>CM077825.1:29572030-30172030 GCA_039720395.1 Liquidambar formosana
AGGTTTTAAAATTTGTCTCTTACTTCCAAAAGAAAAATGAATAATACCCTTTTCTTTTAACAGAAAATTTCAGATTTTTTATTTATCTCTTACTTCAGAAAAGAATATATGAATAACAACTTTCTCATATAAAATTTTCCGAGTTTCAAATTTGTTCTTTTTCTTCGTAAGCGAACATTTATAATAAATTTTCATAAAAAATTTCAAGTTTTCAATCTTTCTCTTATTTCAGGAAGAGAAATGAATTATCACTCTTTTATTTATTTATAAAAACTTCAAGTATTATTTTTAATCTTCTTTTGCTTTAGGAAAAGAATGGATTTCTCCATTCAAGATATATAATTTAGAGTAAAACCAATTCACAACCAAATTGGTTTAAGAACGTACCACTTACCACAACCAAATTGATTAAGAAAGATAATAGTTAATATAATATTACTCACAAAAGTCTTAAGCAATTCATGCTGATAACGTGTTGTAAATCATAAAAAAATAAAACTAACAAGTGCACGAAGAGTATTTTTTATTCTTTCATTAGGAGGAGGTGTTTATGTCGTATACAATTCATTTCTTAGATAGGCTTTAATCTAAAACATTTGAAAAAGTCAGGCACTTATCAATCAGAAAGTGCTGCATTATCTAGAGAGATAAAATGTACGTGTAACTTCTACTAATGAAGTATGGTCGTAGTGGGACGCCCACCATATATTCTACTTTTTATAACATAAAAATTTAATGGCTACTAATATGAGTTTAACGGGGGAGTGGTTGAGACTCAAGGGAGGTGAGCCTCACTACTCGCAGTAGCGGGAGACACCATTTCCGCATGGTGGGGAAATAGCTCGTTGTGACTCGTCACTCGTCACATTCACACAAGAAAAAGGTCAGATTAAAAAAAAAAAAAAGAAAAAAAAGAAAAAAGAAGAAATCGGAGGACGTACTCAGTCCTTTCTATTGAACGTCGACTACTGACTCATCATTGTCACCCTTCACGACGATTCTCTCTCTCTCTCTCTCTCTCTCTCTCTCTAAATGTCGATTCTCTCTCCACTCTGACCCTCATTTTCCCGAGGAAATCCCCAAGCAATAGTGGGAAAAGGAAAAAAAAAAATAATTCCACATTATAATGGCACGAAACTCATCGCCTCCTCAAGAAATGGCCTTGGTCTCTTCCTCCTCCACCGGAGACGACCCACACCACCACCACCACCACCTCCACCTCCACCTCCGGCCGAGGATTCAACTACCGCTTACTCTTCCGGCGAAACCCTAACCCTAACCCCTAACCCCAACCCCGACACTGATCGGACCAGATCCTCCTCATCCGATCGCCCATGGCGGAACCCACCACCGGTCTCACCCCAATCGGTCCACGCGCAAGGGGTGGTCGTTCTCGTTCAGGGGACTTCTTGCTTGATTTTCTTGGCGGTATTCTTGTTTGCTTTGGCGTCGATTGTGTTGCAGAGCAAGATCACGTCGGTGTTCAGGCCGGGGAGTGAGAGGAGGGGGAGATCGTTCCGGGATGGGTTGAAGTTTGGGAGTGCATTGAAGTTCGTCCCGTCGGAGAGGCTGGTTAGGAGGTTTGAAGAGCGAGGCGGGCTTGATCGGATGCGAAATGAGTCGAGGATTGGTATTCGGCCGCCGAGGATTGCTCTTGTGAGTGTTGCAATTTAGATTGAATTTCTTTGTTTTGATTTGATTATTGTTCAAAAGTGGGTAAATTTTTATTCTAACTGATTTGTATATTCATTTGATTAGGCTTTTCTTTATTTGAATTGGAAATGAACTCATTACTTGCTATTGCATTATGCTTTATAGGAGTTATGAAAATCCAAAAGATGTAAAGAGGAAAAAAGAATGAAGTTCTGTGAAAATGTGGAAGAATGTTTATATCTCTAGGCTAAAGAAACAAAGTTAGTGGTTCGATGGTACAAAAAAGTGAAAGGGGTAGAGATATAGACTAATGTAGCCTAGGATGGCTTGATAACTCTGGGATGCAAGCTGAGATATTGGCTTGTGAAACAATTTTTGGGAATAGCTTCAAGATTGTGAAGGTGAACTCTTATAGTGTCCAAAAGCTCATTTGTTAGGATTGCGCTAAAGTATGGACTAATGTAAACTACTCAAAATTGAAGCAAACACTTTCTTGTTGAGGGAGATCAACAAAATAATTGTGGATAGCATTGTTGAAAAATGGAGTCACAATGGATAATTGGAATATTCATAAAGACATTAAACTAAAAAGTTTGAATATATATCTATTAACCTTGTCTATGTGAAGCTAGCCTGGTCGGTGATTCCTTGGCAACTGTTGTCAATAGTTTATCTGTGGAAAATATGCACATGCAAATGCACACATGCACAGAGAGAGAGAGTTCTATTCCCATTGCTTTATTGTTCTGCTCTGCAATTTCAGTGTTCTCTTCATTTCTTCATCTCTAGATCTATGCATTTTTTTTTCTTCCAATTGTGGAGGGATAGATGAAAGAAAGGGTTAGAGATTTATTAACTCTCTCATGTGCATCTTCATACTTCAAAGTGTTGATCTTTGTCTTTTGCTTGAAATTTTATAATCAAAATTTGCTTTTTGAAAACTCCACATATTTTGGACTCTTTCTAAAGAAGATATATTAAACCAAATAAAGAAATCTATGCTAAATAAGAAGTACACTTTCTAAATAAAAGATTCTATATATTTAAAATGAGCCTTTTAGATGAATTTTTTACATATTAAAATTTTCTAATAGCCTTAAGAAATTAATATTTGAAGATGCTTGCAAGATTCCCAAGCATCTTCATAATCACTTTAAACTTTGCTAAAATATAGATAAAATTTTAAAATCTTTTTAAATTTATGAAAACCACCCATTGGACTTGATCTTTGATTGACCAATCATATGGCTTATATGATGCACAACTCATCTTTTTACTTGGGAATTGTTATTTTTAATTCACATTAGAGTTCAATTTTGCATAACACTTTTCCTAGCTTTCATTGGTGTTGGAGATGTGACACTATTTATTTTCATTAGGATGATTACTTATTCTCTAGCTAGAGGCATGTTTGGTCATGAAGACCAGTATTTTCTAATCATACATATTTAGTAGTATGATTATTGATTCCAACAGCTGGAGGCATGTACAATACTCACTTGCTCAGTCATTAAAGCCAGTTTGTTTCAATCTCTTATCGATTGAATATTTGAGGTGCTTCCGTTGCTTCCGTTTTGTGACTACGTATTCAGGATGAAGTGTCATATTTTTCATGCATTTTTTGTAGTGCAATAAATGATACACGACTTAGAATAACATGATTTGAAACATTCATGATTAGATTAGATGTCCATCATTCCATTGACCAGAATGTGTAGGCTCTAGTGGACTAGCATAATCAGTAGCATACTCTGCTGGGAATGCATTGTGTGTTGATGTGGTTTTAACTTTTATCTTTTAAAAGTGCCTTATTTTTTTGAATGCCAGATCTTGGGAAACATGGATAAGGATCTAATGTCATTGATGCTGTTTACTGTGATGAAGAACCTACGGGGACTTGGTTATGAGCTTAAGGTGGATTGCTATAACATTTCTGTACGTTATTATTATATTTATATCTAGATCAGGTGCTATTTTGGATCTGAATTATTTTTCCATATAGGTTTTTACGCCGTCATTCTTTTAGGGTATGTTTGCTTTGAAAATTGATTATGACCTTCTTCTTATCAGCATTTTAAGGTACAAGACCATTCACTAGATTGGAAACTTAAAGAAAATGGATTCATCATCACACATGACAGTGAAGAACTGAAACATCTTTTCGTAAAATTTTAAAAATGATCATGTATGGCATGTTTGGTTGTCCAATTCGAAATTAAACAATTCAAAAATTTTACTTAGGTTTGAAGGCATAAATCTATCCCCTTGAATTAAAATATTTTAAAAATTGCAATTATCACTATAGTTGATGTTGTAGAATCAATTTTATGGAATTCATGAAATACTACTATTTTGAATTGCCACTTTTATTTGTGATGATAACTATCATTTTCTTGAATTTGTTAATACAAGATGATAGAGTATGCCTTCAACCCTATGTAAAGTTTCTTGAATTGTTTAATTTCGAATTGGACAACCAAACAAGCCAGTATTGTATTTTATGGTGGGATCCATTTTGTGTGATGGCTCCACTATACAGAAAAAATATTGGTGCCTTTATGAGTGCTACAAAATACTAAGAGAATAGATGAATTTTCTTTGGACATTGAAACTTGACCTTGTTGAGTAGGTTTATGAAGTTGGGGAATATGGAAGTTGCCTTACAAGTTTATACCTGGTCTCCATTTTCAAATATGTAATTTTTTAAAAAGATGGATGGAATAATTAATTTAGTATGAACAGAGTTTGCAACAGTGAAGCTTATGCATTACACTTCCTCTTTGACAGATATTTGCAATAGAGAATGGTAAAGCACAATCAATGTGGGAGCAACTAGGAGATCGAATCTCAGTCTTAAGTCCTGAGAGATATGGCCATATTGATTGGTCAATGTATGTTTTCTGTTTAATCATGTGCCCTTTTTTTTACGGCAGTCTATTGTACATTGGTCTACTTAGTTGGTACGGATGGTTTACATTTCGTTCATTTTGTTCAGATTTGAAGGCATTGTTGTTGACTCTCTTGAAGCAAAAGAAGCTATTTCAAGGTATGGGCTTGTCTGATGTCGTACGCTTAGTTTTTTTTTTTTCATGAAGTAAATATTGCATTAGAAGCAAAAGGTCAAAGCCCAAGTACATAAGACATATACAAGTGCTAGCCAAAAGAAAAAGCTAGAGTGTAAGAATATCTATAAAAGAAGCAAAAGACATATTGTGGTCATTGGTATAACTATTAAACCACCAAAAAAGAGTCTTAACAAAACTAGATTTGAGCCCGCAAATTGGCTTAGCCTTCTCTTCAAGGGTTCTAAGGTTTCTTCCCTTCCAAATGCACCAAAAAGGGGCATGCGGAACCATTTCTCAAATCACCCTTCTATTTTTTCTCACCACTTTAGTCCACCATTCCAAGGGAAGATTGTGAGGATTAGAGGGCATGACCCAATGTATCCCAAAGAGGTTCAAAGTAAGAATCCAAAGACTCCACGCCACATCACAATGAATAAAAAGGTAATCAACTGTTTCCTCTGCTTTCTTGCAAATGATGCATCTATTAGCCAATTCCCACATTTTATTCTTTAAGTGGTCCAAGGTCAAACATTTACTTCTACTCACCAAGCAAGTGAAAAAGCAACTTTTGAAGGAACCACGGCAATCCAAATCATCTTAGCTGGAGGGAAATTATATGCTTATTTTGCACAGGCATAGTTTCATGAGTTCTCCTTGTGCATGTAGTTAGTGCTTTTAATGGATGTGATCACATATCATTTACTTTTGAAGAATGAATAATATTTCTTAAAGGTTGATGATGTACCACAAATGACATTAAACCTGAGCATACGGGGGAGCAAATACAAAACTCGAGGGTTTGGAACTAGAAGTGCACACCCAATTTCTAGTTCATTATGTTTGATATCTTTTTTCATTTTTCACTGTTATTATTATTAATATTATTATTATTATTAATTTTTTATGTTTTTAATTGAGAGATCAATAAGGAGTTATGCAAAATATTCTAATACATGGACTTGAGTAGACGATGGTAGCACCCAATAGACCCCAAACATGTTGAACAAGAGAATCCAAAGACTCCTTGCCACAAAGCAATGAATGAAAAGATGATCCACCGTTTCTGCATCTTGTTTACAAAGGGCACATCTATTCGGCACATACCAACCTTTCTTAGCAAGGTGATCCAAAGTCGAACACTTGTAACTACCCACTGACCAACAAAACAGGCAACTTTAGTAGGAACTGATGTGGCCCACATAATTTTTTCTGGAAGAAAAAAATTTATTTGAGGTCTTAAACAATTGTAGAAAGATTTTGTGGAGATTAACCCTTTAGAATTCCTTTGAGGTCTTTTCATGATTTTGAGCCAACATAGAGAAATGCCAAGCTATATGATGTAGGATTTTTAGGATGATATATACAAGATCGAGGGTAGTAGGCTTTGAAGAGGGTTTTGTTAAGATCTGAAGGTTGACTGTTGTTGGAATTCCCAGATTTTTTGGATTGCAGCTATTTCTTGGTCTAATTGCAACTACTTTAGGGTTTTTGAATGTGAGGGCTGCTACTATATGAAGGTTTGACATGTTAGGATGAAGAATTGATGGTTGGAGAAGCGTTGGGGTTATTAGAAAAAAAGGGTAAGATTTTAGGTGTAAGGTGGTCTGCAAGTATGGGTTTGGTGGTCTTCATAAAAAAAAAAAAGAAAAAGAAAAAACAAAGGGGTTTGGTGGTCTTTGAAGCAAACACAGCAACACAGGTTATGGAATTGAAGTTAGGCTGGTGAAGAGTATAATGGATCTGAAATGGTTACTGTAAAATTGCAGAGAAGGGAAAAACAGTTGATAAGTTGAAGAAATAAGAAAAAGAGAACATAACTACTAGCCTTACACTAGTAGGGTCCTAGGAATCACTCCTAGTGAGAAGAAGGCATCACACACCTCTTTAAGGTTTGAGAGAAATCTCAAAACCAGCAGCAAATTTAGTAAATTTCATTCATTGATCACAAAATTCGGCTATTACATTACTTAAATAGGCCCCCAAGCTTGCAACACAAGCCAATTTGGAGAGCAATCAAGCTTCCAACAAAAGCTAACTTGCAAGCTTGCAAGCTAGTCAACTTGGACCAAGTGCATTTGGATTACACCCAAAAAGGACCAAAGAAAGTAACCCAAATTTATAGAAAGCCATGCATGATCTAACCCAACTAAACATACTACCGGTCCACAACAAAAAATTACCAAACTACCCTTGCCTCCACAAAACTTCAAAATTTAAATAAAACTAAAGTAGTAGCATATGAACTTGAAAGCAAAGATATATAAGACTACTTTCACAAAAATTAATTGGACAAGATCCCAATTGGATTCCGTCTTGAAATTGAACCAATTTCTAAGATCTTATTGAAATGTGGACACAGATTTGAGGAGCCAAAGCCACGTTTCATGTTATGCCAAACACTGTTATATTGTTAAAGTTAAGGATCAGGGTGTTAAAAGTGAGATCCCATTATAGTTTATTATGTGCTTTACAATTCAATTGAACCTACTTTCCTATTGTAGTTTACATTACAATTTGAATATCCTAAACATTGTATTTAGGGCCATAAGCTTTGATATTCTTTTAATTTCTGTGGCATTACAAGTTGCTAAAATGCCCCATAAAAAGATATTGCAACTTCTTAAGACATTTAAGTTTTACATGTATGTCTTGAAATGCTTAAAAGGAGTAAGAAACTCACTCGATCTAAATCTAAATTTCGTTAAAATCCTCTGAAGGAGAAAACATAACTTCTCTTGTAGTTTGAAATCTTATCTTGAAACTAATCTAAAATTAAATCCCATAATTAAATTTCTCTCTGGTTATTTATACTCCTGGGATTTCAGTTCAGGAGTCAATTCAATTCTTGGTGAAAATTTTCAGATTATTTATGTTTTACTTAATTCATGAATTTTTTTGATACTTACTGTCATCAAGTTTTTCCTTGCCACTTAATATCTCATATTATGCTTTTAGCATAGTAAATTGATAAATGTATAACTATGCACAGCTTTTAGCAGAAATAAAAAGGCTTCATTTTTTGGCTGAAACTTGGGTCATGTGACCTCAAGAGTAGTGATACTAAATTCAGCATAAGAAAATTATGTGTACTAAACAAGTCTAAATAATTTGGTTTATGCGGTGAACGACCTTTATTGGAGATATTCCCTGCTCTCCACAATATTGCTATAAACAAAGAAGGTTGGGTGGCAGATTATTTGCAATGGGTCGGAGATCTCCCTTTTTGGAATGTATTATTCATTAGACATCTTCAAGATTGGGAGCTAGAAGGGGTAGAGTAGTTCTTTGCTCAGTTGTATGACATCAAGTTAGATAGGAGGATAGAGGATGCAATTATTTGGGAAGGAAATGCTAAAGGGAAGTTCTCTGTTAAGTTGCTGTATAGGTCTCTGATTGATTCTGGGGTTTCTTCCTTCCCCTCGACCCAAATCTGGGTCCCTTCTGTCCCACGTAGAGTGGCCTTCCTCAGTTGGACTGCCACATGGGGGAAATGTCTTACTATTGACATCCTTCAATCGAGAGGTTATGCCCTGCCTAACTGGTGCATGATGTGCAAAACAAGGCTAGAATCTATAGATCATCTTTTCTTACATTGTGAGGTGGCAGCAAGGCTTTGGGCATTTTGCCTTGGTTTTTTTTGGGGTTCTTTGGGTGTTTCCAGCTACTGTCTACCATACGATGGAGTCTTGGAGGTGCAGGAGTAGCAATAAAAAGGGTGTGGCTGTTTGGAAGATGGTGCCTCATGCCATTTTGTGGTCCATTGGGCGGGAGAGAAACAAGAGGACTTTTGAAGATCAGGAGTCCACTTTTGAGCAACTAAAGTATACTTGTATAGGACTTCTTTTTTGTTGGAGTTGTCTGGTGTTTTTGGATAATCAGATGAACTTCCAAACTTTCTTTGACTCCTTTGACTCCTTGCTTTTATAGCTTTTTGTTATACTTGGTATACTTTTGGTATGCTCTTGTATTGGGGTCTTGGCCCCTTTTTTATGAATAAAATTACCTTTATAAGTGAAGTGTTTGTTCAGAGTTTCATCTCTCTCTCTCTCTCCTTTATGGACACTTTAGTTATGTACATTCAATTATTTTAGTTTGAGATACTATGGTTAGTGAGTTTATATTTTTGCAGCCTTATGCAGGAGCCTTTTTGTTCTATACCTCTTGTATGGGTTATTCAAGAAGATACCCTTGCAAACCGGCTTCCTGTGTATAAAGAATTAGGCTGGGAACATCTTGTTTCTTATTGGAAAAATGCTTTTAGCCGGGCTGATGTTGTTGTGTTTCCAGATTTTTCACTGCCGGTAATTTGCTATTTTATCATTTGTGCTGCTAATAGACACGCCTCTCTAGTTAGGCTTGTATTTGACATTCTTTTGCTATGTCTCAATTATTATTCCTTTCTGTATCAGATGTTATATAGTGTACTTGACACTGGAAACTTCTTTGTGATTCCTGGATCACCAATTGATGTGTGGGCTGCAGAAAGCTACACTAAGACTCACTCCAAAAATCAGTTGAGGACAGATAATGGGTTCAGTAAAGATGATATGCTGGTTCTAGTTGTTGGAAGTTCTTTCTTCTTCAATGAGCTATCATGGGACTATGCTGTGGCGATGCATGCCTTAAGTCCTTTGCTAATCAAATATGCTAGGAGAAAAGATGCTGGAGGATCATTTAAATTTGTGTTTTTGTGTGGTAACTCTACCAATGAATATGATAATGCTTTACAGGTATCAAAGTATTGATTGGTGTATTATAGTTTAACCCTTTTTTCATGCAAATATTACATTTTATGATTTTTGCTTCTATTCTATATTTATGTGATTGCTTTTATATCGAGGGAATGAATGGAAGGTTTATAAATAACATATGTATGATAAAATTGATTTTGAATGCCTAATGGACAACGTAGGCATTTAACTAAGTTAGTATTACTTTCTTCATGAATTTGATTTGAAATTGGGGATGAAAATTTGTTATCTAAGCTGAGTGATTAGTTGTAGTATTCGCATTGTATGTTAGTGCTTTTTAATTGATATACTTCTTTTCTTTGTTTATATTGCAATTATGGTAAAACTTTTTGTAGTATTGTCATGGTTGAACCTTTTGTAGGAAGCCATCACCTGAAAGCATTCACTCTTGATGATGTTCAGAGAATTGATAATTCTTGTGTCACTAGTTCAAATCTGGTTCCTGCCTTCCGTCACACAATTAATTTGTATGAGTATCTATCTTACCAATTAGTTGATATGGTTCAATATACATATTCCTCGATAGTTTTGATCTCGATACATACTTATCCATCTAAGTGTCTATAAGACTATAAATATACTCCTTTATTTTATAGATGAGTAACAGATATATAAAGTTTGTAATAGATGATTATTTTTCCTGTCTGATTTGTAAGCTAGAAGTCTTGGTTGAATGTAAGTTAGGCAGTCATGGTTCTTATTCTTTGCTGACCGCATGTTCACAAGGCTTGAATACTTGATAAGGGGCTGCACATGGCATTGACATCCTCATTTGGTGACATGTGGCATTTAAGGAAAACTAGCCTTTCATTGCACCTCGACGCTTTAATGCCTACCTAGGCTGGTCGTAGGATCCCTACTACCATAGTTGTTTAAAGGATGCCCGAGGCGCAAGGGGCAAAAAGGTGCAGCCTTGGGATTTTTTTGTCCTCAGGCGAGGTCTGTTTAGTCAGGTGCTGCTTTAGGCATGCCTAGGGGGCCTTTTTGTGTAGGCCAAATCCCAAAAATGTGTGCCTCACTAAAATCACTTATATTTTTAAAGATCACTTTACCACCGTTAGATTAAACAAGAATGAAGTTTAGATTATTAAATAAGAATGAAGCAAAGAACTCTTCTTGAGAAATGTAAGGTATGTTTCTTGTCTCTTATACTTCTTTCACCTACAACCTTTGTGATAGCTTGAGGGTTGTTGCCTTGTTGGATTGGTGGATGGAGCAATGACTTACCAAGCAAGTTGAGTAACCCACCCATTGCTAGGGTGGCACACCTTCAGCTTTGGTCACCACAGGAAGGACGAGGTCCATATTATCCACTGAACATGCTCATGCAATTATAAAGGCAAGCAATGTAAATACGCTAGCTCATGGCCCTGCAGTGTTGAAGCTTGCTGGCACCATGAGTAGGAAGGGTTTCCATTGGCTCAAGAATTCTACTAGTAGAATTCTGCCACACACGACCTGAATCTTAATATAGACACCATAAATGTCTTATTTACAATGATTGAGATCCATTCATTGGAGAACTTTCAAGACCAAGTGCATTTACTTTCTCTGGATCATCTCTTATTGCTACGCCTCAATGTCCATCCCCACTCCTTGAGCCAGTTGCGCTCTTTGTCTTCCCGGTTGCCCTCTTTGTCTTCCCTCTGCAGCACCCTATTGCTATCTTTCATGTAGCTCGAATTTCATCAACCTTGATCGAATGCTTCATTCCCTTCAAGAACCTTGGCATCAACACATTGTTACTGGAACTGTCCTAAAACTTGTATTACTTATCACTTCATAAAAGAAAAACTTGGTAGTACTTATGAAATCATGATCCTATGATTGAGTTCTTTGGTCCACTTACTCTTTGTTTACCAGTTGAGAATGCCCTATTTATCATGATTAAAGATATTTGTATTACAAAAATCAGATGGGCTAACTACTTAAGTTTTACAAATTTCTTAATGGATTAAAAATAAATAAAAAAATTAAAAAGGAATAAAAATGAAGGATAGAGAACAATAAAAATAAAAAGGAACTAGCCTCATCAAAAGGTAAAAATAAAAATAACAAGTAGAGAAATTGTAGTACTTTTCTTCTGGGCATATCATATCATAAAGTGTTCAAAACAGAAAATTTATGGTTGAACATGTTTTTATTCTTGGTTTCTGGGCTGTTCCTTTTTTTTTTTTTTTTTTTTATTGAAAAAAAAAAACTTTTTTCTTTTGCTCGGGGTGGGCTTCAACACTAGAAGGTGTATGGCCATGATGGACAGGGTGGGTGCTTTGTATGAAAGTCCTCTCCAAGTTTGTGAGAAGTATGTGCTGCTTTACATTCCACATCCCATGATTCAAACCTGATGTTGTGTAGTAACGAGATAATACTTCTTTGTCATGAATAAATTTCTATTTCATTGAATTGATCTTCCATTGTTGAAAGAAGAAATTGGAGGTGGATGGCCTGATACGAGAGGATGGATTGGCAATTGGGATGGTTGCACTTGATTTATTATGAGGAGTGAGGAGTTATACATTGAGGGTCATCTAGTTTGACCAGTTATGGACAAAGAGAAGAAAATATTATTTTATTTGAATACATTCTATACATTTGGAATTGTTTCTTCATTTTGCTTTCAATATATTTTGTTTTTGATAAAAAAAAAAAAATAATAATACAGGTGGATGACAAAGGATGAAGTGGTGGTAGAGGATGTGTTTGTAATTATAATGGCTGCAGTGGATGATTTGGAGTAGTTATACACTGAGGATAACCCAGTTAGAACAGTTATGGATGGTCACTTTCGATTTTTTTGTCCACAGTCCAAACTCACTATCCATTTTTTGAAATAATAAAAGCAAATTAAAAAATTTATGGCATTTAGTCGGTTTTAGCCCCTTCCTGCCTACCAGGTGGGAGACCTTACTGGGAAAGAAGTTAAGCTTAATGATCCTACCAGGTGTGAAACCTTACCAGGGAAGAACATGAATCTGCACTTCTTCACAAGCTTAATGATCCTAGAACAGGATGTTTTAGCTTTGCTCTGCTTGAGCTCAGCGTAATTAATTGCCAGACAACTTAAACATGCTGCTAGACAAGCCAAGCCCAATCTGTTCATGAGCAGCTTGGTTTGTTTAACAACCTTATGGCCTGCATCTTTTGTTAACCAAAATAGGCTTTCTGCCACTTAATTATGGGTAAAATTTACATATTCTTTTCTTGTTCAGTTTGTTTGAAGTTGTATTTCTATTTCTCCTTGCATCTATTTATATATTTCTTTTGTTTTATGATGATTCATAGTTGTTTTCTACGTTGTTTTCTATTTATATGCATATATAGTAATTACTTTTTGTTATAGTTGAATCCTTTTATTCTCCCTTGAAACAGTTTTTTTTCCTTTTTTTTTTCCCCGGCAATTTTATAAATTAGAGAACATGAGACTTAAGCCTTTGAGGCTTCCTCTTTGTGTGGATGGACATTATGCGCCCTTGCCTTGCACCTTGACTTTTTTAACAGTGTTCCATTCAGGAATTTGAATGTCATTTTGGTACTATCCCATGGATCCAGAAGTGGTTGAACCACTCTCTGCATGTCAGGTCATATCACTTTAACAACTACATTACTCATTGTAACGAGTGTCACGATATACATATATATATTTTGTGTGTGTAGTTGTAGTTTGTAGGATTGATGATACAGGAAGGTGATTTTTTGTTCCAGTTATTGTGCAGCTTCTCATGATGCTTTATTTTATGATCGTAACATCTGAATTCTACTGTTTGAGGATCAGTTCTGTAGCCTTGGCATTTAGTATTGTTAGTGTGAAGTGATCCCTTCCTTTTGGTGCAGGAAGTTGCTTCACGTCTAGGACTTCTACATGGTTCTGTAGCGCACTATGGCATGGATGGTGATGTGAACAGTGTTTTATTAATGGCTGACATTGTTCTTTATGGTTCCTCTCAAGATGAACAAGGTTTCCCACCGTTACTTATTCGAGCCATGTCCTTTGGAATCCCTGTCATTGCACCCGATTTTCCTGTCATAAAAAAATATGTGAGTTTATTCAAATTTTCTAGTTACTAGTTCCCCCTTAAGGAAAATAATGGGGGTTGTTTTGCGTTCTATTCTCTAACTTTGTGAAGAAATTTCTGAAATTACAGCTTGTTGATGGAGTACATGGGATAATTTTTCCAAAGCATAATCCTGATGCTCTGATGAGAGCATTTTCTATTTTGATATCAAATGGGAAACTCTCTAAATTTGCTCAAGCGGTTGCAATCTCTGGAAGAATGCTTGCTAAAAACATGCTGGCATCGGAATGCATAATTGGTTATGCAAAGCTTCTGGAGAATGTAGTCAATTTCCCATCAGATGCCTTGCTTCCAGGTCCTATTTCTCAGCTTCAACAGAACGCATGGGAGTGGAGTTTGTTCAGGAAGGAAATTGAGCAGAGCACTAGTGACATGCCAAACATTGATGGGAAGAATACATCCATGAGAAAATATAGTGTTGTTTATTATCTTGAGGAAGATTTGACCAACCTCTTTGATTCAAAGAATATTTCTGAGAACGAAACTGGGATTATGGCACAGGATATCCCAACCGAGCTAGATTGGGATATTTTGACGGAAATAGAAATCTCAGAGGATTTTGAGAGGCGAGAACTGGAAGAGGTTTGGTGTTTTTGCAATTATATCACTTTCTTGGGTCTTCTCCCCCTCCTCCCTTTCTTTCTTTTTATATATTTTTCCTTTATTTTGTGGGGAAGATAGCTGAAGTAAAGCATCTTTTTATTATCTGTAGCTTGAAGAAAGAACAGAGAGAAACCATGGTGTATGGGATGACATATATCGTAATGCTCGAAAAGCTGAAAAAATTAAGTTTGAAGCCAATGAAAGGGATGAAGGGGAACTAGAAAGGACAGGTCAGCCATTATGTATTTATGAGATTTATAGTGGAGCTGGCGCCTGGCCATTTTTACACCATGGATCTATGTACCGTGGGTTAAGTCTTGTGAGTTTTTTTACCTATCTTTTTTGTAATTTCTTTCTCCATTGATTTATAATATATTTATTTTCTTTATTCTTTTAAAGCAATATTTATTTATATACTTCTAAGTCACACTTATTATTGGCTTCACACTATTTTTTTATTTTATTTTATTTTTCATAAGGAAGCTTAATTATGCAGTTGTTCTTTTCATATACGATTAGACCATTCAAACTTGTCTCAGGGTGAAAATCTATTTAATAGCATTGAGTTTGTACAAACAGCACCTCCATGTTATCTGCATTGGGATTGACATTTGGGTCCTAAAAAGGAAACACCCATTTAAAAAGGAAAAATAATTCTATCTACATGCACTCATCTCATGAAATTGTTTTTGTTTATTGGAGCCAGAATTTCTATATTGCTTTCGCATCATTTGGTTCCATTTATCTGGTTTAATATGGACTACATGTTTCCATTCTGGCACATTTGAATAATTTATTCCATGTGGAAAGATACCTTCCCTCTTTTGTTGGTTTTCAAACATGATTCAAATAGGCCACACAGGAATCTGATGAAGTTATTGCATTCACATGTCTAGTTCCATTGCTCTAATCATCCAACATCGTATCTGTCAGACTACTGGAGCACGGAGGTCAAGATCAGATGATGTGGATGCAGTTGGCCGGCTTCACATTTTGAATGACACTTACTATCGGGATATTCTCTGCGAGATTGGAGGAATGTTTTCCATTGCAAACAGGGTGGATAACATTCACAAGAGACCTTGGATTGGGTTTCAATCATGGCGTGCTGCTGCTAGGAAGGTATATGTAATGTTGATTATTTTCTTTTTGGTGAAGCAGTATTCATTTTGACAAGGCGGTCATTTCCAGCAGCTTTGCAAATATAGATCCACATAACATCTAGTAAAAATTGAACAAATTTTTGTTTAGAAAAATTATTGTACTTAATTCAATTACGTAGCTGAACCTGGTATTTTGAATGGGAAATTTAATCGATTAAAGAGCGTTTTGGTAGTATGAATAATAGGTTGCTTTATTTTCTTGAAGCAGGTTTCATTGTCTGTTAAAGCTGAAAAGGTTCTGGAAGAAACAATGCAAGAAGAAACTAAAGGAGATGTAATTTACTTTTGGGTGCGCTTGGATATGGATGGTGGAGTTACTGGAAGCAATGATGAGCTCACTTTTTGGTCCATGTGTGACATCTTAAATGGAGGACACTGCAGGTATGAAATCTCAATTAATTGTTGGAATATTGTTGTTATGTGTACATGGATCAATGTGTGATATGTTTGTACTGATGTCTGGGTCTATGCTACCATTGTCATTATTATTGGTGAAGAGGGTGTTTCTGTATTTGATGTTTTACACTTTTAATTGATCTTTACAACGGTGAGGCTTATGGATGCCACTGGCAAGAATTCAGTAGTTCTTTATCCTAAGTTTTGCCCTGTCCTACATACAAAGAGTGCTCTTAAATTCAAGGATTCCCCTGTCATACATATATCCTGTCCTCTTTCACTCGTTATCTCTTTTGTTTATTAATAGAACTTTATTTCTGTTGTTAATAAAAAAAAAATGTATTTATAACTCAAATAGGCTGGTGAACCAGTTAATTGTACAATGTAATTTTTTTTTTTTGATGAAGTAATTATGTATTGAATAATAACAAAAAGGGCTTAGCCCAAGTACATGAGACATATACAAGCACTAACCAAAGACTCCTCTAAAGCTTAAAGGAATCTACAAAAATTATAAAGGGAATGACGCAAGTTGTAGAGGGATATGTGGTTAGTCATTGTATATGGCTTATGTACATGGGCTAAATCCTTTTTGTTCATCAATACATATTTACCTTATCAAAAAAAGGGAATGATGCAAGAATTACAGTGACTAGAATACCAAATGTAAAGAGACTTAAGGAAAGATTTAATATCAATAACTGATTTTTCTGTCCCTTCAAAGGTTCTATAGTTTCTCTCTCTCCAAATACTCCACAAAATAGCATGGGTAACCATCTTCCAAATAACCATAGCTTCCTTTCTCCCCCCTTTAACCACCATCCTGACAAAAGATCATAAGTAGTAGTAGGGAGGACCCATTGAACCCCAAACAAATGAAGCGTAATCATCCATAAACTTCTCGCCACCATGCAATGGATGAAAAGATGGTCCACCGTTTCTGCCTCTTGTTTGCACATGATACACCTATTAGCCATAGGCAATCCTCTCATAGCAAGATGATCCAATATGCTAATGGTGAGATTTGTAAAACATACGATATGCTACGTGAATATGGTTGGTTTTTGTATTGGTTTTTTTTTTTTTTTTTTTTTGGTATTGGTTTTTATTTATTTATTATTATTTTTAAAAATTTAATTTTAAATTCTTGCAGCTATGAGTTAGAACATGGATCTCAGAAAAAAACTATTCATGTATTTTATTTAAAAAACCAGACCCAGAGTAACATGGCATGTTGTAATGGGGAACTATATAAAAGAAAGAAGATGAAAAGATTCATGAGATGCCCAAATATGCCACTAGAATCATTGTGGTGGCCATAGAAGCCTGTCAACCCAAAGCACCTTTTCTGCTAAATCTACAATCCAAGTTTTTTGTTTCATTGTGTTATGGTAATATTTACTAGTTTCTTACAGTTACCTACTTACCTGGTCAGCTGAAATATTTAGAGTTGCTTTCGGTTTTTCAAATTATTGAAATTTGGAGGCATGAAAGGTCAACAGTTCTTATGTTTCCACACACCTTAATGAGATTGGACCTGCCTCATATGGTGTTCTCCTATCTATGGGATATCCAAATTTGGAAGATTTATTCGAATTCATCTCTTTAACTTATACCCATGGTTTGAAAATTAACTGTGCCTTGTTTCAAATATGCTTGCAGAACTGCTTTTGAAGATGCCTTCCGCCAGATGTATGGCTTGCCATCATTTGTAGAAGCACTCCCTCCCATGCTGGAAGATGGTGGTCACTGGTCTGCCCTGCATAGCTGGCTGATGCCAACCCCTTCCTTTCTAGAGTTCATTATGTTTTCCAGGTGAAATACAGGGAAAGGAAATCTGCTATTTTCCATGAAACAGCATATTTGTATTGTTTGAAATCACAGTATGTTAGATCAAAGGTACTCATGGTTGACTGTAATTTATTGAATGTATAACTCCAAATTGTCACAATTGAATTACAGGATGTTCGTTGATTCTCTTGATGCCCTGCATACCAATTCAAGCGAAACGACTATGTGTTTGTTGGGTTCCTCAGAGCTTGAGGTAAGCTTTGTGATCCCTATAACAGCTTGGTTATTGGTTTTAGTGGGATTTTTGAGATCATGTCTCATTTTGGTCGTTGTGACTAGCAGAAAAAGCATTGTTATTGCCGGGTTATGGAACTCCTGGTCAATGTTTGGGCCTATCACAGTGCCAGAAAGATGGTCTACATCGAACCTCATTCTGGTTCACTAGAAGAGCAGCACCCAATTGAACAGCGAAAGGGATTTATGTGGGCGAAGTATTTCAATTTTACATTGTTGAAGAGCATGGATGAAGATCTGGCAGAGGCTGCAGATGATGATGACCATCCTTATGAGATGTGGTTGTGGCCGTCGACCGGGGAAGTGCAATGGCAAGGGATATACGATAGGGAGAGGGAAGAAAGATATAGGCTCAAGATGGATAAGAAACGGAAAACGAAGGAGAAACTATTAGAAAGGATGAAGCATGGATATAGGCAGAAGTCACTTGGAGGAGGGTAGGGAGCTTATAAGAGCGTAACCTGGGAAGGTCAATTCTAATTACAGAACACTAATTCTTGACATAGCTACTCCAGCACTCGACCCATTTTTTATACTCGACTCAGGAAATTGGAATGGCTCATGCAAATAGAAGCGGAGCTTCATTCTTTCTGACAGCATCAACATAGTTCATTACAACAGAGGTCCTGTTCGAATTCTTTTCATTTTTGCTGATTCCATACCCTAACCGAGTGGACAGGAGACATAAAAGGAGCTCACTGGAAAGTGTCGCTGGCTAACATTTGAAGCCTTTTTTTACACAGTTATTTCAAGTGGCACGGAAAGATACTTGGGTCTTCGAGGGGTACACGATATGAATTGAAATTCTTTTTTGCTATGCAAAACATAGTATTTGGCAATTAAAAGATGTATTCTTTCATTACTGTAAATTCATTTGTCAATGTCACAAGCAATTTTTGATTAGAATAGTTGATGGTTTTGTGCTTTAGCAATCATTGTTTTGATTTTCATTTGGCGTATTTTGTGTTGTTGCTTTGGAAAAATGGATGCAGGAGATGTTTCTGGGTGACTGCCGCAGTATCACATGAGGGGGAGTATGGGCAGGTTGAGTTGTGGAGGTTTGTTTTACATTTGGGAATGGCTATTGCAACCCCCCATTCTTATCACCCCACCCCCATTCTTTAGGTTTTTAAGGTTTTATTCAAAATATAAAAGATTTTTATGAAAACCGACCGTGATATTCACTAGAAAACATCATTTTGAACAACTTTGTAGAAAAAAGTTTTTTCTAAATCTATCGTTTAAATATACTTTTTAACCATCTATAGCCTTTATTGCATTTTTTGCCAAAAAGTCCACATAAACGATAGATTTTGAAAAGACTTTCTTTTGCAAAGTTGTTCAAAATGATGTTTTCTAGTGGACCAAACGATCGGTTTTTACAAAAACCTTTTATATTTTTCATAAAATCTTAAAAGCTAAAAAGAAAGGGGTGGGATTATAAGAATGGGAGGTTGCAATAGCCATTTCCATTTACATTTTAGAACACAGTTTAGCCGTCAGGGCTTGGACCCATTTGGGTGATGGGTGTTGTCCGATTTGGGTGGCGGGTGTTGTCGCCTAAGACATTTTTATGAAGTTACGGTGCTGTGTTACTGGGGGCTAGCCATTGACAATAGAGGATATATATATATATATATGGGGAGGGATACATTTACATTTGGTATAAGACTTTTTAATCTTACTAGCTGTAGGCACACGTGCATTGTACGTGGTTATTTTTCAATAATATGAAATATAAATGAAAGAATAATTTTTAAAGAATTAAATATTAATATCGGTTTGGCTAGATTTTTACTTCTAATGAAACTTATAGTGATTAGTATAACTAATTTGAAAAATTTTAAGCTAGTCACAAATAAATTTAGAATGTAATAATTTTCAATAATATATAGTAACACAATATTATATTGATTAACCACAAAACTTCAACAATTTGAAACGAAAATTTAAATAAAAAAAAATTAATCATTATTGAAAAAATGTATTGTCACCAATTTACAAAAATGTCGTTGCTTAATAAGTTGAAGGTATAATATTTTGGTAATTGATGAGTTCGAGTAAAATAAAATAAAATAAGTAAGCTATTTGCACAAATCAAAGTAACATTGATAAATTTCATAAGTATATCATAATCATGAAATGATCATCATACACGTTATAGAGAAAAACAATGAATTCAAACTTACCAAATTCCAACCACTAATGATTGAAAACTAACAAATCTTGTTATTTCCTTTGAAGTTTTGATGGAGAAACATCCATTTATAATGAAAAAGTTAAAGAATGACCCTGCATAGAACTATAATGAAATATAAAGATAAATGTTTCCTATATAAATTAACTACAAGAATATAGATATCTCCTATATAAACTTTATTATAATAGTAGTTGTCATGTATTCAACTACAATAAGATTAAAATAGTGCAGAAGGGTAGTTGTGTATCTAAAATTTAAAATAAGGGTATATTAGTCAATTAAAAGTTTTCTTACATTCAGCTTTTTATGGATGGTATAGATATACCCTTCAATATTTTTTTAGAAAAATAATATTTTGCAAATCCAATCGTTGAATATATACTACTCATGCAAGTTAAATTTCAAGTTAATTAGAGATTAGGAGTTTGCCATCTATAAAGTGCTAAAAAATCATAGTTTTATTTATAAAAGAAATGTTAGTTTACATATCAAATGCTTTCCAGTATTTGATTGACTTGACATTTGGCATGCATGATGTACAAGAAGGAATCATCTAATACAACAGTGGGTTTGGCGAAATATGATTCCTATAAAAGAATACTGAGGGGTGTAATAGTAAAAAGTTTTACACCAGATGTAAGTTGATCCCTCTCCTATATATATATATATATATAGGATGGTGCTAAGGTGTGCACTTGTTGACTTATATTAGTTCTTTCATTAGAAATTGTACCTTGTGCATTGGTGGGTTATACAAGATACATTGGCTCAAAGTAACATTTTGAAGTTTGGTTAAAGAGCGGTTTTCATTTGAACAGTCCTTTAGTATAAGGTGTACTTGATGCAATTTTACATGAGACGTGCATTTTAAAACTCCACATATGACTCGTAGATTGTGAAACTAACTGTTGGAGTAGATGACCCTCTCATGTAAGCAATCTATGCAAAAAATCATATTTTTTGCATGATTTTTGCATGGATTACTTACACAAGAGAGTCATCTAATCTATTAGTTTGTTTTTGCAAAATTTGAGCACTTACGAAAGTAGTTGATTTATTTATTTGGTTTTGTGGCTAAGAAAGTACTTGCGAAGTATAAATGTAGTAAAATATCGTATTAACACAAAATATCATAGCCCAACTCCTACTAGAAAAGACCACAGTAAGCCATCCACTCCACCTTATTTTGCTAAACTTACCAGTGGTTTAAATACATTTAATCAAATATTATTAGCCAACTAGTCCATAAATTCATATTTCTAATCAATAATAGCTCTGAATTTTTGGTCAACTTAGCATTTGACAAGCATGAAAAGTATGAGAGGGACATTGACATAATCTAACAATGGGTTTCACCAAATGTAAGCTTAGCAGCCTAGACTTGGGGACTCGCAAGTGGGTTTGGGATGAGGCGACCCCAAACCAATTAAGGGAAGCCCAAAATTTGTCAAAGTAGACTTCCAATGGCTAAAACAACATCAGGATGTAACAAATTTCTAGTATTTCATTTTTGTAGGCTTAAAATCCGATTGACTAAATTAATATTTTTATTAGGGTAAATTACTAAATGGGTTATTGCTACAAAAAAAAATTAGGTCGAAGGGTGAATGAAGTTGCTTTGTTGCTTACCATTCCATTTGTCTTCAACAGAAGTCCTCTCTTGACTTGAATTTTGATGATGCTTTTCTAATATTTGCATAAGGCCTTAGGGGCAAAGGGCTAGAGAACAAGCTTGGAGAGCGATAACATTCAGAGTGTACAAACTTACCAACAGAAGGTTTCTGCAACAAACATCAAAATCTTGAATTAGTTCTGTTTAACCAAACTCACTGATGTTAGAAATAGTTGAGAAGAGCTTACTAGAAAGCTAGTAGTCATTCTTAGTTAAGTTCGTAGTCACTTACTAGAAAGTTATTAGTTATTTGTATTTAACTGTAATTTTCTGTAGCCCGACCAATCTAAAATCCCACCTCGAAACAATTATTAGTTATGCGGAACTTTTTATATAGCAACCAGTCAACCAGAAAACCTGAGATCTCATATAACGTAATTGTTTGTGATATAGTGAATTATTGCCAAACTAGTGTCACATACTCACACGTACGTTCTGTTTCTCCAAGTTGAGATTCTAGTCAAGTTTCAACCAAGAAACCATTCGTAATGAAGAGAAAAGCAAAAAATACAACATATTGAAGAAGGAACATACTAAAAACAAAGATAACTCTTAACATGGCTCTACACATGTCCAATTTAAACTATGAATCTGGGTTTTGCTGAAAACTAGGAACATAAAACAGGATGTTTTTCACATAAGGTCTACTTGAATTTTTCATCATAGATCTAGCATGTATCATCAGTGCAACAGCATTTAGCAAAACTTAAAATATAACTCCATCAGTTATTCATATAGGCTCAACACTGCAACAAATTTGTCCATCCTGGAATTTCATAGTAAAATACCATTGAGACAGAATTGTTAGTAAATGACTTGAGTTACTTGCCCAGATCATTACCTCCCTTATATCGTGCTTCTGTTGACCATCCTCATACAGAAGTCTAAAATTGAGCCAGCTAGAAGATTGTATGCCAAAGGTCAGGGAAGATCAACTCTGATTCCCCTTCATCTCTACCGTAAACCACATTGGCAGTGCTATGACATTGTGAGGATAACGAAAACCTTAATGTCCTGTTTTAACTTAGATGAGAGCTTTGTGAAGAGCAAGAGCATGAGCCTGCGCATGGCTGGAAACGTTCTCTACTTGGTAGTGGTTCGTTCCACACCCAAGCAACTGAATAACAATCTTTGCACATTAATCAACTCCCATTCACAACCCTGAGGTTGCCTTCCTTTGCTTGAATGCTATCCCGTCTCAGCAACCCTCTTGCTGCCTCCTGGCTTTTGTTACACTTAGTTGCTGTATAACATCAAATCCAAGTTGGAAAGGCCAAAAAATAAATAAATAAAAAGAGAAGAGCATAGTGTAAGCACTAGCCAAAAATCAATATGGTTCTGAACACCCAAATTGACCAAAAGTCAATGGCACAGTTTGGATGATAGCCACTTGCACAAAGCTTGGCTAATAGAACTATTGGCTGCAACATTCATTCATTCATTCAATTGAACTGTTAAGTCTAATTCCAACAAAACTGCTAAACTACTTGAGCTATATCACAAAAAAATTTCAACAGTCTTGAGTTCACTTCAGAAGAATGAACATCTGCTGGGCATGGATATATATGCTTATAAGAAGCCCTCCTCCTGCTGGGAGAATCCAATGGCACAGTTTCCTGAAAACGATGTTGATTTTAAGAGCTAGCCTTAAACACATTCTTGCTTTGGATCCTCTCCCCTGGGGGCAAAAGCTGATCCTGATACAACTCCAAAAGGATAGCATATTCAAAATGTTCAACCAGTTCTGGACTTCTGGTATTTTGTTTGTTTAGAAGCTGAATTGGAGCGAACCTCCACCAAAAGGACTATATCAATGACTACATTTCACACACACGCATGTGCGTGGGCACACGTACACACAAATAAAAAACTACAAAAACCCCTTACAACAATTATTTTCTCAGTAATCAAATTAGTCACAAAAATCAAGTCTTGTCAACTCTGCAAGCCATCTGGGGTACAAATAATAGGAAAGGCACATAAATGCAGGATAATGGAAATAGGCAGCAAGAAGGAGTGAAAAAAAGGAAAATTAAACAAAGGAAACACTTAAACAGTTCAACCAAGCTAGTTATACAGCATATGTGCTCCCATCAATCATCAAACCCACTAGGAAGTCAAACTGTTATAGCGGAACACAACATTCCCCATCTCTGAAAACCCAAAAATTGACTGAAATTTAGATAGACTTTTGATTGTTGTCCAAAACATTTATTCCCTTCATCAATTGGTCCTGAAAGACAGAAAAAGAAAAGAGACAGAATCATATAGAAAAATTACGGAAGTTAAGATAGGGGTGGCAGCTAAATGCTTCAAAATGCATTATTTCAAGTTTTCAACATTGAACCAACAAATTAATCTAGGCAACGACTAATTCAAACCTGTACCATTTGTCAAATTTTCCATACATAATGTTATAAGGACTTATTCATAAGCCATTACAGGAAAGGAGAAGCCAGGCAAGACAAGTCTTGCTTATCAACCTAGAAGTGGGTTGATGTAAATCATAGAAATGGCATGATCTTGACCATTCCCAGGTGAAACTAAAACAAAAAGGATTCAATGTCATGTGTTTTATTCAGCAGATCTTTTATAAGATCACCAATGCTAAGTAAAAGTCACTGCCAAAGCCAATAAGCACTTTCACACATATGAAATAGCTTCTGTTAGAACTTGTAAGTGATGTTATCTGTCCTTTTACTTCTTGTGGCAACATATTGCGCACATAAGAAGGAAAAAGAGCCTTTATTTTCACCCAATTAAATATCCACATAACACAAACAAATAGGTACAAATATGCATGATAAGAACTTACTTGGGGGAAACAGCTCTCACTTCTTAATAAATTGTGGGGAATCAAAACTTGAAGATGGGTCCCTGACCCCACCAACTAAGAACATAGTGAAATCTACATCACAATGAAAAATTAAAGAGGATAGTGCGCGCGTGCGCCGTTGGGGGGGGGGGGGGGGGGGGGGGGGGGGGGGTGAAGGGTCATTTAACCGAGATTCATGAAATCCATCCTCAATCATGATTAAGATGAGAAAGCTACTTCCACTTAATTTTAAAAGTAGACATCAATTTTCTGATGCATCTGATAAGATCTCAAATCCGTTATATGGGATCTAATTCTGGCAAAGGTGCGTATAGGATGTAAACAGTCTTAAATGTGTGTCTATGAATAAAAACATCCATACTGTCCCTAAATCCAAGGATTGCAGGGGCTGCTTTGGTAAACAGCTTAAAAATGCCATATTCCGGCATCTAAATCTAAAACACTCTGTGCAATTAAGCTTTACACTTCACAGTAATACAGCTCATCAAACTATTTATTGTACCGAAGAACAAACAATAGGCCATACTATATAGAGTTATCCACTAACATGGATCGATAAATTAGGTGCATAAGGCGAGAAATTCTTCCAAGTTGTTTGGATTAAAAGCATCAGGGCACCGTGAATTTCTTTATTTGCAGAGAATTCTTGGATAATAGTATTAGAAGTAATGTCCATTGGTGTAAAACCATGTTCACACATCAAAATCAGCTTCTTAGCTTCAACCAAGAAGCCTTTTTATACAAATCTATTTATCATTGGGCTATATGTCTTGACATCAGGCTGAAACCCTGCTGGTTAAAGGACAACTAAAATGTTCCCTCCCAAGTTTGAACATACTACTGATGATGACATCACAAATAACCCAATTATGATTGTGGTATATGTCCTGAAATAGGCCAAAACCCTTACATTCAAAGACAACTAAAATGTTCCCTCCCAACTTCAAGCTTCCCAGGTTTGCACATACCAACACTAAGGATATTATCAATAACATTATCATAATCCAATCCATGATCCTCCATCACAAGAAACAAAAGGGGAACAAGTAAAATAAGCTCAAAGTACATGACAATTGTTAAAAAGCTAAGTATCTTTAGCATTAAACATTACAGAAGAGAGAAAATTTTAGAAGACTAAAAATTACACAACACAAAAACAGAGTTTCTTTGGAATGATACCTCTAAGATTGGTTTGGTGAAGAGGATCCTTTTATGTTATCACTAGCACAAAACTCCATTCTGACAGCTTCAAAAGAAAAAATCTCATCATTCAAACCCTAGGATTCTTGTTTATCCTTTGGCCCAAACTTCTCAATCATTTCAAGGAGAGCTGGATCTTGCTTCTTATCTGATAATAGATCCACTACCATGGAAACAATAGATGCATGTTGGGAGAAACCCCTCCCAAACATTTCTTGCAGAAGTATCATTGCCTCATTGTTCTTATTCCTTCCCAGGAATCCTTGGACAATTGCATTAAAGGTGGCATTATCTGGTAAGCAACCATCCTCTTCCATTTTCATGAGCAAATCTCTAGCTTCATCCAATAGCCCTTCTTAACAAAGTCCATGTATCATTATACTATATGTCCTAACATTAGGCTGCAACCTTTTCTTCAAAAGGTTATCGAAAAGTTCCCTTGCACTGTCAAGCTTCCCATCCTTACAAAAATGATCCATAAGGATGTTAAAGAAGGAAATACCAATATCTAATCCACTGCTTTCCATCATTCGGAACAATGACAATGCTTCAGTAATATGACCGTTTTTGCACAGGCCATTCACCATGATATGGTAAGTGAGAACATCTGGACTTTGGCCCGAAGCTTGCATCTCATTGAAAAGTTCTCGTGCAGCAGCACATCTATTCATCTGAAATAAGCCTTGTATTATTGTGCTGAAATTAGTGGTTGTGGGTTGTAATCCTTTATGAGTCATTTCCCGAAAGAGATACATAGCCTCATCTATCCTCATACTCTTGCAATATCCATCGATTAAAATGTTATAGCTAGCATTATCAGGTACATAGCCCCTACCCACCATGGATTTAAAGACTTCCATTGCTTCATCCATCTGGCCTCGCAAACAATACCCATCCATTAGCGCACTGTATGTGACCATATCAGGATTTTCACCTCTTTGAATCATGAATTCGATTATACCCTCTGCTTCCTTTACTCTCCCTTCCTTAGAAAATGCATCCACCAATATACTGAAGGTTTGCACATTTGGAAAGATGTCTCGGTCCATCATTTCTGTCAACATTCTCTCAGTTTCCCTCCACTGACCTGAATTACACAGGCCATGAATCAAAGAGTTGTAAGTGACAACATCTGGTGAAATGCCTTTTTCAATCATTTCAGATAAGAGTTTCAAAGCATCATTTACCATTTTGTCTTTACAAAGACTATCAATGATGGTGGTATACACCACAGTATCAGGCTTACAACTTCCATTTTCCATAATCTGCAGCAACCCAATAGCCGCATTACTATTCCCAGTTCTACAAAGCCCATTAACTATTGAACCATACATAAGTTCATCAGCTTCGCATTCTTTCTTCCTCATCAGCCCGTTAAATAACTCGACTGCCTTGGCAAATTTATCCTCCAAACATAGCCCATTAATCAGAGTGCCAAATGTTACTGTAGTCGGTTGGTACCCGCATTTCATTATAGTTCCTAAAAGGGCGAAACCGAGACTAACTCGATTCAAGCGGCAAAAACAGTTAATCACAATGTTGATGGTGTAAGTATCAAAAGGAACACCCCACGCCACCATTTCTTTAAACAGAGCAACCACGGTTGAATGATGCTTCATCTTATTGACAGCGTTTAACAGATGAGTAAAAGAAAAAATGGTGGGCAGCGGTCGCATTCGGACCATTTGAGGGAACAAAATTAGGGCATCATCAAGGTGATTGAAGCCTGATCTACAGTGCTCTCTCAAGAAGTTCTCGATTTGGGTTAGAGTCATGGTGGGAGGAGGAGGAGGAGAAGAGTTCGGGTATTCATTTCTTGTTGATGTTTGAGAAGAATAGAAAGCATTTACAACAGAGAGTGAGAGTGTACCTTTGCCGTGAGCTGAAGAAGCTATTCTTCTGGACATCATCATTAAACCTTTCTCAACAATTTGTCAGAAGATTCCCTGTTTTCTTTTCCTTTTCGTTTTTTTCCCTGTGCTTTCTCGGCAACCAAACGGAGCCTTCTTGCAACAGGGAAAAGGAAAATGAGAGGGGTATACCTTGCGATTGATAGGAGAGACTGCATACGGAGTGTTATTCGGCCTCTCGTGGTGGAGAAAAACTTGGGTGACCATAGCTGTGAGACCAGCTACTCACAGCCATGGATCAGTGTCGTGTTATTTTTCCTTTCGCTTGCAGGGCTTTGTGGTATAATACAAACAAATTCGTTTTTTAGCAAAATTTGCTGTTGCCCTATAGATAATTGTAATGCCATGACCACCAAAGCTACCAAAGCTACAAAAGCTACTGAATACTTCCACATTTCTAATAAATTTCAGACCCCAAGCATATCTAAGAAAATTATGGTTAAATGGGTTCCACCTACTTTTCCTTTTTACAAGTTTAACACTGATGGCTCTTCTTTGAGGAATCTTGGGAAAGCCAATGCTGGAGGTTTGATTCGAGATAATCTAGTTCAATGGATTAAAGGGTATACCTGTAAGCTTGGTACCTCTTCTAGTAAAGAAGCAAAATTATGGGGTCTACGTGATGGGTTAGAAACTTCTCTAACTTGTAACATCAGGAAACTACAAGTGGAAATGGATGATAGTGCATCTGTTGTGTTAGTTTAAAACCAGATTTTGGTTGCTCATCCCTTGAGTGCCATAATTTGTAATTGCAGGTACCTAATGAACCAATTCAAGGAAGTCCATATTTAGCATAGCTCAAATGCGCTGATATCATTGCAAGGTAATGAGCTTTCTTTGGTTTTAATTGTATTGTTTTTGATGCTCCTCCCATTTGGATAGTTGCTCAACTTGATGTTGATGTTAAGGGTATTTCCTACCCTCGTGATGTAATTGACAATATTGCTTAATTTTAATGCCTACCAGTTTACGAAAAAAAGAAAAATAAAAAGAGAAGAGACTACATACTAAATGTCAAACGGATTTGATGCGAAGACGTTTTAATTAGATAATGCAAACAATTTTTGTATAAGCGGCGACGTTTTAACGAGATAAAGTAACAATTTCTTCGTAAGCAACATCGTTCAAATAACACAGATCTATGAACTTTGTTTGACTCGAGATGGCCCACTCAAAACCCATCATTTCCAAGTTCTCCAAAATTGAATTATGGGGTCTACGTTTTAACGAGATTAAGTTATGGGTGTGTTTGAAAATTTGATTTGAGTGTCCTATGAAACTTAGTTTACATATTGAACTCTCACCGCGAATGGGTGGAATTCTTAAAATTGACCATGCATGTCACATTATTAGGATTTGGATTTGGTGCAATTACTACATGGTGCAGTAAACGTAGGATCAATGACACATGGCAAAGAGGAGAAATTGAGGGATGAAATTTGAGAGATGTATTTGATGCCCAACGCCTAACAACCCTTCATTTCTCCTCCTTGCCCACATCTCATCGATCCTACATTTATTGCACCATGCAATAAAAGTAACCAATTACACCAAATCCGAATCCCGCATTAATAATGGTTAAGAGCAAACTTTTTTTAGTGGTCTCATTCAAAGCAATATATTTGTATCGTCAATGCTAACGCAAAATTGAATGGAACCATTCGATTCCCATGGAACAATCAAATAGGGATTAAATTGTTTAAAAAATGTGCCCCACAATATTGAGAGAAAAGTTCCTTGGGTCAAAAACAAAAAATAAAAACATTTTTCTTTATAATTTATGATTCGGAAGAAAGTTATATCATTAGTAGCAAAAACCCAGTCTTTAGTTACATAGATCTTCTTGGAGAAGAGAGTGTAAAAACTCAAGAACCACTTCCTTCTATATTGTCTCTATAGAACCAGGCCGTCGAGGTTGAATCGGTTTGGTTAGATTTTTACTTCTAATGAAACTTATCGTGAGTAGTTTAACTAATTTGAAAAATGTTAAGTTAGTCACAAATAAATTTAGAATATAATAATTCCCAATAATATATAGTAACACAATATTATATTGATTAACCACAAAACTTCAACAATTTGAAATGAAAATTTAAATAAAAAAATTAATCATTATTGAAGATATGTATTGTCACCAATTTACAAAAATGTCGTTGCTTAATAAGTTGAAGGTATAATATTTTGGTATTTGATGAGTTCGAATAAAATAAAATAAAATAAGTAAGCTATTTGCACAAATCAAAGTAACATTAATGAATTTCGTAAGCATATCATAATCATGAAAACCAACAAATCTTGTTATTTCTTTTGAAGTTTTGATGAAGAAACATTTATTCACAATGAAAAAGATAAAGAATGACCCTGCATAGAACTCTAATGAAATACAAAGAGAAATGTTTCCTATATAAGTTAACTACAAGAGTATAGATGTCTCCTATATAAACTTTACTACAATAGTAGTTGTCATCTATTCAACTATAATAAGATTAAAATGGTGTAGAAGGGTAGTTGTGTATTTAAAATTTAAAATAAGGGTATATTAGTCAATCAAAGTTTTTCTCACATTCAGCTTTTTATAGGTAGTATCGATATACCTTCGATATTTTTTTGGAAAAATAATATTTTGCAAATCCAATCGTTGGATATACACTACTCATGCAAGTTAAATTTCAAGTTAGTTAGAGATTAGGAGTCTGCCATCTATAAAGTGCTAAAAAATCATAGTTTTATTTATAAAAGAAATGTTAGTTTACATATCAAATGTTTTCCAATATCTGATTAACTTGACATTTGGCATGCATGACGTGCAAGAAGGGATTATCTAATACAATAGTAGGTTTGGCGAAATATGATTCCTATAAAAAAATATGGGGAAATTAGCAATAACCCCTATTAGGGAACTACTTTTAACAAAAAACCCACCATAAGATTTTTTAACTTCAAAACCCCTTTTTTAAAAGATTCTTTAAGTTAAAGGAAATGCTTTTTTGAAAATATCTGTTTTAACCTTTTTAACTCCAAACCAGATGCATTTATATAGAAGAAGAAGAAGAGAGAGAGAGAGAGAGAGAGAGAGAGAGAGAGAGAGAGAGAGAAGGGAGGATTGGTAGTGGCTGATGAAGCATCGGCGATGCTTTCACGGTTGTGAAGATCTGGAAGATGTAGAAGAACAAGAACAAGAATAAGAAGGAGAAGAAAAATCAAATCTGGAAAAAAAAACCAGATCTGAAACTTCTTATTTGGTGGCTGTTCATCACTAGACCTTCTCCAACGATAGCTCTTTCTCTGTTTCTTCTTCTTCTTCTTCTTCGTTGTCTTCTTTCTCCTCTTCTTCTCTTTTTTCTTTTTCTTTTTTTTGGCAACTCCAAATCTGTCTATTTTTGGGGGGTTGTTGGTTTGGTGCTTTGGTGGTTTTTTTTTAAAAAAAATTTCTTTTCTTTTTTCACTTTTCCAACTAGATCTATTTCCATGGGCGAAAATCAGCCATGGTTTTTTATCCCTTTCTTTTTCGTCATACAACACTAAATTGATACTATTGTATGTATAAAATTTTTCAAAACACGCAACAGTAAACTGGTACTGTTGTCTGTATAAGTTTTTCAAAGCACACAACAGTAAACTGGTACTGTTGTCTGCATAAAATTTATTGTGTGTATTTGTTTGGAACTCTAGATAGTGAACTTGTAGAAGAAACCCCAACACAGTAAATTTGTAGAAGAAACCCCAACACAGTAAATCAAATTTTTAAGAATAAACCCTAAATAGTGTCATATTACTATTCATCATGTAAAATATGAAATCTATCATCATAACATCTCCACAATTGTAGAAAAAAAACTTGAAAAATCATATCTAAAAAAAAAGAAAAAGAAAAAAAATCATATTTAAAATTTATTTTCGGCATCAATAGTATAATGGCACGGTATGTAAATTTGATGAAAATGAAAAATGAGGGTATTTTTGTCCATATCATGGTAAAAGGGGTTTTCAGCAATCAGTTTATTTTATAGGGCCTATTGTTAAACTACTCTTATACTTGGGGGTTTTGGCCAAAAATCCCAAAAAATATTAAGGGGTGTAAAAGTAAAAGGTTTTACACTAGGTGTAAGTTGATCCCTCTCCTATATATACATAGGATGGTGCTTAGGTGAACACTTGTTGACTTATACCAACCCTTGCATTAGAGGTTGTACCTCATGCATTGGTGGGTTATACAGGATACGTTGGGTCAATGCATAAGTAACATTTTGAAGTTTGGTTAAAAAGCGGTTTTCATTTGAATAGTCCTTTTAGTATAAGGTGTACTTGATGCAATTTTACATGAGAGGTGCATTTTAAAACTCTACCTATGACTCGTAGATTGTGAAACTGATTATTAGAGTAGATGACCCTCTCATGTAAGCAATCTGTGCAAAAAATCATATTTTTTGCATGATTTTGGTGTGGATTACTTACACGAGAGAGTCATCTAATCTATTAGTTTCTTTTTGCAAAATTTGAGCACTTACGAAAGTAGTTGATTTATTTATTTGGTTTTTTGGCTAAGAAAGTACTTACGAAATATGAATGTAGTAAAATATCATATTAACACAACAAAGGCTCATCCCATTTGTCTCATTTTCACATAAGCTTGGCCACACTAACAAAGTACTTATGAATGTTAGTATTTTAGCATGAAGTGGGTTTACGAAACTCCAATGCAATCTCGATGAAGTTTCATAACCAAGTCTAAAGACATGACACCCTCATTTCCTAACTTGAATTCCTATTGCAAGATTTGCAACATTGTAAAAGATAATACACACCCTCCACACCACCTCCCCCCCCCCCCCCCCCCCCCCCCCCCCCCCCAAAAAAAAAAAAAAAAAAAAAAAAAAACCTCCAATCCAAATAAATCAAACAAAACTATTTATCCATCCAAAAGATCCAAAATGTAAATTTAAACATAAAAAACCAGCTGCCAACTATTACCAGAGGCTAACAAAGTCATAGTTTAGATCAAGAGTTTAATAAGCATGATGATCTAACATTATAAGAAGTAATGATTGACATATAAACATGTGGACACATGTTTAATATGTGAATCCTAGATATTTTATAAAGATACTATCTCCATATTTGTATCTATCATTCATTTTTATATTTTATAAAGATACTAACTCCATATTTGTATTTATCATTCATTTTTACAATGACAAACTGTGATGCAAATGATTTTTATTATATCAAAATGCCTTTGGCGTTTCTAGTGTGAGGAATTCAACCTTTTGTTTTTTCCCCGCTTTGAATGAGAAATTCAACTTGTGGATTTTACTTGCCAAAAAAAATCAAAAAACAAAACTTGTGGGTTTCTGGATGAATTTAAAATGTTCTGGTGGCATTTTGCACTGAAGAATATTTTGAGAGTATTTTCTGATATTTTTCGCTGTTTCTTTTTGCCCTTTACCACCCCTACTTAAAAAAAATTACTCACCTTCCGCCCTCACCTGGACCAATTGGAAATGGAATGGTTCACAATCTGTTGTCCCTTTTTGCCTGCTCCTGTGTGTGTAGCCGTGTAGGTTTTCCATACCCTAATCTCTCTCTATCTCTCTCTCTCTCTCTCTCTCTAGAAATCCAGGTAACACTTCCATTCTCCACTCTTCCACGCTTTAATTCTGTATATCATTTCCATTTTTCGCTTGCCATTTTCTATTTGTAAATGCTTTTTAGCTTCACTTGAAATTCAGTGTAAGCATAGGATTATATGGTTGCTTTGGAATGTTGGGTTTTCTCATTATCCTCTTTTTCTTTGTGGGTTATATAGTTGGGTCTACTCATTTTGCAGTGATTTTGGATGTTTCACTGTTTGGTATTCAACCTCTAGCTGACATTTCGTTTTCACTTTCTCAAGGTAGTGACAAGTTTAACTAGGCTCTGTTTGGTTGCTGGGAAAATATGGGAAAGGAAAAGTAACTCTTCTTTCTGGTTTAATTATTGTTATTTTTTTGGTTTGAAAAAGAAAAGAAATTGGATATCTAATTATTATTTTATCATCATTTTGGACCTGAGAAAAGCAATACCTCCACTTACATTGCTACTTGTATTTGTCTTAGTTAAGCCGAGTATATAAGATTATTTTTTTTTTAATTTTTATAACCAGAACAGCGGAAAACATAAGATTCAAAATTTTCTTTCTTTTCGTCCTTTCCATTTTCTTAGCAGCCACTCGGAGTCTCGGAGGGTTAGGTCGCTCAGAATTTCATCTAGAAATGATATTGCCACAATAACAATTGAGTTTCACTAATTGCTTGTTGAGTTGCCTGTTTCTTGAATGAGGTTTTCTTTGGTAGTAAGAACTACCTGAGGCCCTCTTTTTTTCGGTGTGAAAGGGAACACTAAAAATCAGACACCCATAAACCCACATTTTAAAGGTGTTTGCCTGTATTGTAAAATACTTAAAACTGTAAATTGTTTTTGCATTACTGCATTAGTAATGAATTAGATATAGAAGACAACCTCCAGATATGTCTAGCATAAGTTGTTTCTGCAGCCCCGTAAAATCATTGATCTTACAATCATATATCAAGAGACCTGATTTACTCATATCTCCTTCGCTCGATAGTTGCTCACTAGATCTGGTGCCCCTCCCCCACCCCCCCCCCCTTCTCTCTCTCTCTCTCTTAACACACACACAACCCCATTGATACTGTATGCAAAAGTAGTCTTCTTATACGCACCAAAAATTCAAACAGTGGGTTTGTTTGATAGTTTGGGACTACTCTTTTGCTTTGCTTTGCTGCTTTTTTTTTTTTTTTTTTGTTCCTTTTTGCTTTATTTTTTATGCTCTTTCTTCTAATTCCAAAAATCCTTATTTACCTATAGTTACAAACATTTCAGAAAATAGCACTTGGGATCAAGTTCCAAAATTTCTGTCTCTTGCACCCAGCCCTTGTGGTTTATTTTGGTTCCCATGAATTAGGTTTTTATCTTGCACCATCACATTTTTAGATATTGGACTTTGCTTTTGATGGGTTGTGTTTCTTACATTGCTTCTTTTTTTTTTTTTTTTTTGGCTCTTGGCATCGTACATTTCAACCCCACTAGTAATATTAATAAGCAAGTTTTTCACATATCAAGTCCTACTATCCTACAATCTTAGTGCATCTGTGATGCTGTTTTCGCAAGGGGTGGCAGTTTTGCTGAACGTGACTATCATGTTTAGTTTTATCTGTCTTACCTCTGGCATACTGGTTTATATGTTGCACATAGAACCAGATAGTTTTTCCCTTCAATGGATATCATATATGAGATATCCTGTGGCAGGTGGTTTGCTAGATGATTTTAAACTTTTTTGTCATCATTTGTACAAGTTTCCTGTACTAGCTATTGTAAATGTTATTTAAATGTAAAAAAGAATGCAACCGGTATATAATTGCCAGAATATGATATTTGGCATGTTTGCTCCTACTGGGAGTGGAACCGTGGAACCCATGAAATTTCAAGTCCCTATTTTAGTTCTTTTACATAATTACCAGGCTGCTTTATGGAGAAAACTGCCCTTCGGTCTTAAACCTGTACCATAGATTTTCTTGAATGATAATATCTCTTAATGTGGCTAGATTTGGATGGGTCACGCCTACTGGCCAGTGGACAGTGGGTAATTCTAACTTACATTGTTAAAAGAAAAGAATATTTTTATTAAAAAGAAGCTGATCCAAAAGCCTATGATTTTGATTCTGTTGCATGTAGGTGTGTCTTCTTATAGTTGGTGAACTTTTGCGACATCATGCATGCTATAAAGGGTGGCTGGGTGGGGCAAACATTTGCCCTAGCTAAGTGCAATGATTCTGGTGGGAGGAAGTCACGGATTCGGCGTTCAAAAGAGGAGAGGAAGGCAATGGTTGAGTCCTTTATAAAGAAGTAATCACAATATAGTATCTCTTGCATTTAAATTGCTTATTTTGTTCCCATTGTTGATGGTTTGAGACAATTGCTAAGTATGACAGCATTGCCAATGAACTTACCACCCCTTCCCTCCACTCCCAAAGAAAGAAAGAAAGAATAAAACAAAAGGGGGAAAAAAAAATCCCCAAAATAATAAAAAAATTGTGCATGCTCTCTCTCTCTTATATTGGAGTATATATTATAGTAAAATATTAAATCAAATCAAGCTTAAGTTAGTGATGCCGCCTTTTAATTTCAATTTTCAATTTTTATTTTTAATTTATAGCATTTGATATTTTAATCAAGCAAGATGTGCTAAGTCCTATACTATTTGACTTGATGGTCTCTTTCCTTTCCCTTTAAGCTACAAATTAGCTTGGAGAATGATTTTTAACACATGCTAAATGATATTATATAATTTTTTGGAAAGTAGGCTCACTTGATTTTGGTTTAATATGGAATGGTAACTGTGGTTTAACTAGCATTAAATAAACATGATTATACATAAATTGATTTTAGCAGTCAGTTTCACTTCAAGATGGAAGCTAAACTTACAATTTTTATTCTTTTATTTATTTATTTTCATGAGTTTGACTTCCTCTTAAAATAGTTTATATCTTCTTCCAGTGTTTTTCTATCCCTAGTTCTATATACTTTAGAGGTGAACTATTATGGGGCTTGATTTTTTCGCTCATCTTATTAAGATGAATTGTTATGTTGCGTAATTGTTTATTAGTTCTCCATGAGCGAAGTTATTTGGACTAATTACTATTATTTTTATTCTATTGATTTATTTATTTTTTGTTTGATTGAGTTGCAAAAATTTTATGCTTACAATTTTTTGTATTTGTATATGAGTATTTCTTTGAAAGTTCTGTTTGCAATTCTCGTTGATGTTGCTAGTTGCGATCTGGATCACCATTTATTTGGTGAACTTGCTTGCAGATATCAGAACTCAAATAATGGGAATTTCCCATCACTCAATCTCACACACAAGGAAGTTGGTGGGTCTTTCTACACAGTGCGGGAGATTGTTCGGGAAATAATCCAAGAAAATAGGGTGCTGGGTCCTGCTAAGTTGATTCCAGAAGAGCAGAACAGTGATATCTTTGCAGAACAATATCCATTGGGATCAATCTCCATAGAACCTCAATTGCATTTGTTGTCTGAAAATGGAAATCATATAGCATCCAATAATCTGGGTACAAGTGAGGAAATAATTTTAAATTCTAGTGAGGAGTGTACTGGACCTGAATATCAGAAGTTTGACAATGGGCGAGTTGTCAATGGGAGTCCAGCAGAGGAAAAAAAACAAAGAATCTGATGAGTTGATGCAAACAGAGATGCAAATAAGTGAAACATTGGAAGCAGATAAAGATGTTGCGGAAGAATTAGAAGCGTCTACAGCTAGAGTAAGTCAGTTAACTGCAGATGTAATAGTAGAGACCTTTCCATTAAGCCCTGTTACTAAGCAAGCTTATAGCTTGAATGGAAGTTCAAGTGAAGCAAGTGACTTAATTGGGACTTTGGAAGAAAAGGAAACTGAAAAGGTGGAATTGGAGCCAGAAAACTTCAGTTCAGTATTGAACCAGGGCTCCCTAGAGGACTCTTTTGGTTTGGCAGATGAGAAAGCAACAGCAAACCTTGCAAGTCCATTGTCGGAAAGGAACTCTGGTTTGGGGGATGGGAAAGCGATGGTGAACCTTGCAGAGCCATCATTGGAAAGCTCAAATTGCTTTACAACAAAAGAAGGCATTGTGCATGATATTCAGGATGGTGCCGACCTTGAAGAATCCCATAGTGATGTCTTAACATTGGAGACATTTGAACAAGGCCAGTCAATTTCTGGAACTAAGGTAAGTTTATATGTAGAAATAGATCTTCTGAATCCTTGTATGCGTGTTTATTTTTTGTTCTTCTATTATTTATTTATTTATTTATTTATTTTTTTGGGGGGGGGGGGGGGGTTGGGTGCAAGCTCACCTCATAGTGGTTGCCTTATGTTTGACTTGTGTGCCATGGACCATGGTTATAAGTTTTGGTATTGGGCGTTCACATTCTCCAGTCTCACTCAATATCAGTGATACGACAGATGATATGTTTAGATGCAAGATGGAAAAAGAGTATTTTTTTTCTCTTTCTTTTTTTTTTTTTGGCTAAAACACACACCCATAACACTCAATCAAAATATGCATATATATATATATATATATATATAGAACATCATATCACAACTAGTTATTTAAAAAGAACATGAAAAATTGGAAAAATATGAAAAGTATCACAAATAGCAGGGAAGACACATTGAAGCTATAAAATGAGTAAGACAAACAAGTTAATACAGTTGTTTTGATTTAGAAGGCTCTGTAGGCACAATTGCACTGGTCTGTCATTCTAGTGTATACTTATTGGGTTTGAAATAATTAAACTATTTTGTTTCTAAATAAAAACATGTTTTGAACCATGGATTTGTTTCCAAAATTCCGGCTCTTCAACAATCAAATTATTTTAATTTACTTCAATTCATTTAGGTTTTATGGTCTTTTTGAAAAATTTTATATTCATAAATTTAAAAATAGTGAAATTGAAATGGTACTCCTCATACATTGACATCATATCAGCAATATATCCGGATTGCTACCCATTAACATTGATATGTGATGGGCTGTGCATGATGGCTTTTGTTGGTACTTGAAACCATGTCTTAAATGTGAATCAGGTTTTGAGATTCAAATTCATTCTGTTACTTGCCTCAGTTTGGTGCTTGTACAAGGCACATAGCTCATGGCTTGAGGGTTGCATGACGTTTACTCATGTAATGCACTACCTAAAAGAGGTTTTTCTCAAAAGTCAACCACTTTTTTGATGGGGACATCAAGCATAGTTTACAACAGGCTGGTCCAGCTTGGCCTATTGACTTGGAGACCAAAGCTACTAATTTTATTTTGGGATAATAAATTGTTAGCTTTAAATTCTTAGACTTAGGGGTTATGTTTTTTTTTAAACTATGTTTGCTTTAAATTTCCTAGACTTGAGGCCCAAGTTTCTTGAAGCCCAAGTTTTATCACTTTTTGATGTAAATGGAGTTCTATATAAAGACTCCACATCTCCAAAAGAAAGTAACTTATGATGAATTGAATTTGGTGTTTTCCTTATTGTTTGGTGCTGATTCCAAACTAAGCCTTAGGTGCGAAGCCTAGGGTTCTTCCTTCCCCCTCTTCTCTTCACTTCTCTTTCCTATCTTCTCTCTCTTTCTCCTCTCTTTGTCTGTGTTGTACGTACCCTTGTGTGCTTGGGCTACATCATTTTTCTAATTTGGTTTCAAGATTGCAGTGCAACCCCCTGACTTAAAATTTGAAGTGGATTTTTAATTTTGAAATTTTATTGAATACATTTAGCATGATTAGCAATTTTGAAACCCTTTTAATGTGTTTTCTCATACAAAGTTTCTTGGTGGATGTTAAAAGGGGTTTTAGAGCCAGTGGCCTGTAGTGTATATTGACATCTTTGACGTTGTTTGTGGGAATTGAATCTGTACTGTATAAATGACGAGTAATTTTTTCTTCCAAATACGCATATGAATAAGAATTATTTTAATTGCAGCCTCTACATCTATTGTATCTGATGTTTGAACCAAAAGTTTAATTGTACTCCCTCCGTCTCACAAAGATAGGCCATCTTTGACAAAACACGCAGATTAAGAAAAGCCATCAATGCATTGACTTGTCACCCACTAATTTTTATTTCCCAAAGTACCATTCTCCTCCTATAAGACATTCGGATTTGCTTTTGTGTTGAAAGTAATTCTTGATATAACAAAGGGGAGTATAGGAAGATTAAAAAATTATGATTTGACTTTTTAAAGTGGACAAACATTTTGGGACAATCCAAAAGTTAAAAATGGGCCATCTTTGTGGGATGGATGGAGTATTTAAATATTTCTCTCATGTAATGTTTAATCAATTGTTTGTGAGAGAACTTGCTACTTGATAGTTAGTGCTTTATGCAACTGTGGGTTATAACATGCTGCCCTCACCTGTTGCTTTTGAGGCGTTGATATGCACTTGCATATACCTGTGTGAATCTAATATTTGGATGTGCTAACCTTATTGGTTGTCATGTTAAAGTTCTAGTAGCTTGGGTGTGGTTGGCGAGAATACAATTTTTATGATCTTGCAATCCTGCTCAAAAAATGTATCCTCTCTCCTAACAAATGTTGCTTGTATTTTGGTTGATATTATCTCTTAATTGGATGGTGTAGATTTATTAAATGGTATTATTTACACTCCAATAGAGTGGAAACATTTATTTTGAACCAACTAGATGGTCACTTGTAATGAATGTACTATGAAATTTATTGTATAAAGTCTATGTTTCTTTTTAGAAATGGCATGAGCAAAGTTTGTGCTTTGAATTGTTTGATGTCCTTTTGCAGCCTATAATTGCTCCAAAGGGCATGCATACCAAGAGTTTCAATGGTGCTAATACCAGTAGCCGTGGGGTGTTGGATTCCCAAGAGGTGATGGTGATTGAAAACAAAGTCAATGTTCAGCACAGCGGCAACTCCCAGAAAGGAAGCAATCCCACCTTAGACAGAATTAATCTGTAAGTATTTCCAATTACACCATCTCACGAACTTTGGCGTAGAGATCCCAAATGCTCTGTAATTTATAGATTTTGAGCATTCATGGGATTCTTTTGGAATGACTGATAAGGTTTTTTGCTTGTTCCATTGGGCAGGGAATCATGGGACGGGGTGTCCAAGAAACCTGCAGAATCAGAAACTAACCCCCTTATGGCATTTTTAAAAGCATTTGTCGCTGCCTTTGTGAAGTTTTGGTCCGAATAAAGTCGTTCAGAGTGTATTTTTTTGTATTTTCTTATGATTCCTGTTTCTGAAGAGTAGACGAAGAGTTCAATACCTGACAAAGCAAGGCTTGATTTTATTTGGGTCTTCCTCATATTAGAGTGTGGTCGGTTGCCTTCTCTAATATTCTAATCCTTTCCCCTGCTTTGCATGGTTCAAGTGTTCGCTTTTAGGAGTAGTGATCATGGAGAATGTTGAAGGGTTCTCTTTATGCTGGCTAGCACTTGCAGAAATGTGAGCAGTTTGATGGGTCTCGGCGAGGAGCTATAAGATTGTCAATTAATAGTTGAATAGCCAGTCTTGGACCATCAATCAGGTGAAGATGGATGGTATTAAGATATTCCTTCATCCTTTAACCAGATTGATCCTAAGCCGTGATGGCTTAGCTCGTGCCGTTTGGGGAGTCTTATATTCTTGCATATGTAGGCTTGGTTGACCTAGCACATTATCAAACAGTTTTGTGTAATATTTTAATAAAAAGAAAAGGCTATGGTTTCGAGGGTTTGCAGCCATGATTCAGCTTGAACTTGGATATTGTATAGAATATTATGTGCAGACTCAATGGTACAAACAAAAAAATAAATAAATAAATACAAAATAATAATAATAATAATAATAAAATTCATAGGCTCCCGTTCAAAAACCACCATCCTTAACATTCAATGGTACTTCCTCTCCACATTGCCCACAACACATGGTGAAAACATCTCTTATGTGACCACTCTTCGACAACTTGATTGTGGTAAGGGACACTTATTCTTTAAAAATTGAAATGGGCCTCCCTAATAGCAGCAACAACAGCACGGATGACAGCAAATTTTGTGCGTGAATGGAGGTTTTCAGATGAGGGAATCGTTCCTCTCCCACAAAAAAGGAAAAAAAAAAAAAAAAAGAATAAAAAAAAAAGGGGATAAGGGCTAGAATGCTATGCAACCAAACAACTTAGAGTGGTTCATTTTCTTCCTGCAAATTCCTGGCTTGGCAATGAATTTGATTTCCAATCCCGAAAGGAAATGCGGAAGGATGTTGAATTCCCTTTTGTCAGGAGGAACTAGATAGGCGTATTTTTGGGTCCTATATTTGCCGAAGGCCCCAATTCAACGAAGCCCAAGCCTATGACTGCAGAGTTTGAGCCCATGATTTGCTATTTAGTCAGGGGAACAGCTGTTGCAACCCCCCATTCTTATCACCCCACCCCCATCCTTTAGGTTTTTAAGGTTTTATACAAAATATAAAAGGTTTTTATGAAAACAGGCCTTGATGGTCCACTAGAAAACATCATTTTGAATAACTTTGTAGAATAAAGTTTTTCCTAAATTTATCGTTTAAATATACTTTTTAGCCATTTATAGCCTTTATTTCATTTTTTGCCAAAAAGTCTACTTAAACGATAGATTTTGGAAATACTTTCTCCTGCAAAGTTGTTCAAAATGATGTTTTCTAGTGGACCAAGCAACCGGTTCTTATAAAAACCTTTTATATTTTTCATGAAATCTTAAAAACCAAAAGGAAAGAGGTGGGGTGATGGAAATGGGGGGTTGCAATAGCCGTTCCCCTTTAGTCAGATTGGGTTGGATTGAACCTGACCAAAATCGCAGCCCACCCTCCAATGATAAAAATTGAACCACGACCCACTTTTTTGATTTCATGCCTTCATGCATTACTCTCCTACAACCCTTTAACGGCTTTGGTAGTAAGAAAAAAGGGTTACAATTCCAAAATTTGCCATGCCTGATTTCAGCATTAGAATTCTTTCTATTGTTCTTTCCTTTCATCGTGAACAAATTCATTACCCAAAACATTGCAAATCAAGGTGGAATATGAATCAACTTGATCGACAATCACCTTCTCCCAAACAATTATAACAAACATGGAGCTGGAAACGAGTTGTTCTCCACTTATGATTCCAAATCCACCTATGATAACCAAAGGTTTCCAATGCCATGCATTTTAACTCATTCAAAAAAAAAAAAAAAAAAAAAAAAAAAGAACGACTCATTCAAATCACTATGCGATATAAACTATTAAAGCTCAAAATCCAGTGCGAAAATTTGCAACCATTATATTACATGAAAATGCTCTCATGATCTATAATAGCATCACTTTTAATTCCCATATCCTTCGATATGAATGTCTCCAACGTGGTCTCATAATGTCAGCATTTAGCCATTTCTTTCAGCTACGTAATGTGATAATCGCGCTTTTCCAGTTAAACTAAGTCACACCACCTAGAAGATATATATATACTGTACTCCCATATTACCCAAAATGATTCATCAAAGTAAAATTTTCACATGGGATCTTGATGAGGTTGTTGACTGGCCAATAAATTATATTTATTTGTAATTTAATAGCTTTTATAACACACAGGTAATTCCATTAACTGGCCAATTAATAAATGATGTTTATTTGATTAGGTTTATTAATTTCAGATATTAATTCCATTGTAATGGGATTAGGTTATTCCAGATACTCAATTTTAAAGGACTTAAACTTCTCCAGAGTTTTACCATACATATCTATACTTAGATTTAATTGGAAATTATACTATTTGGTTACTAAAATAATTTATTGTTAGTTACTTCTAATAAGAGATAGTCTTCTAAATAGGCATATTTCTTTGAAGAGCAATTATATAACTTTGACCAATAATTTTCCTTTTTGAAATGATTTTGTTGAATTTCCCAACCATATGAGTTTAAGGCATGTTATAGCAACACCAGTCGATCCATGTAGTAGAGAGGAAGGATCTCCTCCATTACAATGGACGATTCAATGAGATCTAACCTGTTCATACCTTGTAGCTCTCACGTGTTTTGGTGGGTCTCATGTGCTATGAACGGTCTAGATTTCACTAAACCATTCAGTAAATGGAGAGAATCTCTTCCCCCAACCAGAGATCTTATTTCTTAAATTGATGACACAAATTCTTATTTCCTTGCAAAGCCAAACAAAAAAAAAAAAAAAAAAGGTTGGAAAAAGAAGAAGGAAAACCATAACTACATATAATGGAGTAAATATGTAAGGTAAAGGCTCTGCAGAGAGTAAGTCATTACTATTCAATCAATATATGGAATAATGACCAACTACAGGAGTTGTAACCCCATTGAAGCTCTTTAATTCAAAAGGGTACAAAATATTACTCAAAATCAATGGATTTACCTGTATTTAGTAAAACCCATTCATAATTTGATAAAAGCTATTCAATGTTTACCTGTATTTAATTAAGTCTGCATCATTATTATTCAATATTTGATAAAAGCTATTTAGTTACAAGTAAATAGCATTTATTGGCCAGGTAACAACCACATTGAGATCCCATCTGAAGGGGATCATTTTGGGTATATATGGGAATATGGCATCTCTAGGTGGTGTAACTAGGAAAATTGAAAAAGGGTGGGATTATCATAATCATAATTAATATTTAGCTGAAAGAAATGTTTAAATGCTAACATTATGAAGCCACTGGGACTAGCCTAGTGGTGAGAAAGGGTGGGGAAGAAGGTAGGAGTAGAATAGGTTAGAGGTTCAAACCCCTCCCAATGTATCCACGAAAAAAAAAAAAAATGCTAACATTATGAGATGATATTAGAGACATTCATATCGAAGGATATATGACAGTTACCGTAGATTAATAAAAGAAATTCATTTCTACTTGATGATTCAAAAATTAAAATTTTTTTTTTAAAAAAAAAAGGAAAAAGGAAAGAGGAAATTTAGATATGTTAAATTTGACTACGTTTTTGGAGAGGCCATTAGTAGCAGTTGGAATAGGCGAGTTAGGTCATGCACTCATGTATCATGTGAGCATGAAAGGTCTGGCATGCATGAGGATATAGACAGACATTATATATCTTGTGGGGTAGCTTAAGCAAGGTCTCAAGTTCGAGTCCTTGTGTACGCAGCAGCCTTCGTTGGGAGACTCACCCACCATCCCAGGCGCGCGACCCGGGTCAGGTCCGGATTAGTCGGGGCGAAGCTCCGGATACCGGGCGGGGAACCAAAAAAATTAATATATATATATATATATATATATATATCTTGTGGGGTGGTTCTTTTTTCATAAAGATAAAGATCGAGGAATGAACTGTGTTAGTCCAAAAAACATCCAATAAATCTCCTTAAGCTAGCTTAATGTGGAAGGGGTTGACCAATATCATCAGGGATTAGTGCAGTGGAAGGGTGAAATATATATTAGATGATATATAAATATAGATGTTAATTCAATTCTTATAGTAGCTGAATATATATCCTTCATGGCATGTAGTCCACCCAATCCATCTATTGATTCATAATTTCATATATAAGTAATGTATGCCAAAAATCAAGTCGATCCGAGATTAAGAGTTTGTTTATTTATAAATGCATGTCCATAGATCAGTGATTGTTATTGATTAAAAAATGTAGGTTTTGGATCGAATATCAATCAATTTCGGACCAACTTGATTTTAGCATGAGAAAGTTATCTAATCCAATAATTGGTTTCAGAAAATACGAATTGAGGGTAAAAGTTTTGGAATAGACTAGATGCAACTTTGGATCAAGTAAAGTTGATATATATTAAAAGGATACATCCATGTTGCCCCTCCTGAAAAATAAAGGAAATTAATATTGATGATTGACCTCATACCCATTTACCTAGGTTAATATAAGGATATCCCTACAATAAACTACAAACTTGTTTTCAAACCTAGTGCAAATTTTTAATAAACATAATTTACATAAAAATTCATAACCTCTAAACCTAGTAGGGTAAGTTGCCCCACACATGCCAGCAGCACAGTACCTATCGGTACAGTTTTAGAATGCTTAATATATATTAGATTATGATTTATGAGCAACCTAATGATGAAACCCTAATCACCCAAATGGGGTTCGGATTGAAGTCCAGATCGATAGAATTGGCTTTATGGATAGATAAGGCAGGCCACCTGTCCCAATCCCGTCCCGTTGTCTTTCCTTTCCCATATAAAATCTTAAGATTGCTTAGCTGTCACTTAGAAGGCTCTTGTGGCTAAACATTTTAGAACTGTTTTGAATTGCCCTCTCACCAGCAAATGGGGGACCAATTATATGCACAAGTGAGGGAACAATAATTCATGTAATGCAATTAATTCAATAAAATCCAATAACATTGCTGATGATGGCATGGATATATCCCCTCCGGTCACTGGGCATGTCCAATGAGATTTGGACCTTACATATGTTGGTGGGACCACCCACATATGTGGTCATTTATTAGATTTATTTTAGCCGGACATTAATTGATACGGAATGGACAGTGATCTCGCTAGGATTTTGCATCACAAGATTTTAACCTTTGTATACTTTTTGCTACTTTTACTAGCCTTAAACCTTATTTCTTGTCATATGATAAATGTTGCCCTATTAACCGGAAAGAACCTTAAAAATTCCACTTAGAAAACCTAGCTTATATATACACCAAAGCTTCCAATCTAGTCAAAGAACAATAACTGGTCTCCTCCCTCTTTTGCTCCTCCCTTTAGTGACTTGGTTCTTCTTGTAAAGGAAGACTTCCATTATATATTTACATAAACCCTAACACAAGGCTTGTTATGAAATCTTCTTCCTTCTTTGGATCTTGGGTTATAATTATTTGGCTCTTGACCTGATTGTGGAGAGAGAGAGAGAGAGAGAGAGAGAGAGAGAGAGAGAGAATATATAAAGATTGACGTATATATATAAATATATATAAGAAAGAAAAGGTTGTAATTCTTAAGCAACGTACCATGACATATGGAATAAAGTGGAGGTTATGGAGGTGAGATTTGGAATGTTGTTGTCTGCTTAGCCCTACATTTCTTAGAAAGGAGTTCTGACACAGTCACCCAAGGGTGCCTAGAATTCCCAAAACATCATCATCATGTGATTTTTTTCTGATAAGCAATCATCATCATGTGATTACATGTTCACTAGCTGCAGTAGAATATTCAGCTCAAAGTAAATACAATATGGAGACATAGAAGACATGCCCCCATAATGGACTTGAATTATGCTAACCCTTTGGAATAATAGGGCATTAACTTTCATAGGAATTGAAGCAGGGTTTAAAAAAAAAAAAAAAAAAAAAAAAAAAACTTGTACACGTGTCGGCGCGTGTAGCAAGGATGCATGATTTTTGTATGCATCGAGTAGTACCATTGGAAGGTAGTATAAAATTGGAAAGGAGAGGTGGATTAGAGAGACTTTAAAAAGATTTAGTAAAGAAGATACAACGGTGAAAACCAAGCAGGTGGATAAGCAGACAGTTCACGTGGAAAGATTCATACATCATGGGTTGGTATTTGGTGACCCAATCCATCTTCCCATTTTTTATACTAATCTAGTAGATAGGTGTATTCAAGGCTCCAATATGGTATCCTATGCACATTTTAGAGAGAGAGAGAGAGAGAGAGAGAGAGAGAGAGAAAATAGAGAAGAGAGAGAGAGAGATTTTAGGGAGAGGGGGGACCGTTGTGTCCACACACCATTTGCGGAGATTAGAGAACACGCTCTTGTAGCACAAAAGAGTAAATACTATATTGCATATAGAGTTCACATTTTATTTGTCCAAATGACATGATAATTGAATTACTTAATAAAAAATATAGTTGAAAAGTAACTATTTATAATGGAGTGGTATATATGTAAATTGTCACATTAGTTGGGTAAAAGAATTTGAGTAAAAAATTTGGATAATTTATTTTTTTTTAATACAAAATTAGAACCAGAGTGTTTTATTTGCTCCATTTCTATTGTCAAGCTTCACATTTTATTTATAGATATATAAAGTGGCTATTTTCTAATTATTTGACCTCATTAGATGATCGGTCATATTTGATGAATAAAATCTGTCTACGCTCATGTTCTCTATAACCTTGATACGTACCCATGTTTGTTTTTGATGGTTCTATTTTAAATTATTCATTTTTTTTTTAATCTTGAATCAAGTAATATTTTGATTTCGAAAGATGGTTAGGACACTACATTATAGAGATGAATCCTGGGGATAGTTAGAAAAGCATAAAAAATAAACCAACTAAAAAATAAGTTTGATCTGATCATTTTTATTTTGTCGGTATTTAGTAAGTCTTTTTTTTTTTTCCTAAATTTATTTAATCTTATACAAAAAATAATTCATTAACACAATTTTTTTTTTCAAATTATTGTGAATTAATTTATTTAGCATGAAATAATATTAAGAAAATGGATCAAGCATGATCCAATTTTCACAAATTTCTCATAATGAAACCCTGACATAAAAGTTTGAGAAAAAGTTGGCACTTCACAGCTCTGGAGAAAATTAAATTCAATCCTCGCTGAAGCCATTCAAAATGTTGTCACTTGCTTTAAATAAAAAAAAAAAAAAAAAAATCTATGTTTCCTAGCTATGTTGGCAGTTGGAATCAGCAGACTAGTTGTTGCGTGAGTGTCCTACACGCTCTATAAAAGCGCGTGAGGCTAGTATTTCGCCTAATAAGTCACCACCTTCTGCCGAAAAAACGAAAGTTACACGTTCCACATGTCAATTCCACAAATAAGTACAAAAAAGAATAATATTCAAATCATGCAACAGAGTTCTTTTCCCCCGTGGCCCAATTTAAAATGGTCCAAATGCAGCCACCGACACGTAGCCATTGAAGGGTATTCAAGTCACTTAACATAAAAGTCACGGTTACTTTATGCCCAAATTATAGCCATCTTCAACTCGTGTTTGGTTCCTATTGGTTATTCTCCCTAATACTAAAGTTCTAGGGTGTATAGCAGTGTAATTACTCTTGGATACCTGCATGGGTCGATCACTCCAGAAGGACGGCATCAAAGCAAGTGCATTGAATAGGGTAATGAGTTAACTCACCTCTGCATGCATGCTATATTTTAATTGAAAAATATGGAAAAAAATTACATCATATTAGGTAAATTCAAATACGAAATAAAAAAAATATAATACGTGCAATAATAGGGTAAGTTTTTTATTTTCCTCATTAATAGTCATATTATTAGAAAAAAAAAATATTAAGGACAAATTAAAGATGAATAGTATCTTATTTCCTATATAATAAGCAAAAAGTTATGAAAGAGGGACTTCATGGGTGTATTGATAAACTATACTGATGAGCATCCCATACTCTGAGAGACGTATTGTAGGAATATATCCTAAGATCCTCTGTCTTACTTTTATTGAGCAATTCTTACAAGAATTTAACACAAACATCAAAGTTTATTATTATTTTATTCAATTGTATTTCATTGACATTTTTGTTATTTTTGGTAAAAAAGTATATGAGCCCAATTTTAACATATGTATTTGTTGCTAAATTTATATCATTAGAGCATCTCTAAGAGGATTAGCTGTCCAATCCCATTCACTATTTTACCTAACTTGATCACTTTTTTTTTTTCTTTAAAAGATTAGCTATTTGACTATTGTCATTTTGGCTGACTATATTTAGCTAGCGAATGTTTACCGGCTAAACTAGTTTTAGTTAAAAAAAGGAAAATAACACTTTCCCTCTCTCTATATATGGATTATTCCCTCTTTCTCTCTCTCTTCACCAAATGATTAAAAAAAAAGTTTATTAATAAAAATTGAAATAGTTAAAAAAAATAACTATTGCTCTTAGAGTACTTACTTGGATAGTTATCCAGCTATTTAAAAAAAGAAAATGTCTTTTTGCTACTTAAAATAACAAAAATGCAGCTAGTACCCTTGGACTCGATGTAAAAGAGCTTATAAGAAGACCAATGAAGGTGCTTTCATCGTAGATTGACTCTTCTAATAATACCAAATGTCATTTTGTGCTACTATATATATATATATATATATATATAATTTTTTTTTTCTCCATGAATACATATTTAGGTATCTAGTTGTCTATCTCTGTCAACTAAGCATTTCCTTTTCTCAAGCGTGTACTTACCTAAATTTTCAAATCTCTAGCTAGAGCTGTAAGAGGAGCCATTTAAGCTGCATAGGTTTGGCTTGACAACAACTTGATTAAAATCTCGATTAAGCACGCTCGTGAGATGTATGAGCCGAGTTCAAACATCATTCTAAGCTTGATACTTTATTGAGTCAAGCTCAAATTTGAATAGTACTTAGCTCAATAAGCACAAACTACTTGAACTCAACTTGAGATTGACTTGGTAAAAAGATTCATTCGAACTCGCTCATAAGCTAAATGTGCTAGGCTTAAGTTTTACTTTTGAGCTTGTTGATTTAATAAGTTAAGCCTGAGCAACCTATTACTCTAATCGTTTATGTTACGTTAGAGCACTTGAACCCAAAAGCTTAAGACCGATATATGGCAATGAGTTGGATTGAATTGAATCGATAAACGGTATGAAGGGATAAATAAATGGCGGAAGAGGCATGAAAACTTGAAACCAAAACCCCCTAGAGACTAGAACTCTAATACTGTGTTAGAACATCACTTGACTCCAAAATCTTAAGTTATTAGGGAATTGATCAATAATGTATATCAAGCTAATAGTTTACACCCCTACTTTTGGTTGAATGAAGGAGTTCTTCAAGTGATTTAACGAGTTTCGTTATATGAAACTTACTAATAGCCTTGGAGTGTACTATGCTTTTCTTTATGGACTGGAGGGAGATTTCGGGTCGAAATCATTGTGTTGGTAAAATTTATATATGATGCCATAATATCCCCAAAAAAATAAAAAAAAATGAAAAAAAATCTTAAAAGGAAAGATATATATGTACCAAAAGAAAAGGAAATCTATATAAATATATATATATATATATATATAGAGAGAGAGAGAGAGAGAGAGAGAGAGAGAGAGAGAGAGAGAGGGGAGAATAAATAAAGAATACCAACGACCTTTCTCCCTCTTCTACCTTACATCGCACGCCTTCCAACTCTTTTCACACGTATATAAATAGAGCCACAAACCTACACATTTCTCCTTCACTTCCTTGTCTCTAAAAAACAAAAAACAAAAACCTCATCACAAAACAATGTCCACAGATCTAGAATTTCACAACCGCCTGCCCACAATTCGATTGCAAACCATCGAGGTCCAAACTTCTCAATCCTCCGACGTCACCGACGACAACAATGGTGCCGTAATTCAGCTAGAAAACGGCGTCAGCGACGACGATGAATGTCAAACGCCAACATCCATCGAACACAAGATTCCCACGATCCTAATCTGTCCGCCGGCGCCTAGGAAACCGAGGCATGCAGCCAAATGCAAGAGGAAATTGTCGGAGATGGAGTTTTTCGAGATCGTGCACCGAGAAGAGGTGGAATCCTTCTTTCGGTCGAGTTTCGAGGGGGCTGGCATTACGTCGAAGAGAAGGTGTCCCTGTAAATGAATGGTGGCTAAGCTGGAATTTCTACGGTTTTAGATTATATATATATATATATATATATATATATATATATATATATATATATATATATATATTATTTGTTATATGAATTATGTATCTATATATATCACACGTTCGTGTCTACCACGTTATTTGATAATTTGCAGTGTAATTCAGGTCTGAATTAAGTTTCAGACAAATTGGATCTGAAACATAATTTGCAGTATGAATTTTCCAAATTTTATTGAATTTAATGGTTATTTTTTATGGATCTTTTTTTTTTTTTTTGAAATTTTGAGTTTTATGTGTAATTTTTTCCTTATTTTATTTAATGGGTGTAAGAGAGATGCATAGATGGGTGAGATTATGTATTGAACTCGTAGACAGAGAGAGAGAGAGAGGATATATATGGTAGATGAGGTTGATTTTTTTTTTTTTTTTGTTTTCCCCTAATGAAGAAGGTTATGAGCTTTGATGGTTTTTTTTTGTCTTATTATTCTTTGATGGGTTTTGGAGAGAGAAAGAGAGAGATTAGAAGGCTAATGCATTGAAAAGTATCGTTTGCAGAGAGAGAGAGAGAGAGAGAGGATACGGTAGATGAGGTTGGTGGTTAGCTTTGGTTTGAAGGAAGAATACTATGAGATTTGATAGGTTCATTTGGTTTTTTATTCGTTGTTGGTTAAGCTAGATGGTTGATCAGTATTCCCTTTGACATTTTTAATGTTGAGTAATTGACACGGCTTTGGGATTGCTAACCATGATTTTCTACTCATTAGTTTTTGAGTGAGAGATGATTTTCTAGAGAGAGAGAGAGAAAGACAAAGGTTGGAGGATGGTTTTTACTTAATAATGATAACAAAATGATGCAAATGTGCTGTCATATTATACTCTATTTTATGTGTGTGAGAGAGCTGAAGGTGGCTGGTTTGTCTCTTGTGATAGCTTTAAACATTTTTAAAAAGAAAAAAAAAGAAAAAAAAAAAAAAACCCACACACGTATACATGTATGTCAATATATATAGATCATGTTTTGCACCAAAACCTTACTATCCTAGCTTGCATTTTCTATTTACACGGCAACACAAATTCCCACGGTTTGTCAACCTTCAAATTTATAGTCCGTGTCATTCAGGCCATTGGCACCATAGCGTTGCGGTAAAGGCATTAATAGGAATACATAATGTAGTGATCGAATTGGATCGATGGGCTAAATGGGGTTTAGGGTTGAATTCTTCTGTTGACTAGATTTGGAAGAAAGAAAAACCCATTTGCGTTTAGGGTTGAATTCTTTCTACTGACTAGATTTAGAAGAAAGAAAAACCAATTTGGCCACATCATAAATGATAGATTCACATGGCAAGCCATGACTCTAACGCTCATAAGCTCATTAGCATGGCTTTGAAATTGCAGAGTCAGATAGATACCCTTTAGGGAGGTATCAATAATCAAGGCCGGCTTTTAACCTAATGAAGACTAACTTCTTTATTGGGAGATTATTCAACTCAGAGCGCAATGTGGTGTACCTTGAAACCTTATTCATCCGAAGTGACTTGACCTGCCCCTTTGATTTTGAAACAAGGTGAAATATCCTCATCTCACTATTTAGAAAAGCTCATTGCCCCACCCTTCATGATCTTTCATTAATTATAAAGTCATCGTTCATTTCTCATTTAACACCGACATAAGTTCGGTTAACAACTGATTGTAAGAGGGATTGAAAAGTAAAATCCGGCCAAATTTTTTTTACTTCTTGAGGTGTAAGACACGTGAATAGGGCGGAGTCAAGAGTTATCTCCAATGGAAGTATTGTATTATGATTTTTTGAGGTGGGAATTGGAAACTAAAAGCTTTATAAAGCATTTTTTTAAAAATAATACTTTTGGTAATCATTTTCCAATTTAATACCAAAAAAAGGATATTGTGGTCAACTTATTACAAATTGACTGTAAATATACTTTAAAATGACTACTATCTTCCTCTTTTAGTCATTATGTTGAAAAATGATAATCAAATAGTAATATCTCTCCAAAAAAAAAAAACTTGGTTGAGCTAGTGGGGCACGTGCCCCCAAATGCCTCCCCGTGGCTCCGCCAGTGCATGCATGAACCGCTTGTCTATCCTGTGGGTTGAGCAGCACTTGCCTTCAATTTGTTATCCCCAAAAATAAAAACTAGAAAGTAGCATTTTCCATGTCAATCTAACAAAACTATATATACTTTGATCCATTTTCATTTTTTATTTTTATAATTTCTTAAATCTCTAAAAAAGATATCATAACCACCGTTGTCTTGGTCTAACAGTAATTTGCAATCACAATTGAAATAACAATGTAAAATTCATTTTAATTACCTAATAATTGAAAGAAAAAGAAGAAGAAGAACTGGGGCGCGCAGGAGGCAACAAAATGGAAACTGCATAGAACCACCAAGATCGGTTGTAATTCAAACCCTGACTCAACCCAGTCCGTTGCCATCCCTATATGATGCGGCCTTGGCCCTTTTTCCACACCGGCGATGTAATTCCTAGCGAAAAAATTGGGATGGTTCACTTAAAAGATATGATTAGGCAGGTCAAGGCTAATATAATAGACACCCATGCATGCGCTAATTATGGTTTGAAAATGGATTATTATAGTAATGTATATCTATTAATATAATAATAAAAACGTTTGGTCCAAGGCCTTCTCAATCACAATCAACGTGTGGTTCCAACCAATTGACGTTGATGGAAAAAGGACCACGCAATTATTTCTTAGTTCCAAGTCTATTCTAAAGACCAAAACTTAGCTTCATTCCTACGTGTCTCCAAGTAATCATAAAAAGGCTAGATTAGTAGTCCTTCACATAATCAGAGAATCACAAGAGATCGAAGAAGGCTTTGGTGGAGAGCTTAAGACTTAAGCCACCCTTCTTGTTATCTTAATTTTGACGAAATAATTAGAGAGAGAGAGAGAGAGAGAGAGAGAGAGAGAGAGAGAGAGAGAGAGAGAGAGAATAACGTGTAAAGGTGGTAAACAAAAAAATTAAAAGAGGGTTACTTTTGTCCACAACACCCAATTGGGATTAAGACAGTGAGAAACACGTTACGATATAAGGATTAAGTGCTTTTCTCAAGGGTTCATGCGTATCCAATTTGCATAGAAGTGTGAGACCTCTCACATGCAGGACCACTTGTATATCATCTAAAAGTCCAAAGTCCACGTGTCTTTTAGGAGACCAGCCCACATGGCGGAGGCTTAATCTTTTAGGTGTCATATATTATTATTGGGGTTTATTAAAATAAAAAAAACGAAAAAAGGAAAGAGAAACCTCTTATATAAGAGGTAATTGCTAATATTTTCAAGAGTGATCATACTTTGTCGAATGACCCGTCATATATCGGGTCATCCTACTCCTTAATAATGAGTGGGTCACACACCATGTAGGGCCTATCTTTATTAGTGGGCAAGATGGCTTATTGGATGGATCATCCACCTTTGTCCTTAAAATATGAGAGATATGTTTGATACGCTTTTAGAATGGAGAAAATTTTTACCCTATGTTGAGAGACTACTATATATCTATATATATATATATATATATATATATATATATATATATATATCTTATAAGTTGGGGAATTTGGAATTCCTTGGAGTACGTGTCAATCAAACCGGTCAAAGGTGATGCCACTAGAATGGACACAAGGTTACTAGTGGTGTGAATTGAAGGGGCAAGGTTTCGGTTTTGATAAGGCTGTTAGGGTTTCATTAATCATTTGGAGCTGGTAAAAGGCAAATATGTAGGAATGGATTGACTATTTGTAGATCTTAACCTCCATATCTCCCATGAATACGTGCGTGCATACACACAAGCTAAAGATGGTTTATGTTGAAAGTTTTTGGTTCAACTTTTCATTATCTCTAGAGGTTTGTCAACAACCTGGATTTATCATCTATGTAGAATAGTGATAACCTTACTCGTGTCAAGAGGATTTTTTAGGATCAAAAGTTTAAATATCAATTAGAAGGAAGAAGAGGATTTTTTTTTTTTGGGTCCAATGTGTGTGTGTGTATATATATATATATATATATATATATACACGAGGGCTGAGTAAGTCCACGATATCCTAGAAGTTTAAGACAGATCGCATGGTTAGGAGTTGTGCGTGACTACCACTCATGGTTATCAACCATGCAATTATTTTTGGGAAATCTAGTACTGGATGAATCTCTCTCTCTCTCTCTCTCTCTCTCTCTCTCTCTCTCTCTCTATATATATATATATATATATATATATATATATAGATAGATTAGTCTTGATTAGGTCAATACATGTTGATACTTGATTAGGACTGTATATATATAGATATATAAATTTAAGGGAAAAAAAATACAAGCCTCCGATGAGTTGAAAAGCCCGTGACATTATATTGGCATTTCTCTGATAAAAATAGTTTGCCGTATAAAAGAAGCAATTAAAGTTGTTAATAGCAGTATTTAGCAGCGAGAGTATCTTTCCCACCACCGCGCCTCTCTTACGTATTAATGTTCTTTACTGCCGAAAGGAAAGACAAAACTGAGACAAAACTGGGAAAAAGGGAAAATCAAAGGGGAGGAAAGAAAATCACGGAAAAGTGAAAGAAAAGGGATATCCAAAACCCTCCATTTTGTACTTGAGAAGGATCCCTTTTGTCTGGAGAAGTTAAGACAAGTGTGTTGTGTATGAAAGTGTTCTTCTTACAGCTGAAGTATGTTTGTGGTAGGAATCCAATTTCTCAAAATACGAGGGATTAGACTTTTGTACCTTTATATAAGCCTCTATATTAAAGAATTTCCTGGGATTTGGAATATCACACTTTGGAAATTGCACTATGAAAGGTTTTACCTCGGTTTGGACAAATGAAAGTTACAGGTCGAATAATAATACTTGGACTCTTGCTGTTTTGTTTTTCTTTCATCCTTTTATTATAAACCAAAAAGGTAGGAGGACAATCAGTGGCGGTGGTGACTCTATTATGACGTGATTATAATAAGCTTATAAGGAATCAATGACAAGAGATTCTAGATGGACCTATAAAAGAGGGGAGAGAGGGAAGAGGGAGAGAATCATATGCGCTCTCTCAAATTGATTGAGTTGTTACCTAGCCTTAGCCTTATATACTGTTAATGACTCCTATGTATGAATAAGACTATCAAGTGATAAGTACTTGTCATGCCACCGCTTTCAAGACTCGAACCCTTGACTACCTGGCGTCCTATACCTTTACTATTAAACCACCACCCTTAACTAGTTTAACAATGATAGTCTGTCATATAAGCATTTTCTTTGCCTTTCTCTAGTATATATAAAATAAAATTAAAAAAAAAAAAATGGTACACAAGGCTTGTCAAACTAATGGTCGGATCTATTTGGAAAAAAATGGTACTCTACAAACAATTTACAATAATAATATAAAAAAATGATGAATTACAGAAAACCTTCTTAAAGTTTAGCCCTATTTTCAACCCGCCAGACACATGACATAAGTTTAATGGGGTGATACAAAGAAGGGATAGAGAATGAGAACAGAAGATCTGCATTCGAAATACTTGATTAGGACTCCGATTCTTTGAGATACACCAAATTGATACAAATTAGCTTATAGAAATATACAGCCCCCTCATATATGTGTTAAAGGCTTGGGTTGAGCCATGAGCATTGGAGGATTATTACAGGGATTTCCCTCCCTACATGCACTAGGGCTGACTCTCGTGTTCCATCTAAAACAAAACAAAACAAAACAAAAACACAAAAAACAAAACAAATAAAAAATACAAAATACCAAAAAAAGGAAAAAAAAAAAAGAAATACAAAAACCATTTACTCCTACCCTAAACAAATGTCATTAGACCACAGGCCTGATGGCCGAGCAATATACAAGCTGCCTTGCTATACTAGCTAGTATGATCAAGTAGAACTAATTGAGCCTGATAAATTTGGGAATTTGAGCATATCCCTGGTCAATAGAGGACCTGTAAGGAATATTTAGATTAAAGGCAATGAAAAATACAAACAATTCTCTTATTCAACAGTTCCAATCTAGAAGAAGAAAAAAAAAAATACGAACATTTATTTTATTCTGCAGTTTAATATAGCATATTAATTCTTAACGGTTCATTCACAACAGATACCCAACTCAACAAAATTCATCCCAGCTACTTGGGATCATTCACAACTAATACTCTGGTAAAAGAAGAGGCCTACCTAATGGAGTAATGGTTACCAAAATAATATAAATAAGCGAAACCATCTACAATTCTTAGCACCCAGCTTCTGCTTCCATTAATGAAAACATACTTCTAAAATAAATCTCATACAAATAAAATTACACCTGCAAGAAACTTGCATACTTGGCACCTAGGAAAAGCCTTTGAATACAGAGTAGGGCGTTTTTGGTAGCCTCTGCATTCTCATGGTTCATCAATTTCATCACCCGCTCCTTAGCCTTAAGGTCCGTCACAATGACCCGCCCAGCCGGATGGTACATAATAAACTGGGAGAGATCAAAACAAGCAACGGCCAGTGCCCTTGGATCATTAGATGTGTCCAAAATTGTAATAAGGACCCTCAGAATCTGTGGCAGAACATCATATATTAGTTTTACAAAATTAGTACATCTTTGCAAACGTAATGATCCAGAAGCATTATATCTGTTTATATCTTATTTTGGTTTTCGTTTCACAATACTGAGACGTGTTGCAGCATAATAAATAAATAAATAAATAAATAAACCCATGAGAATAACAAACAATTAACATATATCTGTATTCAGCTGTAATGAATTTTTGAAAGTACAACCCAGTGTTTTCAAAATCAGCTCAGATGCATGGTTGAAATGCTAAAATCCATCAAGGAGTCAGGTTTTATATCTTTTCATGTCATGGACAATCCAGTTTAGGCCATAGAGTCAACACGTTTGACCCATAAAACAACTGTTAATTGAACAATTTGGCTTTCAGAACAATGGTATTACTTGGTTAGATAATTAGATCAAATTAAGTCCATATTAGAACAGTGATATGGACCAATCAGAAAGGACAAAAAGATGACATCAAAAAGCCACAGTGAAGGTGCTTTTTCTGCTCCTATAAATATATAATCTATACAAACATTAAGGTACAATATGGAACTCATACCACTCATTTCATCACAACAGATCATGAAGGTTTAAAACGTGTTTGACAGGCCAATTGGCCAACGAGGATTGATCTGTCTATGAAATGCCTCATATAATATAACACACCATTTTCTGAAGGGGCACCAGAAATCAACATGAAATAATACAACTAGAAAAACTCTATTGGTAACAAAATTGTTAACAAAGGTCACTTTCAGCAGAAAGAAGCTGAGAAGATAGAACAGCACGAGGGGTGAACCAATACCTGGAAATCATTCTCTTCAAAGTGTGTAATATTTTCACGCCAGAATAGAGGATCTTTGTGCATAGGAGACCAGTCAAGATGGCCAAGGATGACTTCTTGCTTGTACTTATCGAAAGAACTCAATTTCTTAATGTTATCCTTCAGCCCTTCTTCCAGTTGATTCAGAGCCTCCAATAAGTCCTACAAAAAATTCTAAAATCAATTAGAAGCAACAAATACAGAGGAACGCATATTGTTGAGTTTGAGGATCCAAAAAATTCAGCCAAAGGGGGTGTAATTCAATTCCGTCTCCTCAGGTTAAGAGGCTACATGAATTAAGTTTTTATAAGCATTATTCCAATGTAGCACTGACTTACAAGTTTGAGGCAAAAAAAAAAAAAAAAAGATTTCTTTTTGGAACACCAAATTTAACATTCTAGTACGCAAGTTTACAATGTTTTGGATCATGTGATCTAAAAAAGATAGCCACTTCACTAGCATTTTCTGGTAATTTCATGAGTTAAAAATAACACATTTGAGAGAAGCTAGAGGAAGCACGAACCAAGAATAAAATGAGAGAGAGAGATGCCAAAGATGACCCAATTATGTATAACAAAGACCAATAAATGCTAAAAAGGGAGCAATATGATTCAAGTCAAAGGTACAACAAACACAAGAAGAAAACCAAAAAGAATGCGAGTCCAGGCGGTGAGAAGATACATGATGACCTTTAATTTATTAGAGAACGTGGCCGTAGATAAACCATCTAGCTGAATTGAGGAAAAGTGATTTGGATAGCCAACCCAAATAGTTGGTCGTGAAACTTTGTTAGAGTTAAGTTTACCTACTACCAGCATTAAACACTGTCACAGCGTCAAAATATTTATTAAAAAAGGGGGGTAGTATAGGTAATGATACATCAAGCAGATGTATATTTAAGAAAATTCTATGTAATTTCCAAGTGTTCAATAATTTCACCATAGCAAATGTACAAATTAATTGGCCAGAGATGACATGAACCAACAATCATTGAAATCGTCAAAGATTACAATTCCATGATCTCCCTTCCTTTTACCTAAATCTATTGACAAAATAAATATATGAATAATGGACAAGAAAAGAAGGGAAAGTATAATATTTTCTGAATATCTCACTTCATCACTCCATGCCTGTGCTTTCAAACTCTGAACAATTTGTGGCAGGCCAAGGTTCACCATTTGAGTGCCAAACGTCTCCTTATGGATCAAGTTTCTAAAAATCAAAACAACCACCCTGACAACCTAGCCAAAAATAAAATGCCCAAATTATTAGATTAAGATGAATACAATATAATTTCTATAATAAGTGGATAAATATAACTAGTTGCTCATCAAAAATAAGTAATAGAACTAGTTGCTAACAAATATTAAGATTTATGAAATCTGTTTGCAGAGGAAGAAAAGGTGTGGAATTAATTGTGGCTGGGAAATTTAGGAACAATAAATAATCATGTCAAAGGGAAATCTACAAATATACATTGTTGGAAAAATACCACATACCACATCTATTAATTATAAAATTTAACATGGCTTCATATACTTGTTTGAGCCCTCCACCTAAGAGCTTAGGCTTTTAGGTTGGAAACTTAGCATGGCATCAGAGCCCAATATTGTTATTGGTGTTGTTGTTGGGCCTATTGTTAGGCCTACACGTGAGGGGGAGTGTTGGGAAGTTGCACATCCCACATCGTTTAAATATAAAATTTGATATCGCTTAATATACCTGTTTGGATGGAAACTTAACATACATACCTACATACACACACACACATATATATATAAAAGATTACAAAAGTATAAAACTGCTACCTATACAAACAAACCTTATTTTGAGAACAGTGATTGATAATACTAGCACATGCAATTAGAACCAATTGATGAATAAAAAAAAAATCAACATACAATCAGGCAAAGACCTCACCTTCTCCTTTGTGGATCCCTTAACAACCTCTATTAGTAGTGGCAGGATTCTAGAAGTGGCTAAGTACTCGATTGCAGGTTCATAGTAAGATAAGAGCCAAATACAAAGACAAGTTTCATAAAGAAGCTGCCACAAAGAAAATACGTGGTCAATTTCAGAAATACAAAGTTTGAATAGTATGTGCATATTGAAAATGAAGAATGAAAAATTCAGTTTTAAAGTTTAATGCTTGCATGACAGATATTATCATGGGACCTCCTACTAATAGGATTTAGATGCGCCACCATTGGTGTCAATGAATGGGTTAGTAATTGTTAGCCATCCAAGGACATGAGTTACCTGCATTGATTGTTGAGTGGTTGCTGGAGAAATTAAAGGAATGAGTAATTTCACCCCATCTGCTTGAACAAAGGAAGATCTGACCACAGGTTCCTTCAGTAATGTTGCAAGGCAATTGATAGCGGTCGAGATACCATGACTAGGATGGGAAGGCTTCTTTAGCTACACATGATGACAGCACAAAGATCACAATGTGATGACTAGTATCGTGGAAAGTAATACCTACCAACTGATATTGAAACCACAATTGCATAAAAAAGTTAGGGCTCGCTAAGAGGAGAATCAACCAGAATTTTTAATCATTCTTATCTATATTAACATCTCAAAACAAGGTCATTCATCATTTAACTAAAAAAATATTTTTAAACTTAGAATATTCTCATATATCAAGTGGAGCAAAATTTTAGTGTTACAATTACAAGAGGAACCACAATTATTCTCCTATAAAATAAAACTACAGGGAAAAAAAGGCATAAAGGACTTAAGTGCATATTCAAAATTTCTAAGTTCACCAAATCCACTTTTCTTTATATAAATATATATATATTTTACAATTCTAAAAATGTTCATTCAGGTCCATGGGTTACACAACGATGAGTATTCTTCAATGAGCCGAGCCCTAAACCTCCCCAACCTTGATGAAGACAGGATTCAATTCCACATCTTTAGTACAATTACCTAAAGACTTTACCAGCAGGCTAACCCATATGCGTACCTTCCATAAACCCTCTATTTAGTGACATAAAGATGATAAGATTGTCATGATCAGAATCCTAAAAACTAGATCTTTTAATTTAAAACATTTTTATATATAAAGTTGAGCAAAATTTTATTTTTAGAATTACAAGTGGAACCACAATTTGTCTCTTATAAAATATAAAGAATAGGGAAAATAAGGCATAAAGGACTACAGTGCATAGTCAAAACTGCTAACTTCAGAAAATTCACTTTTCTTTTTCTTAGCTAGGTTTTTTCTTATTGTTGCAATTTTTCTTCACTGGAAGTAAAAAGATGTGGGCCAGCACATTGGCAATAAATCATGGAAACATCCTTAGACACACAGTGTAATAGTAATAACAGAGACAACTGGTTGTACGACAAAATGATATTTTTTTATCATGATAATGAGGAAAAGATAACTCTCTTGGGTCATGCTGAGCACCAGAAGGGGTTGGAGAGGTTACTAACTCCATCGTTGTTTAGATGACTTCCCTCGTCATCGATTCCACTCCGCCCTTCATATTCTCCGCCGTTGTCATTCTCTAAAGATTTGATCTATTTGTGTATGTGATGTAATTTCTGATCTCTTGGGCTCTGATATTCTCTGACCAGCTCTATGTAGGATGGCGGTCAGGTAAGAATATGATGATACAAGTTATATCAGCACCTGCATTGAAAGTTCTACCCCATGCATTGGTGGGTTACGGGGTACATGGAGCTAATGCACGGGGTACAACTCCCTATGCATGGTGTTGATATAAATTATATAAGCACGTTCTTACCTGATCGGGACTCTATATATATATATATATATATAGGATGATGATCAGGTGAGCATGTGTTGATATAACTTATATCAGCAACCGAATTGGGGGTTGTACTTCATGCATTAGTGGGTTACGATGTACATTGGGCCAATGCACAGGATAAAACCCTAATGTATGGTGCTGATATAACTTATATCAACACATGTTGACCTGATTAGGACTATATATATATATATATATATATACTTGTTTTACACCCTAAGAAGGCATAGACCATGGTTGTCAAACATCTAGGAAAGCCAAGGTAGTGGCCCACTGGTTGCTTAGGTGTTCACCCCATGTGCATGACACACACACACACACACACACACATATATATATATAATTATAGCTTGAAAACAATAGAGGGTACATGTTATATATAACTAGAACAGCATAACCATTCAAAAATGTAATTTCTAAGCAAATTTCATTTTATATATGAAAAAAATGAAGCGAAGTTTACAAAATGACGAAATTCAATCCAACTTCTCTGTGCAACTAGATTAAATTGAATGAGAGAGGAAAAAATAAAGCTTTAATTTATGTGAAACCAAGGCTGGCTCTGAGGGTTGCCAACCAGAGCAACCTCTTAGGGCCCCCGAATTTTGTTTAAAAATAAGGGCCCCATTTAAGTCCAACCTTTAGACTTAGGCCGAAAGCACATTATTAGTGTATTGATTGATAGTGTAATTAGTAATTATATATGCAAGCAAACTTTGTGTGGGTACTAGGAAAAAAAAAAAACAAACAAACAAACAATGGGTACTTAAAGTTTTTTTTTTTTTTTTTTTGAGTGTAAACGAATATAGAGGGCCTCATCATGGAAGTTCACTTAGGGCCCCAAAAAAACTCAGGGCCAGCCCTGTGTAAAACAATATAAATTCCAGCATTACCATTAATATTGAAACAAAGTATGACTATAATCCAACAAAACCCAGGCATTCAGCATCAATTTATATTCCCTGAAACAATCTCACTTGACCACAAAAATTCATGTGAAAGGACAATAGTGTGAAGGTTATGACCAAAACATTCATTCTAGAAAATCATGAAAATAAAATGAAATCAAATTGAGAGAGAGAGAGAGAGAGAGAGAGAGAGAGAGAGAGAGCAACCAAGGTGACTTCAAGGTTGTAACTTTCAAAGTTAAACCAACTGTAATAATTTCATCACATAAAGTACATATTTTATTCTTCATTTTGAGTAAGAATGATAGTTTTCTTCCCATAAAAACTATAAGTTATGTGTTAAACTATTATTCTAAGTACCAAACAAGGTCCGCGCAATCATCTAGTAGAGGAGTCTGCCTAAAAAGGTGGCTGAAACACAGAGGGATCATCTAGCAAAAATACAAAGGTGCTCAATCGTCCAGCCTTCATAAAAATAAAAAATAAAAAATAAAAAACCAAGGCACCAATCGCATTCAAAGCAACATAGTCCAAAGCTTTATACAAACCTGCGCACAAAGCCATTCCACCAATCCTGTCAACACATCATCAATAATAGTACTTTTTTTCTTTGAATTTGAGGCCTCTCCGTTTGCTATAGTACCATCACGGGTTTTTGGCCTAGTACTGGAATTATGTCATTAAAAAAAAAAAGAGAACAATGTTACCAAAAGTAAATTACACAATGGAATTACACTCAACCATCTAAACATACCATGTTTAAGTACCTCACTATCAAAGCAAGTATTTTACAGCTCTTCTCTTGTATGAACCAGTTACCTTTCCAAAGCAATCTGAAAGTGGACAATATTGTGGATTTTTTTAATTTTCATCAATTTGACAAACATAAGAAACTAACTTCCCGTTATACTCACAATCAAGTAAGAGCAATACTTGCTTCCTTTTAACAACTAAAATTAAGTTTCCAAAAGAAAAAGAGCCAATCAGCTAAACGGCATAGGAAAGGCAATTGTAGAGCAAACGAGAATGATACGTAAGGAATTCCAAGAAAATTCTTCTCTGACAACATATATCATTTCCAAAAACAAGTAAGTTTTTAGTGATCTTCTAGCTCAGTAAAGTTAACTTTGATCAGCAGGAAATCGCAAAAACAATTCCCAGCTATCCCATATATACCGTAGTTATTGAACAATCATATGGTGGTACCAACCTCAGAATGTAAGATTGAACAATAAGATGATCCTGATAATTCAATCTAATACTACATTAGTACACAGCCCCAACCCCCCAAAAAAAAGTAATAAAAAAAAGGCATTAGTTAAGATGTCTATGGAAAAAGTTAGATAAATGGATAATCTACATGCATGATGATTATATTATCCAATTAGAAGGAAAGTTGCAAGAGCATTTGGGACAACAGTGGAGAAGTCAATAAGCCAATGGCTACTTTCCCTCCAACTATGACATGGGACACCTAATATATTCATTTCCTTTTAACAAGTAGAAGACTAGAAGGTGAGAAAGGGAGGTTGGGGATTAGATTTCTTTTCACAATCAAATAAGCTTCGTATGGAAACCAGCTTTGGAGATTTGGAAGAAAAAAGAGAGAGTCATAATCAAATTCAGAATTAGATGACCAACTCAATACATGTAAAAAGTGACAGAAAACATGATGTAAAAAAAAAGCACCATTTTGACACAAGGAAAATATTCATTATAATTAAATAAGGTCGTACTTTCCTCGCAGTATATTCATCAAATGAAACTTAATGTAATATATATACATACATATATATATATGTGTATATATATATATATACATATATATCGAGAGAGAGAGAGAGAGAGAGAGAGAGAGAAATATATCAGCTCAGTGACAAGTGAGATATTAAATAAGCATTAAATACTACAAGTTAAAAATCCTCATATTTTGAATAAGTACTTAACTTAAGAAAGGTTCATAAGTATCTTCATCTGCAAGAGACTTATCATGGAATAATCTGGCTCTTTTCTGGTTTGCTGCCAAAGGAAATGAACAACAGCTCAATAAGCTACATTTTACAGGCAATTCAAAGGCTGAGCTGAACATCTTCCACTTACCTGTAAGCATTTCATCAATGAGAGCCAGAACATATTCCACAGTTTCTTCCTTGAATATATCACGTAAAATGCTTACAAACACCTGAACATAAGCTGGACCATCCTGTCACAGTTTCTTCCACGTGTCAACATCATCATAAAGTATCCACGCAATTCATTCTTGTACTCTGATCCAGGTAGATTTCTTTACTAGAATCCTAGTTAGGTATTGAAAGTAGTGACATAAAATGCAGCTTGCGATAAATGGAGAGTATAAGGATGCCCCAGCAAGAAAATGGAGATATATAAGTTAGGATTAGTGGGATTATTATTAAGATTTAGATTGTCACCTCTAGCTTGGGTGTTTTTTCATATAGCTTTATGAAATTTTTTTGGTCGCTTATACTTCTGGATGTACTCCTTGTCCCCCTTTTTATTCTCTTTCAATAAATTTCGTTTCATAACAAAGAAAAATGGAGATATAAGGGGTATTCTAAGCAGTGGATAACAAGAACAGGACCATAAGACCTTGGATGTAATAAAGAGTAGGAAACAAAAGAATACACCACTCAAAGATTAAGGAAAACAGAGTAATAAAACAATACATCATCTAACAATGCTGCACGTTGACTTTCAGATTTGTTATCATAACACCTTAACAGCTGAAGGTATGTTCCTGTGATCAGCTCAGTCGTCATGTACGTCTCCCATGGGATGTCCCTTTTCAGAACCTTGAAAATACAACAACAAGGTGATTAGAACAGAACTATCACCCAATGACCTTCCGTAATTAACTACATGTAATATTAAATTAACAAATTTAACTTATCAAAACCATTGGTACAACACTACACATGATAAAATGTTCAACATTCAAAGATCAAGGGAAATTCTAAATTGAAGATGGATATTAGCTGAATAGCTTGAATTGACAATGATGGACTACTCAATTACTCATATGATCATAGATAAATTTGTTAAGTTGAATAGCAGCCCACCAACCCTAAAAAATCAACCAAATATGGAATTATAATAAAATACTTATATACTCAACCAAAATCAACGCCACCCTTTATCCCAAATCCCAATTACATGGGGTCAGCTACATGAATGCTTTTATCCCATTCCATTACACCTCCTTTCTCACCACCTCCAACCACATTATATTGGGCCTTTCTCTTGTCCTTTTGAGGTCTTCGACTTCAATCAAATTACTCTTCCACAAAAGTACATTCCTGAGCAAAAAAGTAAAACCTATTCACGGTCAGGCCCCAAGATATGGATGAAATGAGGTATGATTGCTTGGGAAAGGGCGAAATCCTTATAGAAATTTTAGCTTGTGAGGACTAGAACCATGTAACAATTCTAAAGCAGTATATGACCTATTGTGACGAGAATATTCTCCCTTGGGCAAATCGGTGCAAATGTTCCAGCTTAAGGACTGAAACTTTTGATGAAGAACACTTCCCAATGATTGCACATTGTTAGGGGCGAAAACCCTCATGCTCAAGGGGAAAGCTAACCCCTAAATTCTTCATCTTTTTTTAGATGGAAACATCACTTCTTTCCAGTCCGTCATATCTGTTCAGAACCCCAAAAATTCCATTAACTCTCACACCCTAATGTCTATATCACAATCATTTTGAAATTTTCTAAATTTAACACCCCAAAAAGAAAAAAAAAGAAAAAAAAAAAGAGTTAATTTATATCTAAGTAATTAATGTAAACATAACAAATCAGATCTACTCCCTATCCCATGACAAAAATCAATCTTTATCTAAGTCATCATTAATTGCATTGTAAAAGGATCATCTTCTCAACCATCTCTAAGTAATCCTTTACTGTCAATTATAAGACTCCGTTCGAAATTTTAAAAAATAAAAATAAAAAGATCCCAAAATTTGTACTGGAAAATCATAATTTCTTTGTTGACAAAAACCCTAAGTATTTCTTTTAATTGTTACAACAATTCTCCACACTAGCTCAAAACGATGGCAAACGGATAACCCTTAATTTTCTGGATACCAATTCAATTTGACGTAATTCGAATTCTTCGTATAAAGTAACATTTCTTTTCCTGATTTGGTTTTCCCTCGAAACAAACAAACGATGATCTACAAGGGGTCCAAATATGATAACAATTCGGTCAAATACATATATATTGTAGAAACCCAATAGAAGAAAATCAATGGTTTGATCACCAACCTGCTCAGTGGTATGATAACAATTCGGTCAAATAAATACATATTGTAGAAACCCAATAGAAGAAAATCAATGGTTTGATCACCAACCTGCTCGGTGGTCAGTTCAGCCTGGTCGATTGCCATGATATTCCTTGAATGCACAGCACAATAAAGTATCTTCTGAGACGTAAAGATGGAGAGAAAAAGGTCAGATAAATAAATGGCAGATAGAAAAGTTTAGAGAAAGAGAGGGAGAGAGACCGTACAGATTGAGAAAAGAGATGGAGTTCGTCGGTCGAGCGGAGATGGTGGTGGTAGAATGATGATGCAGCAGAAAATACGTAGGCGAGACTCGAGACTAGCTCACCAAATTAATTAATAAGCTTCTACCAATATATTGATTGTCATAAGAATAATGTTAGATAGTAAACAACTACAATCAATATTCTTTCGAGAACACGAAAATTGAAAAATAAAGAAGAATCTCTCACAATATTATTAATCAAAATAATCAAAGTCTTCAATTCCGGCCAAAAGGCTTACATTCCATTATATTGAAAACTAATAAGAAAAACCTAATTCTATTAAAACAAGTAAAGAATAACTTCTTAATTCTAGTAGGATAAGTAAACCAAAATAAATTAGGAAACTAAAAGTAATAAAATAAGAGCAACAAAAAACAAGGAAATAAATTAAAGCCTTAAAATAGGAAAATAATCTAAATTTTCGGAATAAAAAATTTTCTCTCTCAGCGCATCCCAATCGATTGGCAAAAACTCCCAATTGATTCCAATCAGGTAAAAGCAAAAATCAATATTCAACAAAATCCCAATTGATTGGCACGAAACTCCAATCAATTGTGAGCACGCACCATAAAGCATGCGTACACCGATGCGTTTTGCATCAATGGAGGAGTTGGCGGTTATGGAGGAAAAATGTAGGTAGCAATCGGAGAGGTGCCGGTTGTGGAAGAGAAAGAAGTGAGGCGTCAAATCTCCGGTGTATACAATATACCCAACTAGCTGCCACCGTTTGTGGTCGAGATTTTATTTTTTTATTTTTTCAATGACAAACAATAAAATGGTAAATTATTAGAAGGGTGAGGCTATTGCACTTCCCTATTATCCTTTCTTGGGATTTGGATTTGGTGTAGTTATTACATGGTGTAGTAAACGTAGGATTGATGACATGTGACAAAGAAGAGAAATGGAAGACTGAAATCAAGAGATGTATTTAACGCTTAACATCTAACAACCTTCCATTTATCTTACTTATCACGTGTTATCAATCCTATGTTTATTGCACCATGTAGTAAAAGTAGCCAATTGCACCAAATCCGAATCCTTAACTTTTTTATCGTACTAACATCATCCCTTTTCTCGCACTCCCCTCAACTTTTTTATCATACAAACTAACATTATTACCCTCAAGACCCCAATTATCATCTTATCCTTCTTCTCATGCTTTGTCTCCACTAGAGAGGTAATAATGTCAGTTTGTACGATAAAAAATTGAGGGGAGTGCGAGAAGGGATATAAGAAGTGCAAATAGCCTCACCCAAGAAACCCCTAGTGTTTAACCATTTTTCATTTTTCCCTTTAAAGAAACATGTTACAATGTCTCCAAATTATTTATACTTTTAACAATTAATGTCACCTTTAAGCTCCATTTGTGAAATTAACAATCATCATGTAATGTTTTTGCATTTAATTCTATGAATAGCGATTAACAATGATATTGATTGCTAAATTTGTAAGTTGTCCAGAAGACATTAGAACCATTTTTTTTTTCTAGGGATTAAGTGAAAAAGAGTCAACACTAGAGGGAATTTATTGTAATTTACCCTCAATTGAATTTACAAAAATGGGCATTAATGCTTCTCTAAAAGTTAGAAGAAATCATTCACTTAATAAGTGAGGAGAATGTCACTAAACTATTATGCTATGAGCAAAATATATAAATAAAAAATCTCATTTAAAATCCCATTCAAAGGCCCAAAAAATATCACACATAATAGTTTAATGATATTTTTCTTACTTGACTGTTTATTGAGTGAGTGATTTTAAGTTCAAGTTTAAAGAAAATCATTAATTTGTTGATATTAAAGGGTTAGGGGTAGGATAGATTATATGCTTGTCCAAAAAAGATATATATATATATATATATATATTTTGCTTATTTTATTATTTAAAAATAAACTAAAAAATGGCTTAACACTGTCTGGTTTTTTGTCAAATATAAAATTGAGGGATTGATCTGAGCACGTGGCGTAAGTTTAGTGGAGTGACAAAAAGAGTGGATATAGAATGGAGACAGAGGATCCGCATTCTTGCAAGGACAACAAACCCAGAGGCTATGTTTGGATGATTCATAGAAAATTGGATTCATTTGTTTGGTTTCCAAGAAACTTCATAGGTATAAATCCATAATGTACTGCGTGAATGCTAGTTACACTTCAAAAAGGAGAGGGCCCATTCATGACAACATTAGTAAAAGTCATCCTAGATTCCTAGCATATTAGACAATCCTGTCGCAGGCATTATAGCACACTTCATTGAGAAACTTTCTTCACATCACGCCCTCCATTTCACCTAGGTCCAGAAGTCCAATCTAATATATTTTGCATAGGTCTCAAAACTTCCAGTACAATGTGTGTGCGTAATAGCACAAGTGTTTGGCTAAAAAACAAGACTCCAGCTCTCCATGAATATTATACACTAAATGGTCATATAAGGCTCCGACAAGCCCTAAGGCTCCGACAAGCCCTCAGAACTACGGATGGCAATGGGCAAGTTCTTACGGGCTCATCTCATTCCACCCCTATTTGAAAGAGTTTGGGACACTATTTGATGCATTTGATGCAGTGATCGAGGACGAGTTTAGGATTTTTTTTTAATTAATTATTTTTTTAAGAAAAAAAAATCTGTTAGGATTTAGGACGGTGTTCATATTTCCTTTAAAACCCCGCCCTCATTAGACACGTAGTTTAATTTTGAAGAGATTGTATAGCAGTGATGTTCATTTGCATGAGGAAGTTTTTTTTTTCTTTTTTTTTTTTTTATTGGGAGAGATTGCATGATGATGGTTATGATTTTCAGTTATGGATTTTGTGAACATGCACTCTACGAAATGCATGTTTTTAGTGGTATGACATAAACAATTTTTAAATTTATGTTGATTGCCTCATGATAATCCATTTTGTTCCTTTTAATTCCATGGTAAATATATTTTTGCTAATTTTAGGTCTGTCGTTTCGCTAAACATAAATGGGACAAGATAGGAATGAGATTTTCAAATTTATTAGGGATGGGAATGAAAATTTGATATCAAACGTCCTATGGTGGGTACGTTTGGGATGGGATTTAATTTGGAAGAGATAATTCCTAACATGACGGGTTGAAGGAGAGGCTCCCCTCATCTCAAACTTACCTCGTTGCCATCTCTATCTACTAGTCAGAACTTAAAGTGAAAAACTTAAAAGGATTATTCTGAGTAACGCATTTAAATAGTTATTTTACCCTTATCTTTATAAAAAACAGTGCTAGTATTTCGGTTCCTACTAGTATATAATATATATATATATATAGGGGAGGGTTCCGTTGACACTCGGTGTAAAACTTTTTACACTTATACTCGTCAATATCTTTCTAAAGAAATCATATTTTATCAATCCAACCATTGGATTACATATTCTTATCATACACATCACGCATGCTAAATTTCAAGTTAATCGGAAATTAGGAGTTATGTCATTTATTAAGTGCTCGAAATTAAAGTTTTATTTATTAAAAGAAATGTAAGTTTCCAGCTCAAACACTTCCTAATGTCCGATTAACTTGAAATTTGGCATGCATGACGTGCATGATAGGAATATGTAATCCAATGGTTGGATTGGCGAAATATGATTTTCATAAGAAAATATTGATGGGTAAAAGTGTAAAAAGTTTTACACCGAATGTCAAAGGAACCCTTCCCATATATATATAGATATAGGATGATGATCAGGTAAGCACGTGCTGATATAACTTACATCAAAACCCGCATTGGGAGTTGTACCTTGTGCATTAGTGGGATGTGAGGTGCATTAAATCAATGCAAAGGGTACAACCCCCAATGCATAGTGCTGATGTAACTTACATCAGCACGTGCTGATGGGATCACCTCTGTATAAATATATATAGATATATATAATAACTATAAGCATAACCAAATAGGATAGACTGTATGTAAATTGATAATAAATTTGTTGGGTAACTTTGAACTACCGCCTTTGAAGTCAACACAATGACAAGTGTTGTGCCACAATTTTAATGACATGGCAACAGCTGGTGTGAACATAATCCAGTGGCGGATTTTTGCTACTTATATCTTTATGACAAAGCTGGTGTGAACATAATCCAGAAGCAAATAAGTTTGTGATACTATGGGATTGATTCTCATTTATAAGAGCATCTCCAATGGTGAGCTATATGGTGTGCTATTGTTATATTATAGCATTTAGCACAAGTTGGGATGCTCCAATGGTGAGCTAAATGCATGTGCTAAATATAACAATAGCTCACCCTTGTGCTATATTTGACACAAAGGTGAGCTATTGCTATATTTGCTATGTCAGCTTTTCCTTTCTTTCCCAACAACCAAACACACCAGCAACTTCTTTTCTTCTATTTTTTCTTCCAAAATTTTCTCAGTAACCAAACAGCCCATAAATAAATACAATATTTTCAAAAATAATATTGAAATCTTATGTATTTAAAAAAAAAAAAAAATCAGAAAACATACCCTTTTTTTTAACTCATTCATCCCACTCAAGCAATATTGCATTTGATCCATAATATACCTCATTCATTATCTTACGAGACCTTAAATCTGTGGAAATAGTTGAAATTGTGGCAAAAAATAGCACACTAAGTTTATTTGCATCATTGGAGCACATTGTGCTAAATTATAGCATTTGGCACTGTAGCATGTGCTAAAATAGCAATAGCACACCTTATTTAGCTCACATGGCTGGAGATGCTCTAATAGGTTGCTTGATTACAAACTACCCTTGTTAGGGTTTGAATAGAAATCTAGACATAACATAAATATAGAAAGAAGGTAATTTAGGCTTGTCAAATCGCGCCAACCCAATCTCAAAGATTGGGATTGAGATACGCCAAATCAAATCACTTTTGATGTATCTCAATTACATTATTACAATAATCATACTTATGTTCTCCTATAGATACATGTACACAAAAGCTGTGAGAAACCTACAGGGATAAGACAGAACACAGAGTCTGTATAAAAGTGAGTATGAGGAGCACAAGCGCACCAATAATAAACAACTGACCATGGAGTGTTAAAATAGTCACGTTTCAAAGTTGCCTGCCACCTGTGACACGGTTTCCTGCAATACGCACGCAGCTCTTCGCAAAGACGAGAGTAATAAAATGGGCGCTCTAAGACGACATTAGTACACATACTGTTAAATATTGCCGAGCCAAATTCACTACAGCCTCCCTTTAACTCTACAATTCCATCCTGAGTGAGTAAATCCAAATCCTTGGTAGTCTTAATAAAGCCATTGAATAGGTACGCATAGTTAGTAATGATGAGCCTTTTGGTAGGGTGACACTGCTCGAAGGCAAGGAGATTTTTTAACAAACTTTCAGTGTCGTCCCATGTCTGCAAAGGTGGAATTTCCAGAATTCCATCAGAAAATTTTATGTCAAATAAAGAGTAGCCTGCTCTCTGCTTAAATTTGATGCCGGCCTCATGAAGCTCTGTCACAGTAGGTGGGTGATCATATTCTTCATTAATGTCATCTTCATCAAATTTTGGAATTGAGGACAGGAAAAAAGAGTACATCAAATCAACAAAATGCTTTATTTCGGAATTGGAAAATGCATTAGGCAGTCCATGTAGTCGCAGCAAAGTCTTCACGAATTTACTGGTAAGGTCAAGAAAAGATGGGCTTCCCTCTGACTCAGAGTTGGGGATCAAGTCAAATAAAGCCTCGAGAACAAAAAATGGAAGCTGATTTTCAAGTAACATTGTATCACAAGGCAAGCAACTTCGCATCCAAAGATTAGTAAATATTGGATCATTCTCATGTCCAAGTTCAGCGGAAAAATATGACAATATAAGCTCAACAATGAAACTGCCATATATCCACCAGAATCATTTTCACAAATTCATCACTGCTTAGCTTGATGTTTTCTGCGTAACAATGGCGGGCTCTTTCTTCCCACGTTCGTACAACGTCAACACAACCCTCCAAGCTCAGCTCAATCCGATTAAGAAAACTCTGCAAGTACCTCAATTTATGCTCTTCCATGGCTTGCAAGTGTTCTTCACCATGGTGAAAAGGGCCAATGGAGACCAGTTGAGGTGTATACTCTCTCAAATTTGCTACACGAAGTCGATTGGGAACTCTGTAGAAACAACGCTCAGGCGACGGGGAAGGCAAGCTTTTTAACATGTCTCCAATGGAAGTTACGACCAGATCATCCTGAGTTGAAATATTAGTATTTTCCATCTCAATTTGAATATGGACCTCCAATTCAATTTCTTGGCTAACCGGAACGTCTTCCATCCCTTTTTTACGTTCTTTTCACTGGTGAGAGGTAGACAAGAATAGGCAAAACAATCAACACATATTTCCTTTATGCATCATTGAAAATCTTACAACCACCATTCTAACACTACGTAGTTGTGCTCACTGCATAACAAATCATATAATGAAGAAAAAGATGTAGAGTTATAAAGGAATTTCTCAAAGAAACTTAGATATGTCAACGGATAGGATTTTTATCCTAATCTAGTCCGACATTTTGGATTCGGTACAACTATCAATCTAGAAAACATATAATATCTGTTCTTCTTGTTTTTTTTTTCTTTTTTTTTTTTGGGCTAAGAAACATATAATACATTTACAAATATAGTTTTATCACATTATGGAGCAAACTATAAACTTATTATCTTTTAAAAAAATTTATTATTGATTAAAAAATATTATAGCTCAAAATGGTTCACGTGCAAAGCACGTGTGCATCACCTAGTCTCTAGAAAATTCCTTATAACATGCATTGCTTGGATTTAATTAAATAAGGAATATATGAAAGTCAAATGAAAAAAAAAAAATAAGGGAAGAGATAAATTAAATAAGGTAAGAAAATTAAATGAATGGTGATCGTAATGTCTTGGTTGTCTTGACTTTTTACGATCACCATGTCTTATTAAATAAGGGAAAACGACAAAACAATGAGTCAAAACAAAAGTAATCTTTAAAAGAAACTAAAACTCTCCTGTTCCAATCAAAGTGTCGACAATAATATATTCTAAATCCAAAAAGAGGGAATTTATGGTCACATGTCTATTAGATCATTTTCCTCGCTTCTTATTAAATAAAAGTTAATTAATATTTCTCTTTTGTGTTAAGAAAGATAAAAAAAGTCATTCTCTATTTATTTATTTATTTTATTTTATTTGTTGTTGCTTATAGAAAAACATGATTTAAATTTATTTTACCTGCACATGCATAGTTGTCTTTCTCTGAAAATAAAGTATGTAATAATGATTGCCAACACTAAATGAAGAGGTTTGCTAATACTATACGAAGGGGACCAAACATGATTACAAATACTGTCCATTTACGCATTGTGCACTATAGTTGGATGAAGATTGTTGGAAAAAAAAAAAAAAAAAAAAAAACCACCACTCCTTAATTTTCATCATCTATGATTTAGATCTAACTATTTATAATTATTATTTTATTCAAAAGATTGATGTTTTCCTTGTTTATCAATCTCTAGACCATTCATTGAATCAAACATTTAGTACTATCTTCGAAATTAAATAATGTAATTTTAAGCTTATTATAATGCTCCATAATACATTAACATCATCAAATGAAAGTTTAAAGTCTCAATGGAATGATTTACTAAACTCAAGACTTACGGATCCTGCCATGGTAGAACTACTTAAAATTGTATTACTTTCAGGGGATTGGAAACTACCATTTGCAAGGATGCCCTCCAGCCATTGGAAAAAATTAAAAAATAAAAAAATTTCTAATTAAATCCAAATGTGTAGATGATTATTATTTTAGTTGAAAAAAAATTTACACGCATATATGTACACATATAATTGGTCTTTTTGAATTATGTTTTGAGACTTTTAAATTAGGCGAGAAGGGATGGGTTTAATGTGAGAATGATATTTTGGTGGGACAAAAAAAAAAAAAAAAAAGAAGGAAAAAAAGGTAAAAATAATAGAATGGTTATTATAAAATGGCAGATGGTAGATCCCCTCTTTTGAGGATTAAAGTCCATTACCACCATTTTGAATGGAATAAGAGAGATTTGGCCCTTTATTTGGAATTACTTTTAATTTAGCCTACCATTTGGTCATTCTCCCATTAAATGATATAAGAAAATCAAAGGAAGATAAATAAATACATAAATAAGGTAAAAGAATAATCTCATGGTGGTCAAAGGCATCATGCCTTAATTTGTTTCACTTCAAAAGCTTCAAAGGAAAAAACAAATACATAACTTAAGAAAATCACTAATCACGTGATTGCAAGGAGAATATTAATTCAATGCATTCGTTGTTTTTCTCTTCTTCTGTTTTTTTTTTCCCCACACAAGTCAGCAGACTAATAGTTGATGCAATTGATTAAGCCAATTTTTTATTTTTGTATGTAGAATAGACTAGTTAATTCATATAGTATTCTAAAATAAGATTAAACTGGGTTTACCCATATCAATCAATCAGGTTAACTAGATCTATTCTGTGCATCGTGTAGGCTACTGCTAGTTTGGATATAGCTAAGGTGATCCGTTCCAATAATCATTTGACTAGTTTTTTTTTTTCTAAAGGTATATTAAATAATATAAAATTATATATTTATTAAGTTATAATTATACAATTATATTATTCAATACTTCTATTTCTATGTATTCAATTATTAATGCATTCTAACACAGCGAAAAACTAAAGATATGACTACGACAAACATCAACATTGATAGCCTAGGATCTAGAATCTATCAGGAAGAAGACTCTCACAAGAGAAGACAAAATTAGTATTAGTAAGCAAAAGTCAGTTATGCCTTGAGGCTACAACCTTATTTATAGAGAATCTAAGCCTACAAAATAGTAATCAACTCAAAATTGAAAATAAAGAAGTCCTAGAAAAGCAAGGAATAAGAAAAATACGAAATTCGGACAAAATAACAAAGATAGAAATTGCAGAATTCTAACCCTCCATGAACTTATGGGCTTCTTGTTCTACATCAAATTCACAATTAGATCATACAAGTATATGAAACAATATCAAATTTATAATTAAGGGTGTGATCTAATACTATGTTAATTAAGTTTCTAACCCAACAATTTAAGCTATTAAGGGAAGGACTCAAATAGGCATATAGAGCAATATCAAATTTTGTAATTAACTAATGTGGGATATAGTACTTTCCAACAGATCCATTGATAACCCCAACCACCTTGCTCGATCTTCCATAAAGCTCAATTGTGAAATACTTCACATGACTCATTCATTCCCCAACAATGATAGGAAAAATAAGTCAAATAAATTACTCTATGGACATCTCATGTTTCATGTTGTACTTCTTAGCTGAATTGTGTAGTTTGGTTAAGTTCGAGAAAATTCAGCATAATAGTTTAGGATCCGTTTGGATAAATTTCTACATCCTATTTTTTACTTTCAAAAGTGAAAAAAATAAAAGTTTTGAATGCAAAAAATTTTGGAAGTTACTTTTAAAAGTAACTATCAAAATTTTGCACTATAAAAAACTATAAAAAAATTTTCATTTCAATCTTTGCTTTTAAAAGGAAAAAACAGGAAGTAGAAGTCCATCCAAACAAGCCCTTAGTTACTGTAAAATATATTTTTAGGTGTAGACTTGAGCACAGTTCAATTCTTAAGCTTCAACCCCAGTAGGCCAATACTATCTACATTAATTTAAACAAATTCATTCATTAACATCAACTAGAAATTGTAAACAAGTAATCGATCATGTCTTGAAATAAAATGAAATAAATATATAAATATATAAAACAAAAGGTATGGAAGGACTCAGCGTAGAAAAAGGAAGAGAAAAAGAAGGATAAACGAGGAAGAGAGTGTGAAACCTGCTATATTAGTTGGTAGAGAAATGAAGCGCGCCCTGACAATAAATGACTAGACAGACCTTCTGCACCTTTGGTTGGTGGAACGGATTTGTTTTACTTTTAACCCAAATCTACCTCTCCACATATATAGAGACAAGTTGCTTTGAAAAAAGAGGCTTGAAGCCCCAGGTGGCCGGAGGCAAGTATTTTCCATGCTAGGTTTTTGGTTCTTCTGTTTAAGCAAAAATAAACAATCCTTACTTTTCAATGGGTTACTTTCTTGAAGCCCCAAGTGGAAGCAAGCATTTTCCATTCTAGGTTCTTGGCTCTTCTGTTCAAGCAAAAATAAATAATCCTTACTTTCTTGAAGCCCCAGTTGGAGGCAAGTATTTTCCGTGCTAGGTTCTTGGCTCTTCTGTTTAAGCAAAAATAAATAATCCTTACTTAATTTTCAATGGGTCACTTTCTTGAAGCCCCAGTTGGATGCAAGTATTTTCCATGCTAGGTTCTTGGCTCTTCTGTTCAAGCAAAAATAAATAATCCTTACTTTTCAACAGGTTACTGGTAACTCAAGGCCATATGGATTAAATTATATTCTCCAACTTCATTTGACGGGCATCCTTCTAACTTACAAGAAAATTATCGAATCTTATCTTTTGTTCTCAAGGAGCCAAATTCTTTATGCACATTTTTATGGATGATTCTAGATTTGTTGAGAGGACCCTTATGCCAGGATTGGTTTGGTGTTTTATGACATTTATGGACAATGCATTGGTTCCTTTTCCATCAAGAGTCCATATGAAGGTTATTTCTATTTATCATGCTCTGTTGTGGACCCTTGAACATCATTACATGTTTGTAAAGTGTGTTTAAAACTAATCAGATCTTGATCGGGCTTTATATAGGTGATATGTATGTTATCTATAGCAGCTCGTTATCAAGTCTGCAAAATCTTTAAAATTAATAAGATATGATTAATTGTTGTCAAGATAACTCACAGGCTTGCTAGAACAGCTAGGAGGCAATGTCCTATTCGGTTGACATTAGCTGATTAGCTGTTTTTTTGGATTGTTCTTCCTTTTGGGACTGTTTATATCATTATCTGTTTCGTTGTTCTCCTAGTTGCCTTGTAATTTTAGTTGTGGCCTGCTGTGGTTTAGGCTTTGTTTCAGTGAGTAGAGACTCTTTATCTGTTGTATTAGCTACTTCTCCGCGGTACCATAGAAAGACCCCTTACTTAATGTACTGACTTTATTTGGTTTTTGACTTTATCAAACAGAGCCCCCATGGTCTATACAAAAAACTGAATTTTCAAAGAATGCTAGCTGCTGCATTCTTTAGTTTTAGATCAAAGTTTATGGCTGCATTCCTTAGTTTAGGTCAAATATTTGTAAATTTTTTCTGTTTTGATCTGCAGACAACTAAAACACAAGATGAACTAAGAAAGAATCCTAGCAAGAATACGAAACAATTTGAAAATCGGACACAAAAAGTCAGTGGATTGATTGATTGATTTATGCTGAAAACATAAAAAAGTCTTATAGCCAGGTGATTGATCAATTGATCTAATCCATTAATTGATCAGTAGTAGGCTGAGATATGCTGAGACTAATCATGCGTTGCAGCCTATAAATGGATTGATTGATTGCATACCAAGGACAAACAAAAGTCTCAGCTATGCAATGAATCAATCGACTGACTTGGTTCTTCAAAAATAAAACCTTTTTAACTTGGAAAACAATCCAAGTCTCACAAATTATTTAACCACGAAATAACAAATATTATTACTAAGCCTTAAATTTATTATTCTACCATCTATTTCTGTGAGGTTCACAGTTCAATGTCAGTGTATCTTTAAGAACAGCTAGCACTTGAACCTTCTTCACAATATCAACATTGAAGTACAAACAAGGATACTAACTCAAGTAGTCTTGGCATGGCTTCAGACCAAAGAATTTTGCACATACTCGCACACACTTTTTTGGTGGAGCTCTAGACTAGTAGACCCTGTGATATTTCTAATACTGCCACTTTCGTATTTTTGCTCTAACTCTCACTCTCTCCATTGTGGTAACTTGTTCTGTGTTTTCACTGCATCCAGTTACAATGGTTTTGGCAGAAATTAACAGTACTTTGGATGGTAATTTTGATGGTTGTTTAAAGGACTCTGATTTTTCATATGCTATAAATTATAATCTCTGTTAAAGGATGAGTAATGAATGGACTGATAGCCAAGGTATTGAAAATTGAAGGGCACTCAATTTGCTGGTAAAGAGCTGAAGACTTCCAAGGCCAAATGGGTGGTCTTTGTGAGCGACGATACAACTACACCATAAAAATTTCCATCTTTTAAGTAATTTTTTCCACAGTTAAAAATTTTTGAAACAGATGCAGTGCAAAGCTTGAGGAGCAGGTATCGTTATTTAAGCAGTTAATAGTTTTATTGGTCTTTTAGAGTAATCTAAAACATGGACAAAAGGAAGCTAGTATATTCAAAACAGGGTGGAGTGTTTTTCTAGGCATAACCAAATTTTCTGATTTAACACTATCAGAAAAATATATCTTGGCCACGTTTGGTATGCCCGGTTAAAAGGTTGGATGAAGAAGAAGCTTCTAGTTGCTTTGTGCTTGTTACTCATAATCTTTTACCTTCGTATTTCTTAACAGCTTGATTAGTAGTTCAATGATCAAACATACCTCTAGCACACATTATATAGTGAAGAAAATTTTGAAACCATTTAGTGTTAAGCACTTTTTAATCGCCAGTATGAGTCAACCTATAGGACTTTGTATGTAGATCTTTATGACAATGGATTGGCTTATGAAGCTTTTCAGGATACCTTCACTCATTTAGTCACTAGTTTTAATAGCATAATGAGTCATATAAAATCAGTAAGACAGAAATAATGGGTAGAACCACATGTTTCATTGGCAATAATCAGAGAATATATTAAATCAAAATTCCATAGATGTTGTGGTCACGTGTGGGTTTGTCCCACATCGGAAGATTAGAAGAAATAAAGGGTCTTAATATACAAGTAATGGGCTCACCACCAATAGGCTTATGCTTTTTGTGTGGGTATGAGTTCTAGACTTTTATATTGGCCTGCTGTGTATGAGGTACTTTGAAGTACTTTGAAGTGTCTTCCAATAGTGTCATTTCATCCCCATCTATCATTTCCTATTTTATGGTCCTTCATTCTGTCTCTGATACAATCTTCTTCGTCCATAGTACAGAACCATAGACCTCCAACAGATTATCAGTCCTTAAACCATTAGTGATAGAAACCACTAAGTTATAAGCTAGCACTTGATAAAACTTCCTCTGCCTACTTCCAGTACAGAAATTGGAGATACCAAACATCATCTCTGGGTTTCATATCCGCAGAACACTAAACAAAAATAAATATAGGCTATTTCAATTAAATTGCAATTTCCAAGCATTCCATCTATGTCGATGCAACTCAAAGAAGTATCATGAATTTCAAATTGATGTGTTTTCTAAGCCTTGAATAGGATAACTTTTGTTTGGCTATCAAGTACTATTCATCAGAGTTAATTACAATATCGAATAAATAAAAAGAAGATCCTTCAAAATTTAGAATTCAAATGTTACAGATACAAGGAAATGTACAAAATTCAGTCCTAGAAAGAAAAAGAGAGAAAAGAATATGAAGTGTAGCAAAAATTTCCAGTATAACTTGACTAGTTTATCTAACCCATGTAATTAAAATCCCGCTCCAAATTCTTCAGCAAGAATGATCCACTGCTCAAGAAATTCCAATGCAAATGGGTTTTGCTCTTTCAAATCATCAATCCCATCCAACCCAAATTTCGTCATTTTTGCCTTCCGTGGACATCGCCTCTCCATCTTTCCTCACAATAGGACTATCCATTCCCCAATCATCCCAATCTTTAAAAGTATTGTTATCACCTTTGCACTCTTTAGGAAATTGTCCAGTACTACCATTATGCACATGCCCTTCCACCTTCCAGTCTACTCCATCTCTTGTAAATTCTTGAACCTTTTGAGACGCCAATGCGATTACATCTTGCATAATTCCCCATGTCTTTTGCCTGATTTCCGTGGTCTTTGAAGCCACCACATTCAAAGTCTCATCATAGCCACCATCCACCTGTTCATGCATTGAACAAAAATTAAGAGAATCACATGATATAGCTAGATTCCATGCGTTGTATTTGTACTCTACTTTTTATGAAACCTATTTCATCAATTAAATGACAGAGATGACTGGAATTCACTGGTTCAAACTTTTGGGATCTATTACCTATTAGTCTTTTGGTTTCAAGCAGAACACAATGTAAATCATGAAGCATATGCAATCAAAAGAGGATAGTGTTCATGGCTACCTTGGAAGTTAGCTCCTTTGTGCCATCTTGAATGGCATTTGCAGCAGACTGTACAACAGATGATGCAACCAGAGATAACCTACCAAGGCCCTGCCAATCAGCAATAATGAAATAAGTTTGTTCAGAAGTAGATAGCATCAAGTGTCTTTCAATGCTGCATAACCAATTAGATATGCAAAGAAGATGTTTTATAGCTAATAATCTGAACATGCCAACAGGCAACAGAAAAACCAAAACTTCAAAATGATGCCTTTGCAAAAATTAACCATAACAGTTTTTCCTGCAATTTCTGGGGATCATGAAATACCATGTCGAGTGGCCTCGAATTTATTTTTATTTTTTTTGTAATGAAAAGAATACTAATATCAAATGGAGTTTCTATATATCTATATATCTATATATATATATATATATATATATATATATAATTTTTTTTTTTTTGTAATGAAAAGAATACTAATATCAAATGGAGTTTCTATATATATATATATATATATATATTAAAAACAAGAAATTTTGTATTAAACAAGTTTTAAAATGAAGAAATAATAAATAATTCATATTAATTTTATGAAGGTAACCTTTTCTTAATAATTATTACAATGCTTTATCCAAACTGTTTGAGGTCAACACCTGAATCCTCCTATGTCCTGCCTTTGTTAAAATCCATATTTTCAATAAAGTTTGAAGCCCCCTCTAATAATACTACCAATGTATTTTAAACAGGTGAAAGCATGAGCTAAACACATGCTCAAGGTAAAGAAACCACCAATTTATACATTATTTTTTTAAAAATAGGGTAAAACTTTATCAATTATTGTGTAAAGTGCTGCTTTTAAATGCAAAAAATGGTTAAAACAGAACTGAATGGCCACATTGGCAATTTCTTCAAACCAAATCCACAATCGTGTTAAGTACTAACACCCGTGATGTGAATGGGTAACAACCCTTTTAATCCAAAATAGAACTTGTTTAATGATTCAAAATCATAAGGTGTTTCAACCAAAGCTAGTAATTGAGAATAGAAATTAAAATAGTGTTATGAATGTATTCCAAATTTAGCATCACTTTTTAACCTTATCCACTAGGGAGGAAAAAAACTATAAAACAATTAAACACACACATAACTAACATACAAGAGGACTTTTAATCTCAGCTCTCTATTTTTGAATTTTGATTTAACGCCCGATATCTGGATACCCAGTGACCCACTATTTAAGTCCCCCATACATTTAGACTATTAGAAAAAAAATAAAGGGTGGAGATTAAAAATCCCAAATATATTTTTTATCAAGGATCTTTGATATATATTTGACATAAAAAACATTCCATAAGACAATTCTTCAAACATATGGTAGAAGTGAACCACAAAGAATGGAACACATATAAAAGAATAGACACAACTCCATTTTGATAATGTCAAAACCTGAGAAACCACTGAAACAGCTTCCATAATCACATCCCCTTGTGCATCATTCCTCGACAACGATCCCATCCCGTTCGATCCAAACCCGACATACTTCCCTCCATGACAACCCTGAAATTTCCCATTTATATCCTCGGACGACCAACACCGGCTGGGCCCATTCATCCCCACACCACTCCTAAAATCCCCAACCGAATGATTCCTCCGACTAGTCCCACCATTGTCATCCCATTTCCATTCGGACCCACCGCCATTATTATGCCTCGGAGGCAATTTCACCACAGATTCTTGAACAACGGCGGGTTCATGCCACAGCCGTTGCTCCGCAACAGCTTGAATTTTCTCGCGGAAAAGGGCAGCGGCGTTGGTGTTATATTTCAAGGGAATGTCGGTTTCTTTGGGGATGCTGCGGGATTTGAGGAAGGAATTGAGGGCGTCGTTGCCGCCGGGATTGGATTCCATTTTCTTGAGGTGGGTTTCCTGCCAGGAGTCCATGGTGACAGACCGGACGAAGCTGAGGTGGACGCCAAGGCCGCGGTGCTTGCCAGAGCAGTCGAGGCACATGAAGGTTCCGTAGGAGACAGATGCCCATTGTGGGTTTTTTTGGGAGCAGTCGAGGCAAGTCTTGTTTGACGGCAGGGATTGGAGGTGTCGGAGGCGGAAAGAAGCTAGTGAGGCTGACGAAGAAGACATCGAAGAGAGAGAGAGAGAGAGAGAAAGAGAAAGAGGTGGAGGGATGGCGGTTATCTTGGCAGTTTGGGGTGGGTCTGTTTTTCGGTTGATATATGGAGGGGGAAATTGGAGGGAAGAGAGTTTTCTGTTAATGGTCGTTGAATGTCACCCAGCCAATATGAGTGGGCTTTGATTGGAGAATTGATGGGCTGAATCGTTCGGCCCACAATCCACTTGGCCGAAGCCGAATGACAAGAGCTTTTGCATAAAGTGCATACAAAAATTAAATTAGTTTGCTAAGTTTCACTTATCTTCATCAATCTTACAAGATTTGCTAAATTTAGGATTGGATTTTCCATCCAATGAAGTAAGTTAGATTCAATTTGGAGGTTGGGAGTAAAGCCAATTGAGGTAAAATAAGGACATATTTTTGGAGAAAAGCCATGAAGATATACCACCAACCATTCTAGAAAGGCAAGGGTCTCATATTTAAAATTTCATTAAAAAAAAATGCCATGTGATTGAGTAACAAATTACCAATCAACTGAAATATTCAGTTAATTGACTACCAAGCGTGAGTTCATTTTATCATACTCTTGACTGAATTTATACTAGTGAGACTCTCAATATAACCAGTATGATGGCTCAATGCATGTTTTAAATTGCATGTCTAAAGCAGCTGAAAAAATTGGGAGAACTCTTACCATTGCTTCCATATTAATACTGATCAATGACCTCACTTTGTTGTGCAATTTTAGGTATGATATTTTGTTGGGATTTGGATTTGGTGTAGTAAACATAGGATCGATGACATGTGGCAAAGAAGAGAAATGGAAGGCTGAAATTCAAGAGATGCATTTAACGCCCAACGCCTAATAGCCCTCCATTTCTCTTCCTTACTTACATGTCATTGATCCTATGTTTACTGCACCATGTAGTAAAAGTAGCCAACTGCACCAAATCCGAATCTATTTTGTTGTAGTTGGATCTATATATATTTTTAGCATACAGTAAGAATTTATGCTCTATTTTGTAGGATTAGTTGTCCGATCCTTAATTTGTGCACATTAAGTTTTTTGATGCATGGGTGTGGGCATTACGAAATTTAAAGTGCTATAAACAACTCCTAATTACAACACTTGACGTGACATGAGTTGGTTGACAAAAATTTCTTTCAAACTATTCAGTATCGCTACAAAAGGTTTATTGCCACATCAGGTGCTATCTATATGGTGTTGTATTATGATGCTACGTATAACATTGCTCATTAAGAAATTCTCAAGTAATTCTTTTAAGACCAGGCACTTCTTTGCTAATAATTTGCACCTCAATCAGTTATCAAAATCGTGCCGAGCTGGTTATTTGAACACCATGGATAAAGACGTTCAAGAATTAATTTCGTTTAAAAGGGACCAACTCAAGGACCAATCTAATAGTTTCCACACTTTCCAACCTCAGACTTGGCACCAAAATTGCCGCAACAGCAGCTCCGTAAACCGAAAGAGGAGAGGCTGGAGAGCCTAATCAAGAATTCATCATGCAACAACCGTCTATATTAAGTTTCCACCAGGTGGCCTAGGCCCTAGTATTAAAATATCAAGTAAAAATTGGATTAAAATATTACGATGGGTCACTTGCAACTTATGTGACCACTTTTAGTCCAAAAACCTTATATTTGATCAATGAAATGGTGAAAATTGATTATTTCTTAAACTACATGAGATCAAAGTGTTTGGAAAAAAAAAAAAAAAAAAAACCAGGGGCCTTTTTGGGAACTTAAAAATTGGGTCAAAGTGATTCAGTCTATAACTGATATCTGGTTTTTAAATAAACCAACTCACATTTGGTTTGAGAAAAACTCTATTTATGCTTTGTTTTCAGAACAAAATTGAACTGGTTAGCAGAATAAAGACACTTACCAAACAGTGTGAACTCAAAACTGATTAGACTTATTTCCAGGTGGCCAGATTTTAAGGTTTGCCAAACAGCCCTTAGGGGTGCAAAATAAAAATAAACCGAGTTATAATTGAAGGGGTCAATCTGAAATCTGGAATTCTCCCCCCCCCCCACCCCCCCAAACAAAACAAAAAAAAAAAAAAAAGAAAAGAAAAAAAGGGCAGCGATTTGGCTACTTCTTGCACCATCTTTTTTGAATTAGAGATGGTTTCTACCATCGTTCTGTTCTCTCTAAAAAAAAAACAATGTCACTGCTTTGAGAACTTTAAAACAAATGCACCGTTTTGATTCTCCTTCCGCAAAATTGTTGATTAGACCATTTGTTTTCTTGGTCACAAGGAGATTTTTTAGCCCAACTAGGTCCATGAAGGGAAATTAAGGGATTGGCATATTGAAGAGGATCCTGATTATATAGGGTTTAACCCTTTTTTTTTTTTTTTGGTTGTTGCTGGGGCCGGAGGTTTCACCTAAGCTAGCAGAAAAAAAGAAAGGAAACGAGGGATAATTGAAGTAAACAGCTCAATCGATCAAATTCCACTTTTTATTGAGTCCCGAAACAGAAGTTGCACTCGCCACGCAGCACAATGTAGTAATATATAATATATATGGTTTGCCTTTTTAAAGACTTCGACCTTAGCTAACAGAGGTCTCTCAGGTGCCAACTTAGTTGAGTTGCTGAATCACTTCATGATGCTTGAAGCTCCCTTCTTGTTTTTTAAAAAAACAATTCAGTCCAAAGGGAAGTATTAGCCGTATGGACACCTGATCAGTTTTGTTTCAGTCAGGTTGGTCTTTAAGCTAGCCACTAGCTACTACCGCTTAACAAAGGAATGATGAGCTTGCTTGTGGATCCTTCAATTTTAGAAGGGTAAACTAATAATGTTGCATCAAAGTCGATCAAAACCGGCAAGATCAACTTCCCAATCAATGAAAGAATCATAATGTCATGATCTTGATCGAAGCCGGACTCACGTTGAAAAAAAAAAGGAAAAAGAAAGAAAGAGGGGGTGTGGGTTATTTTCAACCACCTGATCTTGAAGCCCTTGCTGCAATGGCACCAAGCACCAAGAAGGGAAGCTTGTGCTTAGTTTTGGTGTATTTCTCTGTTACGTATAAATACAATGTAATTCAGAAATGCTTCTTTTGTTAATTTATTAATTTCCGAAACATTAAGGTTTGCGTTGACCGATGTTTTTTTAGCCTTGTCCTTTTAATTGGATGACACAAACTAGAAATTGTATTATTTTAGAGTAAATACAGCCTAGTTGAGATAATTGCATCTAAAGTACAAAGGAAGGCTTGCATATCAAGTCCGTACTACAAATTAAAACTGAACAAAACATAGATAAATTAAAGACTAATATACAAGTCTTTGATTGATGAGTGGGAGCTAGAGAGAAATACTAGAAGCGTTCATGCATGTTTATTTAAAACCTTACAAAATAACTATCCTAACTACCTATAATGTGGGATTCTTCCATCTTCGTATTCAAAACAACGTACCTTTCCCTTGTAGAGCCACTAGTCCTTATGCATAACTACCTGCAACTTTCATAAGTATGCATTATTCAATCACATTAATAATAATAATAATAATTGGTGGAAATAGATTCTGGAATATCTCCTTCAAATGTGTTACTTGAGAGATCAATGGCTGTGAAGATATTCGGGATCTTTGAATAAAATGTATCCATTGTTCGTTATTGTCATTGAATAATCATAACCTCCACGCCACTCATAATTTAGGGTCACAACAGTCATGTCTGCTTGCATATATGTCAGTTGTTCCTCGTCAACAATTTTCATGGAATTCCAATTCTAGAGTATCTAGATGGAAATTTTCCGATAAAGCTATTGTAAGATAAGTCAATGATGCGCAACTTGGGAAATCCCAAGTTGGTTTCAGGATCCCTTATTGCACCGTGGATTTAATTGGATTGCAAAATAAGAACCCTTAACTCTGGAAAAGTACCCAACCAAGAGGGGAAGGTATCATTGATGTGGTTATTTCCAATATCAAAATTCTCTAGCATTTTACAATTGGCCAATGATCTAGGTAGCCAACCTTGTAATTTATTTTGACTTAAATCAATCATCCTCAACTTGCTTCCATATATTCGTACATATTTGGGGGATGGCACCATGAAAGTTGTTGTTTTGTAGATTTAGTACTGACAGAGAATCACTATATAGTTGCCCAAACATTATGGAAATAGTGTACCACTGAAGTTGTTATTAGACAAATCAAGGACATACAGAGAGGTTAGGTTGCAAATCAATGGTGAATTTTCCCTAGTCAGTGAGTTATTTGAGACAAAATAATTTACGATGGATGGTGGTGGAATCGGGAATGATCCTTTAAGCTTGTTAGAGCTGAGATCTAGTCAAATCGTGTCCATTAAAGTATAATTGATTCTAATCAATAAAGATGTGAAATAATGTCCAATTCCAATGAGGACCTGTGTGTAGGGCTGTAAGACGACCCAAAGCTTGACTCGAGTTTGGTTAGTTCAATAAATATAAATAAATAAATAACTTGTTCAAATTAGACTCAAGCTCAAATCTCAATCTCTCTCAAGAATTGATTCTTCCTTGTGTTAATGTTCTGGATGTTTGTTTGGGATAGACCCCACCTTTTTCCCATGGACCTGGTGGAAATCCCACTTTTAAGTCGAATCCCAATTTAAGCATGGTGTGAAATAATGACCAATTCCATAGTAGAATGCAAGAAGTACATTTTTTTTTTTTCTTTTTTTTCAAGTCGTTGCCTTTTGATTAAACTATTTTTGAGGTCCCTTTTTTTTTTTTTTTCCATGTTCATGATGAAACTGTTTGGGGATGAGAGGTAGGCGCCTCCAAAGTTGTGGTATGTTGTTTTAATACTCAAAATTGTGTGTCAACTTTAGTAAAGGTGTCGGTGCTTTCTCCTTTCTCCCCAACTTTGGCGATGTAATCTGCTTTTGAAGTTATAACCCATTAAAAGGCCAAATGTGATAGACCGAGCAAAATCTGTAATCCATCGAGCCAGAACAAGGGTTAATTTTCCATTTTGTAGTTCGTTCCTTCTTCTTTTCTCTCTCTCTCTATTTTGTTTGGTGTGTATATGCCCGATCAAAATCCCTTGAATGCGATAAGACCACACTTACATTCTATATATGTTAGTTGACATTCAAGCTAAATAAATACAATTTATAGTTGACCCCACAAACGTCCATGATAAATATGATTCGTATTGCCTTTATCTTTTCACTCATACACATAAATATTTTGTCCGCCAAAAATGAAATACGGAGTTTCGTATATATGGCCGTTTAGGGTGGTTCTTTTTTTTGGTTGATATATGGAGGGGAAATTGGAGGGAAGAGAGTTTTCTGTTAATGGTTGTTGAATGTCACCCAGCCAATAAGAATGGGCTTTAATTGGAGAATTGATGGGCTGAATTGTTCGGCCCACAACCCACTTCACCGAAGCCCGAATGACATTAGCTTTTGATTGGGCCCCAACAGCCCTGCTTCCAAAAAAAAAATAAATAAATAAAAAACCTAAACACCATAAAGTGCATACAAACATTAAATTAGTCTGCTACATTTCACTAATCTTCATGGACCTTACAAGATTTGCTAAATTTATGATTAGATTGTCCGTCTAATAATGCAAGTTAGATTCAATTTAGAGGTTGCGAGTAAAGACATTTGAGGTAAAATAAGGACCTAAGAAGCACAGACATGGACATGGGAAACAGGTACGACACGATACGGACACTCCGACACAGCAAATCTTAAAAACAACTAAGACACTACATGGCAAGGATACGTCAATAAATAAATATATATTTATAATATTATCTATATATATATATATATATATATAATTCCATTATACACATAAAAAAGGTATTCAAATGCATGGAACTAAAAAGACAATCATTAATCACAAAGACAACCAAGACATCAAAAAGTTTCTAACAATAGCATCTAACTTGAAGTATAGTAATTAGTTAGCACTTAGTAGGCCTAGCAATTGCGTGGGTTTGGGTGGATTTGGGCGGGTTTAGATGGGTTTATTTAAAATGTCACCCAAATCCAATCCAACCCATTTATATGAAAAACCCATTTAACCAAAACCCAAACTCACCCATTTATTCTAGGAAATGGCTATTACAGCCCCCCATTCTTATCACTCCACCCCACATCCTTTAGGTTTTTAAGGTTTTATGCAAAATATAAAAGGTTTCTATGAAAACCGGCAATGATATCCACTAGAAAACATCATTTTGAACAACTTTGTAGAAGAAAGTTTTCCTAAATCTATCGTTTAAATATACTTTTTAGCCATTTATAGCCTTTATTTCATTTTTTGCCAAAAATTCTACCTAAACGATAGATTTTGGAAAAACTTTCTTTTGCAAAGTTGTTCAAAATGATGTTTTTTAGTGGACCAATTAATCGGTTTTTGCAAAAACCTTTTATATTTTTCATAAAATCTTAAAAACTAAAAGGAAATAGGTGGGATTATAAGAATGGGGGGTTGCAAAAGCCGTTCCCTTTATTCTAAGCAGAAACCCTTTATTCTAAGCAGAAACCCAACCCAACCCGCAAGAGGTGTTAATTTCCAATTTGGGTTTTGCTAAAAATCCGTCAAATTCCAGCCTTCTTGTTTCCCTTTAATTTGGGGTTGCGAGGGTTTCTACAAAGCAACTAATAAGTCTTCGATCTTACTGACAACAAAAATGGCTTCGTCTTCTTCATCCAACAGCAACAACAGCTACGACATACCATGGGTAGAGAAGTATGGACCAAACAAGGTCATCGACAATGTTGGCAACGACGACGTTGTCTCTAGGCTTTAAGTCATCGCTCGTGATGGCAATATACCCTATAAAATTGCAGCAGCTAGGTGAAGTTGCAGCAGGAGCTTTCAACTTTTCCGATGAAGATGGAATAATTGTGGTTTGCTGGAAGGAAGGTCGTCGTCGAAGGGAAGACTGTCAACTGTTGTCATTGCTGTCGCCGTCAGTCATGGACGAAGGGGTTTCACCATTCCAACTCTCTCTCTCTCTCTCTTGCTCTTTGCTTGGGATTTGGAATTCGGAAGCTTCCATTCCAAGCCTTTTTAAGTTTTTTTTTTTTTTTAAATACAAAAAAGACCCCTTCTTTTTTGAAATAACATTATGTACTCTTTTTTAAATAATATTTACAAAATGGCCCCACCGTGTCCCTGGAGTGTCCTGCGCATGTCGTTGGAGTGTCCCGCGCGTGTTCTGACCTTGTCAGACCAAAAAGGAACAGTAAAATTGACTGGACACCTCTTTGGAGTGTCAGACACGTGCCGTAGGTGTGTCGGGCAAGTGTCTGTGTCGGACACGTGTCCGACATTGCATTTCCCCCAAAATTGGCGTGCCCGTGCAACATAGATAAGGACATATTCTCATAGAAAAGCCACGAAGCTGATTTATCATATGACCAATTTGATGGCACAATGGACGTTTTGAATTGCATGCCCAGAGCAGCTGACAAAATTGGGAGCACAAAACTAATTTATCATATAGCCAATTTGATGGCACAATGGACGTTTTGAATTGCACGCCCAAAGCAGCAGACAAAATTGGGAGCTAGAACTCTTACCAAGAGGGATTAGGGTGCTTTCATCATAGATAGAGAGACAATACTTCCATATTGATGCTGATCAATGACCTCACTTTGTTATGCAATTTTATGTAATGATTATCTTGTTACAGTTGGATCGGATCTATATATATTTTTAGCGTACAGTGAAAATCTATGCTCTATTTTGTAGGACTAGTTTTCCTTAATTTGGGCGTGAGCATTACGAAATGGAAAATCCTATAAACCACTTTGAATTACAATACGTAGTTACAATATTTGACGTAACCCTCATGCCATGTTTGTTTGGTTGGAATGGAATGAGTGGGAATGGAATCTGATTCCATACTAACTCATCCAAACGCGCCGTTGGGAATGAATTGGAATGTGATTTTATTCCATCCATTCCATTCCAACCAAACAAACATGGCCTCAAAGTTATTTAGTATATATCACCACAAGAGATTCATTACCACATTAAATGCTATCTATATGGTGTTGTTTTACGGTGCTACGTATTGCATTGCCCATTAAGAAATTCTCAAGTAATTCCTTAAGACTAGGCGCTTCTTTGCAGGCAGTTTGCACCTCCATCAATTATCCAAATCGTGCCAAAATGGTTATTTGAACACCAAGGATAAAGACGTTCGAGAATTAATTTCTTTTAGAAGGGGCCAACTCAAGGACCAGTCTAACAATTTCCAACCTCAGACTTGGCACCAAAATTGCCGCAACAGCAGCTCCGTAAACCGAAAGAGGAGTTCCTAACCAAGAATTCATCATGTAACAACCATCTATAATAGGTTTCCTCCAGGTTGCCTAAACACTAGTGTCAAAATACATGCAAAACAATTGGATGAAAATATTATTGTGGGTCACTTGCAACGCATGTGACCACTTTTAGTCCAAAAACCTTACATTTGACCGAGAAAATGGTGAAAAGTTATTATTTCTTAAACTACATGAGATCAAAGTGTTTAAAGGGAAAAAAAAAGAAAAAAAAAAAAAGAAAGAAAAAGTGGTGCAAAGTAAAAGCGGGTTAAAGTTGAAGGGGTCAGTATGAAATTTTTCCCTCCAAAAAAAATATTAGAGATGGTTTCAACCATTGTTGGATCTCTGTTACCTACAATAAAAAAATTTGTTCTCTCTAAAATAAAATGTCACTGCTTTGACGGCTTTAAAACAAATGCACCGTTTTGATTGTCTTTCTGCAAAATTGTTGATTAGACCATTTGTTTTCTTGGTCACAAGGAGATTTTTTGGCCCAACTAACTGCACGAAGGGAAATCAAGGGATTGGCAGATTGGCAAGGATCCTGATTATACAGGAGTTTCACCTTTCTTTTTTTTGCTGGGGAGGTTTCGGAAACGAGCGATAATTGAAGCAAACAATTCAATTGATCAAATTCCACATTTTATTGACTCCCAAAACAAAAGTTGCATTCACCACGCAGGACAATGTAGTAATATTTTTTTCCTAGTACATCGTAATATCTTATGATAATCAAAGTATTAATCTATTTCGGCATTTCACAAACCATTAGATTCAGTCCAAATTAAGGGCAGTTTTAGCCATATGGACACCTAACCAGTTTTGTTTCAGTCAGGTTCGTCTTTAAGCTAGCCATGCACACTACTACAGCTTAACAAAGGCATGATGAGCTCGCTTGTGGATCCTTCAATCTTGGAAAAGTAAAGAAATAACCTTGCATCAAACTTCACAATCATGATGTCATGGTCTTGAAGCCGGACTTGCGTTGAAAAAAAAAAAGAAGTGTGGGTTGGAAGTGGGGGGTTAATTATTTTTCAACCACATAATCTTGAAGCTCTCACTGCGCGCAATGGCTCCAAGAAGGGAAGCTTTTGCTTGGTTTTGGTGTATTTCTCTGTTATGTCTATATACAATGTAATTTAGAAATACTTCTGTTGTTAATTTATTTAAATTTGAAACATGCATTAAGGTTTGCATTGGCCAATGTTTTTTAGCCTAGTCTTTCTAATTGGATGACACAAACTAGAAATTGTATTATTTTAGAGTAAATACAGCCTAGCTAGTTGAGATAATTTTTGCATCTAAAATATAAAGAAAGGCTTGCATATAGAATTCATATTACAAATTAAAACTGAACAAAACTTGGATAAAGGACTAAGAATTAAAGTCTTTGAATGATGAGTGGGAGAGAGAAATACAAGAAGCCTTCATGGCTATATAAAATCTTACAAAATAACTACCTCCCACCTACCGATAATGTGGGATTCTTCCATCTTCATATTTAAAACCACCTTTCCCTTGTAGAGCCACAAGTCCTTATGCATAACCACCTGCAACTTTCATAAGTATGCATTATTCAATCACATTAATAATAGTGATAACAATAATAATAATTTGGTGGAAACAATAGTGGAGGCACTTACATTATATTAGTTCAAATTTTTGAGAGCACATTTTGATCCATCAAGTTCTAGTAGTACTTCTGCGTCCCTGGCCTCTTTTTCCCCCTCTGTCATTCCATGGCTTCTTTCTGAAAGTTTTTACGAACCATTCCTGTTTCCTCATGATCAAGATGTGCCCAATAACCAATCCAACTACTAGCCCGCTTCCATATCCAGCCAGTATGAATATCCAATCATATCTACTTGGGAACTTTAAATCTTCGTCTTGTTCCGAGGTTAAAAGTTGCGGTGGTGATGCCTCAGAATTTCCACATTTCTTCGACAAAGGGTTTCCACACAACCCTAAATTTCCTTCAAATGAAGTGTTTGGAAATGTATCGAATTGGTTCCCACGTGGTATTGACCCCGTGAGAAGGTTATGAGAGAGATTTAAGAGTGCAAGAAACGTTAGACCAGCTAGTTGTTGAGGGATCTCTCCTAAGAGCTTGTTTTGAGAAAGGTCCAATGATTCAAGATTGGTTAGGTTCCCCAAGCATGATGGGATGTGACCAGTGAGAATGTTGTTGGAAAGATTGAGCAATTGAAGCCCTTTTAGATTGCCAATGAATTCTGGAATATCTCCTTCGAGTCTATTGCTTGAGAGATCAATGGCTGTGAAGACATCTGAGATCTTTGAATATACTATTTCCATGCCTTTGTTTGTGATTGTCATTGAGTAATCATAATATGCATACCACATATATCCCCGGTTCTTAGAACTCATGTTTGCCTGCATATATGTTAGCTGTTTCTTGTCAATAATTTTCATGGAATTCCAATTCTTGAAGTACTTGGATGGAAATATCCCTGTAAAGTTATTGTAGGATAAGTCAATGATGCGCAACTTGGAAAAGCTCAAGCTTGTTTCAGGATCCCTTATTGAGCCGTGGAATTCATTAGATCGCAAAATAAGAACCCTTAACTCTGGAAAAGTTCCCAACCAAGAGGGGAAGATATCATTGATATGGTTATTTCCAAGATCAAGAATCTCTAGCATTTTACAATTGGCCAATGATCTAGGTACCCAACCTTGTAATTGATTTTGACTAAAATCAATCATCCTCAACTTGCTTCCATTCATACATGTTTGGGGAATGGGACCATGAAAGTTGTTGTTTTGTAGATTCAATACTAACAAAGAATCACTAAAATTGCCCAAGCATTGTGGAAGTGTACCACTGAAGTTGTTATTAGACAAATCAAGGACAGACAAAGAGGTTAGGTTGCAAATCAATGGTGAAATTTCTCTTGTTAGTGAGTTATTTGAGACAAAATAATTTATGGTGGATGGTGGCGGAATCGGGAGTGATCCTTTAAGCATGTTAGAATCGAGATGTAATATGCATATATTTGTCCATGGAAGAAGAACAGGAGGTTCGTCAAAACCTGTTAGAAAATTGTCCATAACCGACATCATCAACATTGTTTCTTTTCCGATGTTCCACATCCATTTAGGTATGTGGCCCTGAATTTTGTTGGTGGAAAGATCCAAATACACCAATTCATCTTGATGTTGAAGGAAATCTGGGAATTCAATTAAGTTGCATGCGACTAATTCTAACCACGTGAACTTTGGAATAGTGGCATCTATACTGGTGTTAGTGAGAAATGATAAATTAATATCCCAAAGTTGGAGTCGAACCAGATTTTCGAGGTTTAAAAACATGTTGAAGTCTACAGTGCCACTCAAGTTAGTGTTAATTGAAGAAAAACGTTTAAGATTCCAGAGTCTAGAAATTGACCGCGGAAATGGACCATACAAATTGTTAGATGAAATGTTAAGTGTGGTAAGCTGAGTGAGGTTACCAAGTGAAGATGGAACTGACCCTGAGAAATTGCAGCCATTGATTTCTAACTCTATCATGAAAATGAGGTTGCCAATTGAATCTGGCAGCTTGCCAAAGAAACCTGTTTGAGCAACTTTCAGTAACTTTAGGGGACTACTTTTGTTGAATACAGGCAAGTAACCGGTCAGATATGGATTGGACCTCACATTGAGAACTTGTAGGTTGGGTAGCTGGAAAATGGCCACAGGGAATTCACCATGCAACCCACATTTTCTGAGACAAAGGGATTCCAAAGATGTCATGTTTGCCAAGATATCAGGGATTTCAGAAGAAATGTTCACCCCACCGAGATTAAATTCTTTCAAGTTGGTTAGGTTTCGAAGTAAGCCGTTAAGACTGGGCTCCTTTTCTACTTTCAACAAAGGTGGTAATTCAAAAAATGAAGACACATTTCCAGAGAGGTCAAGAGAAATCAACTTGGAAAGTTGGAAGATATTTGATGGGATTTGGCCATAAAAGGAGGAGTGGGAGAGGTTGAGATATGTGAGTCTCGAAAGATGGCCGAATCTAGAGGGGATTTGAGAATAATTGAAGTGATTGTCGGCAAGATTAAGATTTTGAAGGTGAACCAGACGGAAGAGGCTACTGCTAGAGTTGAAAGAACCATAGAGAAAGCTGCTACTCAGGTCAAGGCCGATGACATGACCCGTGTCATCATCGCACTCGACACCATCCCATGAGCAGCAATCACTGTTGTCTCCGAGCTTCCATGACGCAGTTTTTGGATAAGCGGAAGGATCACCAGAAACGTCCTGATTATCACTGATCACAAAGCTTTGGTTGAATTGCGACAAGGCTGAGCTCTCATCATCACGACATAGTGGGCGTATAGAAGCAGCAGAGGAAGAGGCAGTACTCATTATAAGATGGAAACATGCGAGTAAGGATAGCAGGCATGTGATCATGGAGAGATATAAAGATGACCCCATAATCACTCTTTTTGTAAACACTCTCTTTTAGTACTCTTAATTAGATGAACGAGGAAATGGAGTATGAGGAGCTTTTATAGGCAATGAGTCAAGGACTCCTCATGTTTTGTGTTATGACGTTGTAGAGCCGCCCACTTGCCGTGCTGATCCCGTCCTCAGCCACACATGCACAAGCTTATGACAGTGGACCCTGGTGCCACTTCAAGTCAAGTCGTCTCCGTAAAACCAAGGGAGTTGAAGCAATTAAGATGTGAAATGATAAGCAGTTTCATGGTAGAACGCTGGATCTTTAGGTCCTCACCGTAAAACCAAGGGAGTTGCAGCAAGATGTAAAATTATAATTTAAGATGGGACAATGATAAGTCGTCTCCGTAAAACCAAGGGAGTTGAAGCAAGATGTAAGACTATAATTTTAGATTGGACAATTGTAAGGATTGGATGGAGTAAAGCACTTACCAAACTTGTGGTGTGATGGGTTGTTTTCGCACTCCAAATAATAACGTCTCTTCACTTGGGCCAAGAAGTCTAACACTCTCACTCTCACTCTCACTTTAATTTGTCCCTTTGAAGACTTCAAGCGCTTTGAGGATAGTTTTGGGTTGAGTCGTCTCAAATTATCTTCTCAAGCCAATTGCTAAGCGTGAGAGACCCGCAAAAGACTCACAAGCGTGAGATACCAGCAATCACTATATATAATGATAAAAAGGAAATATTGACCCAGATGACCACCGTCAATAATCAAAGGTCTCGGATCCACAGGGTTGATAAAACTTCAAGAGAGAAGGAAACACCCATTTTAATCGATAATAATCCAATTTATTAATAAAATTATCAGACAATAGACAATAAAATAACATAAATAAATAAAACTATATAAGAAAACTAATTAGTAATACAGAAGCCAAGAAAAAGGGTGGAATCAATAGGGAACCATACTAACTTCTGTAACCAAAATCATTACTGAATTAAAACAAAAAAAATTGTAAAAGGAAATATTGCACTTTTGGTGGCCTAAACCAAGGAATTTAGTCAAATTTAATGACTTCTACATTTCTAATCAATCGTGCGAATTTTCTGCCATTTTGAATCTGAAGCGGGATAGGTCCAACTAGTACATATTAGACTTGTGATGGTCCAATTTAGAAAATTCTTTGACAATTTGTTGAGGACCAACCAATTTGTTGTGCCCACTATGTGTATTTAACCCTCAATAGGGCTGTGCTCAGAAGAGTGCAATTAACTTTCTGATTAAAATTTCTTTATTCCAAAAACATTGCCGTGCCTTTTCACTACTCAAACAATTTGATTGATCGAAATTGAATTATTAAATTTATTCACCCAATTTGATTTTATAAGGGGGATGTAATGTATTAAGTACGACACATTACATTTAGTGGGTTTTGGTTGCTCAATGATGATGGCCGGGTCAAATTATATAGAAAGATGCATGGAATGGGGCATCATGAAAGAGACAAAAGGATTGTCCATGCTCTATTCTCCCGATTGAATGTGCATTCTACATGTTATCTTTGCTCCACTACTCTAATGTTAGGAAGTTTAATAGCAGTCTTCTGTTTGTCCAAAAAATGAGAAAACAAAGTAGGTGGAGTGAGAAGTAGACAAAAATAGCCATCTAGACGACCAACTGGAAGGATAGAAGAAAGGGTGGCCTTTTGTTTTTTTTTTCCCCCAAAAGAGCTAGAGCATCAAAGGGTGAAATAGTATCCCAACTAGATTGGCACACGACACCCCTAATGATGTGCATCACAGCATTACAACACTCATACCAATTGGGACAGAATATGAGGCCATAACATAAACCACATAGTTTCTTCATTAGAATTCTTGCTTCACCACGACACCACAAAATATTGAAATGATTACAACCAGTGGTTAATCTACAAACACACACCTGCAAACAAAAAGCATGGATTCAAATCTTTAGATTACATACACTAGAATGATTTTCGCAGTTGAAAGTCTACAAGTCGCTACTCAAGGTTTTAGTGACGAATTTTTTTTTGAAAATGCTATCCGTAAAACTTTTTAGCCGCAACTATTTAAAATGGCCGATAAAAGTTTCAAATTGTTGCCCTTTGTGAGATGATTATAAGAGACATATATTTACAATTGCAAGAAGCGTTAGCCTTGTTAATTGCTGAGGGATCTCTCCTGAGAGCTTGTTCTGAGATTGGTCGACCAACGATTATAACCTTGTCAAATTCGCTAAGTATGATGGGATGCAACTAGTGAGAAGGTTGTTGGATATATAGGTTGAGCAGTTGAAGCCCCTTAGATTTCCAATGGATTATGGAATATTTCCTCTGAATTTGTTACTTATAAAGAGATCAATAGCCATGAAGATTTCTAGGATCCTTCTATATACTGTTTATGTGCCTTTGTTTATTATGGTGATTGAGTAGCCATAAATGTCAACCCAAATATTGTCTGGGAAACCATTTTTCATATCTACTTGCAAATATGTAAAGTGATCGACGTCAACAATTTTCATGGCATTCCAATCTCTAAAGTACTCAAATTGAAACTTCCCTATAAAACTATTCAAAGAGAGGTCAATGATGTGCAACTTGGGGAATTCAAACATGCTTTCAGGACTCCTTATTGCACCATGGATTGAATTCATTAGATTGCATTGCAACAACCAAGAGGGGAAGTTATCATTGCTCTGATTGTGTACAACCAATGACCTTCCCCTGAAATTGATTGTTACTTAAATCATTCATCTCCAACTTGCTTCCGTTCATGTATGTACGTACGTTTAAGGAATGGTACCATGAAAGTTATTGTTTCCAAAATTCAATACTAATAAAGAATCATTAAAGTTACCCATCATTCTGCCGTTGATTTTTCCTCTAAATAGAGGGGAATTTATCATAAAATGCGATCACTTATTATTTAGAATAAGATTAAAAAGGGTGAGCCACTAGAAGTGAAAAAACAAGTACTCCCTCCATTCCTATTTGAGTGTCAAGTGTTTCTTTTGAAAAAATACATTTTTGTAAAGAACACTTTTAAATGCTTTCACATCCATGTTTGAATATTTCAATTTAATTACCCTTATGTGTATAAATATTGGAAAAAGACAAAACACTCTTGAGAAACTAGAAATTTAAGGAAATCATCTAAACACTTTTGACACGAAGCCTCTCTAAGTTCCACCACAATTACATGCACAAGAAAATCTAAATCTTCTCCAAAAGCAATAGCAATAGTCAACAGATACTCGTACATGTGTTGGTTCAAGGCTTTAATCCTCATAGGCCTCATAAATTCTTTTGAATAAAACTATACATAATACCATAATATAATAACGTATAGATAGCACTTGATGTGACAAAAGACCTCTTATAGTTATACTGAATAGTTTAGAAAATATTTTTATCAATCAACTCATATTATATCACATGTTGAAACTAAGAGGTATTTATAACATTTCCCACCTATTTTTTGTCCCCACTAAATCATTGAAGATCAAGGGAGGCTAATATATGAGTGATGCCCAAGTGGACCTCTAGAGGAAATAGAAGAGTATAAGGTCACTATGTTGACTGAAAAAAGGATTATTAAAAGTACAATACTATTTACCGGAAAAAAAAAAAAAGAAAAAAAAAAGGTCTAATTTGGGCATCACATACTTGTCCAAATGCGTCGCATGGAATGGAAGACATTGATCTCTACTTAATGCGATAAATTTTAACAAATATATGATCCCAAATTAGAGTTGTGCAGCTTGCTTTTAAAAAAAATGACACCTTGTCATTTCTGATGGCAACTCTTATATGCTGATCCATGAGGTGTGTGAAATTACCTTAGAGGGCCAGACATTCCAGGTGTTATTGAATTTTTCAATCAAAGTTTCCTATGAGCTACAGCCATGAGAAAAGGTCTCCAGTGTGCTTAAAAGAAAAGTTTTTTCAAACTTGTTGGATCTTAGTTTTCAAACCTCTCCTAATTTTTGATGCGTGGATTTCTTTCTTATCTTTCAAACCTTGTTCTTTTCTCTCCAAAATCATATTTGCTTTTGTCCTTGCAGGATTAGTTTAGCAATGAGGCCTGAGTATACTTCTTAGAGATCACCGTTTGGACTCCTTATAGTTAGTTATCTTTGCCCCTGTCCATATGAGGCATCTCACATGAGTTATCAAGTGATTAGTCTAGGTTGAAATCCAGCAGTGACACTTAGAAAAATCTGTAATCCATCGAGCCAAAGCAAGGGTCAATTTTCCATTTTGTGGATCGTTCCTTCTTCTTCTTCTTCTCTCTCTCTCTCTCTCTCTCTATTTTGTTTGCTGTGTATGCCAACAAGGATATATATTTTTAAACATTAATCTAACCCAATCAAAATCCCTTAAATGCGAGTAAGCCACAACATGTACATTCGATGTATGTCAGTTGACATTCAAGATAAATACAATTTATAATTGACCCCACAAACGTCCATGTAAATATGATTCGTATTACCTTTATCTTTTCACCCATACACAAATATTTTGTCCGCCAAAAATGAAGTACGGAGTTTCATATATATGGCAGTTTAGGGTGGTTCTGTTTTTTGGTTGATATATGGAGGGAGAATTTGGAGGGAAGAGAGTTTTCTGTTAATGGTCGTTGAATGTCACCCAGCCAATAAGAATGGGCTTTAATTGGAGAATTGATGGGCTGAATTGTTCGGCCCACAACCCACCGCACCGAAGCCTGAATGACATGAGCTTTTGCTTAGGCCCCAACACCCCTGCTTCCCAAAAAATAAAAATAAGTAAAAAACCTAGACACCATAAAGTGCATACAAACATTAAATTAGTCTGCTACGTTTCACTTATCTTCATCGATCTTACAAGATTTGCTAAATTTATGATTGGATTTTCCATCTAATAATGCAAGTTAGATTCAATTTGGAGGTAAAGACATTTTTTGATAAAATAAGGACATATTCTCAGAGAAAAGCCACGAAGCTGATTTATCATATGACCAATTTGATGGCATAATGGACGTTTTGAATTGCATGCCCAAAGCAGCTGACAAAATTGGGAGCTAGAACTCTTACCAAGAGGGATTAGGGTGCCTTCATCATAGATAGAGAGACAATACTTCCATATTGATGCTAATCAATGACCTCACTTTGTTGTGCAATCTTATGTAATGATTATTTTATTGCAGTTGGATCTATATATATTTTTAGTGTACAGTGAAAATCTATGCTCTATTTTGTAGGACTAGTATTCCTTAATTTGGGCGTGAGCATTACAAAATGAAAAATGCTATAAACCACTTTCAATTACAGTACGTAGTTACAATATTTGATGTAACCCTCATGCATTGTTTGTTTGGTTCGTATGGAATGAATGAGAATGGAATCTGATTCCATACTTAAAATAACCTGGAATGGAGTGGAATGGTTTATTCCTCTTTTTTTATTCCATTTCAGTCTAACTACCTTATCTAAACGCGCCGTTGGGAATGAATTAGAATGTGATTCAATTCCATCCATTCTATTCCAACCAAACAAATATGGTCTCAAAGTTATTTGGTATCACCACGAGAGGTTCATTGCCACATTAAATGCTATTTATATGGTGTTGTTTTATGGTGCTACATATTGCATTGCCCATTAAGAAATTCTCAAGTAATTCTTCAAGACTAAGCGCTTCTTTGCAGGCAGTTTGCACCTCGATCAATTATCCAAATCGTGCCAAAATGGTTATTTGAACACCAAGGATAAAGACGTTCGAGAATTAATTTCTTTTAGGAGGGGCCAACTCAAGGACCAATCTAATAGTTTCCAACCTCAGACTTGGCACCAAAATTGCCGCAACAGCAGCTCCGTAAACCGAAAGAGGAGTGCCTAACCAAGAATTCATCGTGTAACAACCATCTATAATAGGTTTCCACCAGGTGGCCTAAACACTAGTGTTAAAATACATGCAAAACAATTGGATGAAAATATTTTGGTGGGTCACTTGCAACGCATGTGACCACTTTTAGTCCAAAAACCTTACATATGACCGAGAATTAAAATGGTGAAAAGTTATTATTTCTTAAACTACATGAGATCAAAGTGTTAGAGGAAAAAAAAATAAAAAAAAGGGGTGCAAAGTAAAAGCGGGTTAAAGTTGGAGGGGTCAGTATAAAATTTTTCCCTCCCAAAAGAAAAAAAAAAAAAAAAAAAAGGTGCAGCAGTTTGGCTATTTTTTGCACCATCTTTTTTGAATTAGAGATGGTTTCAACCATTGTTGGATCTCTGTTACCTATAATAAAAAAATTTTAAAAAAAAACTTGTTCTCTCTAAGATAAAATGTCACTGCTTTGACGGCTTTAAAACAAATGCACCGTTTTGATTCTCTTTCTGCAAAATTGTTGATTAGATCATTTGTTTTCTTGGTCACAAGGAGATTTTTTGGCCCAACTAGCTCTACGAAGGGAAATCAAGGGATTGGCATTATTGGCGAGGATCTTGATTATACAGGGGTTTCACCTATATCCTTACTCGGGATTTGGATTTGGTGTAGTTACTGTATGGTGTAGTAAACGTAGGATCAATGACACGTAACAAAGAAGAGAAACGGCGGGCTGAAATTGAAAGATGCATTTGACGCCTAACGTGTAACAGTCCTCCATTTTTCATACTTGTCACGTGTTATCGATCCTATGTTTACTGCACCATGTAGTAAAAGTAGCCAACTGTACCAAATCCGAATCCTCAACATTTTTATCGTACTAACACCATCCTTTTCTCGCACTCCCCTCAACATTTTTATCATACAAACTAACGTTATTACCCCGAAGACTCTAATTATCATTTTATCCTTCTTCTCATGCTTTGTCTCCACTGGAGGGGTAATAATGTCAGTTTGTATGATAAAAAATTGAGGGGAGTGCGAGAAGGGATATGGGAAGTGCAAATAGCCTCACCCAAGAAACCCCTAGTGTTTAACTATTTTTCATTTTACCCTTTAAAGAAACATGTTACAATGTCTCTAGAATATTTATACTTTTAACAATTAGTGTCACCTTTAATCTCCATTTGTGAAATTAACAATCATCACGCAATGTTTTTGCATTTAATTCTATGAACAGCGATTAACAATGATATTGATTGCTAAATTTTTAAGTTGTCAAGAGGACATTAGAACCATTTTTTTTTTCTAGGGATTAAGTGAAACATAGTCAACATTAGAGGGAATTTATTGTAATTTACCCTCAATTAAATTTACAAAAATGGTCATTAATGCTTCTCTAAAAGTTAGAAGAAATCATTCACTCAATAAGTAAGGAGAATGTCACTAAACAATTATGTTATGAGCAAAATATATAAATAAAAAATCTCATTTAAAATCCCATTCAAAAGCCCAAAAAGTATCACACATAATAGTTTAATGATATTTTCTTACTTGACTGTTTGTTGAGTGAGTGATTTTAAGTTCAAGTTTAAAGAAAATCATTAATTTGTTGATATTAAAAGGTTAGGGGTAGGATAGATTATATGATTGTCTAAAAAAGATTATATATTTTGTTTATTTTATTATTATTATTAAAAATAAACGAAAAATGGCTTAACACTGTTTGGTTTTTTGTCAAATATAAAATTGAGGGATTGATCTGAGCACGTGGCATAAGTTTGGTGGACTGACAAAAAGAGTGGATATAGAATGGAGACAGAGGATCCGCATTCTTGTAAGGACAACAAACCCAAAGGGTATGTTTGGATGATTCATAGAAAATTGGATTCATTTGTTTGGTTTCCAAGAAACTTCATAGGTAGAAATCCATAATGTGCTGCGTGAATGCTAGTTACACTTCATAAAGGAGAGGGCCTATTCATGAAAACATTAGTAAAAGTCATCCTAGACTCCTAGCATATTAGACAATCGTGTCGCAGGTATTATAGCACACTTCATTGAGAAACTTTCATCACATCACGGCCTCCATTTCACCTAGGTCCAGAAGTCCAATCTAATATATTTTGCATAGTTCTCAAAACTTTCCAGTACAATGTGTGTGCATAATAGCACAAGTGTTTGGCTAATAAACAAGACTCCAGCTCTCCATGAATATTATACACTAAATGGCCATATAAGGCTCCGACAAGGCCTCAAAACTACTAATGGCAATGGGACGGGTTTTTACGGGCTCATCTCATCCCACCGCTATTTGAAAGAGTTTGGGACACTATTTGATGTGGTGATCGAGGGCGAGTTTAGGCATTTTTTTTTTAAAGGAAAAAAATTCTCTATTAGGGTTTGGGACGGGTTCATATTTCCTTTAAAACCCCGACTTCATTAGACACATAGTTTAATTTCGAAGAGATTGTACAGCAGTGATGTTCATTTGATGAGGAAGTTTAGTTTTTTTTTTTATTGGCGTGATTTGTGCACTGATTGTGATTTGTGCACTGATTGGGTGAAAATTCTCTTCCATAATTTGTAGCAATTTGACTTTTCTCTTTATAGTAATTTACCCATGTAATCAGCCCTGTATAGCTCTTTTTCTTATTGAGGATTCTCCTCATTCATTGTAATTTTGTTATATAAATGTATCAAGGTTTTAGTCTTTCTTCATTGAAGAAGAAAGCCATATACATCCTCTGCTGCGTTCTCTGTTTTCTCTAATATGGTATCAGAGCGGTGAAAGATCCGATTTTTTTTTTTTTTTTTTTTTTTTTTTTTTTTTTTTTTTTTTTTGTAATCATGGTTGAGAAAGAGGGCGACAAAAGCTTGAGTTCAATTGATGGCCAAGTATTGAACAACGATCCTTTCTTTATGCATTATTCGGACAGTCCTACTGCTGTTTTAGTTACTCCACTCCTCTCAGGGTGCGTTTGGTTTGCGGAATGGGAATGTGAATCCTGGGATTGGGCCATTACTTATGAACGGGAATGTGAGATATTGAAACCCATTTCGACGTTTGGTTGGGAGTATGGAAAGCAAGATTTCCTCTACCATTCCCATTCCCATGTTTGGTAAAATCAGGAAAGTGATGCCAATATGGATCAAATTCCTACAATACCCTCACACTATTTTACCTTCTTTTTTTTTTCTTTTTTTTTTTCTGCATTTTCTTCATCATCTAAGCACAATACCAAATGTCATACCTTTTATTTATTTATTTATTTTTCTTGCCATGGCCACCACCATCATCATCTTCTTCTAATTTTCATTCCACCAATACCCACTGTTTTGTTGCTTTTTTTTTCCTCCATTTTTTTTTCATCATCTGAGCACAATACCCACCGTCATACCCATTTTTTTTCACGGCCACCATCATCATTATCATCATCATCATCTTCAAAGAATCTTGTGTTCTTTTGTCAAGAAAAAGGAAATCAAGCACTCAAAAGGAAAGGAATGAAGAAGATCTGGGAGGAGACGAGTATGAGGATGGCAACTGGGGTTTGCTTCTCGCCGGCATCGGAATGGTGGGCTGATCCGATCACCGCCAAACCCCTAGTATGAAAACCCAAATGCCCTTGCTCAAATTAGATCTGAAGCACCTCCGCCTACGAGAGGCTCCGCCCTCCCTTCTTCCTTTTCTTCCTTTCTCAGTAATTCCCCAATCTCCGTCACTGGTGACAGCGCGACCACTGCAATCTCCGTCGCCGGTGAGAAGCTCCGCTCCTTATGCTGCTGCTGTTGTGTGGTGAGGTGAGAACTAAGGCTCAGGGACTCGAAAATCGAGCTTAATCGCTACCATGGCTAAGTATCTGAAGTGTGATGTCTACGATTTACAGCTTGGAAATCTAATTCGCGATTCCGACTTGAGGAAATTGTTGGTGAGTCCAATCGACATGGAGATCAGTGATGACAGCGAGGGCGAGGGTTGATTGTGTTTTGAGGATGAAGAGGGAGGGATATGGAAGGAATATGGTATTGTTGTGAGGAATAGGGAGGGGTACGCTGGGCATTTTGAATTTGGTTAAGTGGATTCCTGGGCAATGGGAATGAAACCCACCAAAAATAAGGGAATCCAAAATGGGTGTTTTGTGGGAATGTTGGGGTAGCGGGAATGTAACATTCCTGGGCATGGTATGAACCAAACACTGGAAAGTTGAAGGATTCCCCTTTCCCGGGAATGAAACCCCCCAACCAAACGCTCCCTCAGGGGATAACTATGGAACATGGTTTCGTGCAATGACCATGGCTCTTTGTGCAAAGAATAAGATTGGTTTCGTTGACGGATCGATTACGAGACCTGAGAACATGAACGAGTTGTATCAATGGGAGCGATGCAATGATCTTGTTAGTTCATGGATTCTCAATTCCACAAAAAGCGAGATTCGTGGAAGTATACTCTATGCTGAGACGGCTAGAAAGATATGGATTGATCTTCGGGATCAATTCACTCAAACTAATGCACCGAAAATCTATCAATTGAAGCAATCTATTGCTCGAACAACACTTATTTTACAAAGATGGAAGCACTATGGGATGAACTCAACTCTTTTTAAATCATAGAGCCATGCACATGTGGCCACGGAAAGGCCATAGCAACTCGCCTCCAACAAGACCGTGCCATGGAATTTCTCCAAGGCCTTCATGAGCGCTATTACGCACTTCGAAGCCAGATTTTGCTAATGGATCCATTCCCAAACGCCACCAAGATCTATACGTTGGTACGGCAGGAAGAAAAACAACAAGAAATACATTCTTTATCTTCTCCTATCACTAGACCCGAGGCCGCTCCGTTCACAGTCCATCCAACCATTGCCAACACCACAGAGAATCAATTTGCTCCCCCACCAAATCATGCTAATGAGGCTCGCAATAACAGGGGTCCTCGTCCAAACCAATCAACTGGTCGACAGCAAACCAATGGTGGAGAAAATCGTTACAAAGGAAGGATACCAATGCACTGTAATTATTGTGATTTGAACAATCATACCATAGATTCTTGTTATAAGTTGCATGGCTATCCTATAGATAAATCAAGGACTGCTCCCAGAAAATCAAATCCGGGGTTTTCTTCTTCTGGCCATCCGCAACACAATGATCGGGCTATGATATCTGCTCCTTTGATTACTCAAGAGCAATATAATAATCTTTTGGCCTTGCTTTCCTCAGGTAGCACCACTTCTAATGCTAATTTGGCAGGTATAGCTCTTTCCATTCCATCAATTTCTACTTGGATTATTGACACGGGTGCCATTAATCATATGTGTTCATCATTATCCCTTTTCTCATCTTATACATCCTGCCCCACTACATGCTATGTCCAATTACCAGATGGTACTAATGCACAGGTTACTCACATTGGAACTGTGAATCTTTCTTCTAAAATCCAACTTGATCATGTTTATTATATTCCATCCTTTAAATTCAATCTTTTATCCGTCAGTCAACTAAGAAATTCTCACCAATATTCCATAATTTTTTTCCATGATCGATGTGTTTTCCAGGACCTGTCCGTGAAGAGTACGATTGAAGTCAGTAGTGTGCATGATGGGCTCTATTGCCTCCAAACACCTTCTACTCATCTCGTTACTGGAACACCCACCATGAACATTTGGCACTGGCGACTAGGCCATCCATCGTCCCATCGCTTATCTCAGTTGAGCAAGAACTTTCCTTCCATCTCATATTCTGATGATTATCTTTGTAATGTTTGCCCTCAAGCAAAACATACTCGTTCAAGTTTTCCTACTAGTTCCATTTCATCAACTCAACCTTTCCAGTTAATTCATTGTGATATTTGGGGCAGTTTTTCCAAACAGTTTATGTCTATGTCTGGTGCACGATTTTTTTCTTACCATTGTGGATGATTTTTCTCGATGTACTTGGATTTTTCTGACGCGCTTCAAGTCAGACACTACATTTCATTTAAAATCACTACAAGAAAATTACTTATTCACGACATTACATCTAGGCGTGCAGATGTGGCAAGCCGTAGATAAAGTACCTTAACGGCATTCGATAAATGCATGCCGTTAATATAGTAAAGGTCACATTATTCACGGCATGCAAGGTAAACACGCCGTGGATAACATTTTAGACGGCGTGTGTTATACGCCGTGAATGAGTTGGGAATTCACCCTTTTAGACGGCATGTGTTATACGCCGTGAATGAGTTGAGAATTCACCGCGAAAATTTTAGTGGTCTTAGTTCCCACTTCTCATTGTTTATTTTTTTGTTTTTTTGTTTTTGGGTTTTTGGTCAGGAAGCCTGGTTTCGTAAGGGAAACCAAAAAAACAAAAACAAAAACAAAACACATCTCTTACCCTCTCTCATCTTCCCCAAACTGAAACCCTCCCCAAATCAAAACCCTCCCCAATCGGTGAAACCCTCACACTCCTCTCACCCTCTCTCGTCCTCCATAAACCGAAGCCCTCCCCAAATCAAAACCTCAACTCAACCTCCCCAAATCTGAAACCCTCTCCAAAATCGAAACCCTCCCCAATCATTCAAACCCTCTCACCCTTTCTCAGCCTCTCTGCTCAGTTCTTAATCCACTATTTCAGAACCCTAACTCACCCTCCACTACCACAATCGACTCAGCCACGCCGTTACGCACCAAGGTCTCTCTCAGCCTCGCCGTCACGCACCACAGTCTCTCTCAGCCACGTCGTCACACACAATGGTATCTCTCCAGCTTCTTCTCTTTCCTTCTCATCTTCAGGTATTTCTCTTCGCTGTCACGCACCACAGTTTATGCTCTGGTTTTTTTTTTTTTTTTTTTTTTTTTTTTTTTTTTTTTTTTTTTTTTCAGCATCCTTTCAAGAAACCTAAGTTTCCCTTTCTTTTTTTTTTTTTGGTGCGTGTCTGAACTGTGTTCCTTGGTGTGGGCATCACCATTTTTCCCTTTTTCATTCTCAAATCCCCACTCAAGGTATTGTCTTATCTGCTTTTATTTTTACTCTGTTTTTGAGATGTATGATTGCATTCTTGAGAAATGATTATTCAGTAAATCCTCTCAGCCACGCCGTCACGCACAACGGTATCTCTCCAGCTTCTTCTCTTTCCCTCTCATCTTCACAACGGTATCTCTCCAGCTTCTTCTCTTTCCCGCTCATCTTCAGGTATTTCTCTTCGCTGTTCATGCACCACGGTTTATGCTCTGTTTTTTTCTTTTTCTTTTTTTTTTTTTTGAGCATCCTTTCAAGAACCCTAAGTTTCCCTTTCTTTTTTTTTTGGGTGCCTCTCTCAGTTGCGTGCGTGTCTGAACTGTGTTCTTCGGTGTGGGCATCACCATTTTTCCCTTTTTCATTCTCAAATCCCCACTCAAGGTATGTTCTTATCTGCTTTTATTTTTACTCTGTTTTTTAGATGTATGATTGCATTCTTGAGAAATGATTATTTAGTAAATTCGCTAATTGAATTAAACCTTTTTATTGTGCCACTTTTACTTTGCTTTCTTTATTAAAAATTTTATGTTGCTTGCAATTTTCTACAGGATCATTATTTGGAAGCTTGGATGCAGCAAAATATAGTCTTAGCGTGAAGTTAATGCAGGTGAGATTTCTTTATTGACTCTTTCCTTTTGGTATGTATGTCACAGAATGCAATTTGATTTGCCAATTCTCTGTTTTTCAGTATATGTTGACTTAACATACAGTATTTTTTGTTATAGTTGGGTCTTTGCTTATGTGCTTTAGTTGTAAATATCATCTTAAGCAAGGGAGTGATGTGTGTGGTATCCAAGTATCCTCCCTCTACCAAATTATGAAGAAATGAACTGTGTTTGTTATGTTCTGTCACTGCAAATGTGCTTATTCTTTTATAAGTTGTAATCGAATGATGCATTGGGTGAAAGTAGTAAATAAGCAGTGGCATATGCATATATATATCTATATATATATATATCTATATATATATATATATATATATATATATATATATATATTCTCTTTCTGACTGATTCATCTTGAAATGCACTCATTAGTTGCCATTTCACTAACAACATTTTATGCTTTACAACTATCCTTTTTTTAAATAAAATTGCAATTTTTTTCTCAATTTTGACTATTTGCATTGTAGTCTTACTTGTTTCAATGTGACCCTTTCTCCGTTAGGTCTGTTGAAATTAAGTTACCCAAAACTATTCCACTAAGAGCATGTTTGTTTGTTCGGAATTGGGGGAAATAGGAATGGAATGGAATGAGATTTCAACTTCTCTTAGGCAATTTCTAAAAATGCCTCCCATTCCTATTTGACCCAGATTATCAATAGAACACCCATAAAAATTTAATTTGGCTCTACCTTCTGAAGACCCGATGGGGGCACCGCACGGGGAGAGGGAGGATTTGGGGTTTTAAGTCCAAAACAATAGTTAAGTTTTCTCTAAAAGAACAAACCTTCGGCAATTTTCTATGATACATATCAAAGGCAACCAAAGCAACCCATTTAGCAAGTAACACGATGAATTCCTCAGCTGGAAGACCTATATTTCTAACTATTACATAGTATAATTACCATAAGGGAAATGAAATACTAGGTCATTAATGGGCCCTTTTGCAGTGTAGAAAGATGGCCTTTACATCATTTTCTACTGGTCAACTCTTCACTGTGGCCTCTGTCTACCTTTATCTTCTCCATTTTTAATGTAAATTTGGGAATGAATGTTTTTATGTATAAATATATATCTACACTATATTGGTTAGTGCACACTTAGCAGTTTGGCTGGAATGGCAGAAAACTAATGCCTCGGTTTCTCATTATTTGGTGCGTTGCTTTCTCATTTTTCTATGTTGTGTCATTCCTTGAGCACAACACAAAATTCCAAAAATATTATGAATGTCATTTCCACTTCATCATCAGATTATTTAGTGAGAAAAAAGGATTATAGATGTCGAAATTTCATTAGCTTCACTTTTTGGCATTTTAGTTTAATTGGCTCTTTATTGAGAACATAAAGTTAATGCAGGTTTTGAAAATTGAAGACCATGAAGCAGATGATGTTGTAGCTACGCTCGTTGGGCAAGTTTTACAAAGAGGATATCAAGTGGTTATTACCTCTCCTGATTTGAGTCTTGGTGAGTATGCAACACTCTTTTGTAATTTTGATTTGATGATCTATTATATTATTGTTAGAACTTATTATATGTTGAAGATTATGGATTTTGTTGATTAATGTGCTCAATACTTCTGTTACAACCAATGATTTTGCTTCTTGAGAAAAGTGGCCCAATGATTCCACCTAAATGACCTTACTGGGTAATAAGTGGGTAAGATATTATGATTAAGGAGAAGAAAAAGTACTTCATGGTGGACCTTTTGGTTTTTATTCAAGTTCATAAAATCTCTCTACTACACACAGGTACCCAGATGTATATAAACCTAATATGGATAGAATAATCAGAAATTATTTTGTCTTTACTTGGATGAGATTGTTGGTTTTAGCCTTTTAGGTAGCTAGGAGAACAAGTAAATGGTATTGATAGCTTTGGTCGAATATAATGTAAATGATGACCTTAACTTCTCTAATTTTTGAGATACCAATGCAAAAAAATCCTATAAACTTTGTGGCTTATATATCTCCATCCTATTGTCAAATCAACACTACCCATTGAGAATCTCACACTTATAGAGCAGGATGATGCTATAACCGCAGTAACTTCCCAAATAGTTATTCTCATGACTAATGTGCCCCCACACCTCTCCTTTTAACCATAAAAGTACCCCGCCACATCACTAAACATCACAATAAGTGCTTGGTAATTTATTTATTTATGCTTAGATTGTTGTATTGCTTCTAATGATTACAAATACAAGATAACTTTTTGTAGCAACTGCCTTTCATTGTAAGTTCATGTTGGTTTCTTACTTTGATGCTAAGTTTTAAACTTATTCATGACCCATTGACACCTTTGGAAGGTAGTGAATGCCTTGACTCAAACCCAGCTTGCTCATATGGACTAATGATAAGGGTAGGCTAGGGTCCTTCACTTGCTTGAGCAATCCTTATACCTAACCACATGTGGCATCAGGAACGCCGCGTGGGTCCAGCAGTATGTGATTAACTCATTTAATATACCCAAGGGCAAGCCCAAGGGTACTAGGCAAGAGAGGTTGATAGCTTTCGCCCCAACACATGGAATCAGGAAAACCAAGGTTGAGACTAGGCCGATCGTTGGCAAGGATACATCGAGGGACATCGATCCTAACATGCAAGAGTTTGCGCACACAATGCAATAAATGAAAGCACACAATCAAGCGGATGCAATGTGATTGATTTTAATTAAACATAAGAAATTAACCTAGCCCAATTAAACTTTATAGAGTCTAGCCCACAAATCCCCAGTGGAGTCGCCAAACTGTGAACCCCGGAAATTAGGCCCACGAGGGATTGAAAAGAAAGTGGGTTTGAAAAAGAAAAAGGAAAGGAGTCGCCACCTTATTTTTTAAAGGAAACAAGGAAAACCCTAAAAATCAGGTTGTTTTAGGAAAACAATTTGAATGACTCCATAAAAAAAGGAAAGGCAAAAACCAATCTTTTGAAAACCAAAGAAATCGGGGATTCGGAGGCTAAGTTATGACATGGGAAGGTTCTAGGCAAAGCCTATAGGCACCCATGTCACCCTTTCGGTCTCTCAGTTCATTTGGGCTGAATTAAAGTCTTTCCATACAAAAATCAGCAAGTATATCATCACAAGAATTGCATGCATATCATATATTTCATTCATCCATCCATGCATAATAAGCAAATAAAAACAGAAAATAAAAAGAAGAAAAGAAAACATAAATAAACCTAGGATGCTTGGATCCTAGAACGGACTTGAGCCTCACGAATAGCGCCTACGTACCATGCAGCGAAATATATGGATCAAAGTCCACGTAGTTCGATTAGAATTAGGGTTAAGACCTAATATAAACCTATGGTTAAAACCCTAGGTTTCCTTATTTGATCAAAAGAGTTGAATATGATAGAAAGTTTGATTTTAGGAAAGAAATCCACAAGATGGAAACTTTAATAAAAACCAGAATTTTGTTGGATAAGGAAACCTCTAATTAAACCATAGGATTATATTAAAAATTAACCCTAAATGGGGAGAAGAGAATGAGTTAAGAAGAAAGGTGAATTGGGGCACCTTCACACCCACTTACCTGAGCGCAATTAGCTCCAAGCATTTAGCCATTTCAGACATAAGCAGCCCTATTTGCCATAGGACAAATACCACACCTATTTGCACCCTTACAAGTGCTCAAAACCATGCAAAAACACTAACATGCAAATCTGGACATAATAGTATTATGGCCTAAAAATCATCCACTAAGCATGCTAACAGCAACACAGCGAACAATAATAAGTCCTAACATATTCCTAGAACCATATCATGCATAAAAACCCTAAAACATACTAACATGCATGCAAAACTATCATGTTTACTCCATATGAAAAACATATACAGCAAACACGAAGAAAAACCAAATAAAAAGGTCTACTTTATCATGCTATATGAAAACAAACACGAAACAATGACTCTAAAACCCTAAACTCACCAATATGCTTAAAAACATACAAAACATACTTTAATCATGCTAAAACCAAACTAAACAGAAATTAAATCATGCATATTAACTAACTAAAGCAATATAACATGATGAAAATCCTAACTCTAACATGCAATGACACTAATCCTAGCACAAGGACAAGCAGGAGCACAAGAATCATAACTATGCATTAAAAACCTAAAGGACAGCCCTAAAGCATGCTAAACAGTAGATAAAAAATAGATATTCCATGTATATTAACTAGCTAGAGTGTTAATACATGATAAAAAAGTCACCTTTAACATGCAATAAGCCTAACCCATATGAGAACCTAGTTTAAGCTTGAATAGAGAAGGAGAATACCTTAGGAAGTGGCTCCCCTTGTGTTTGTAATTGTTCGTGGCTCCTCAGGTCTTTAGAGTGAATCAAACCAACACGAATCCTCCTCTTTGTCAAAGTGGTATCACAGCAAAGAGATCAAAACTCACTCAACTTTGAAAAGAAATAGAAAACAAAAAGAGAACAAGAGAAAAGAAAAAGTGATTCTCGTCACTTTGCAGCAGCAGCAACTTCAATCGCGTTTTTGGGTATGAAAACGTTGGATTTGGACAAAGCTTGTGAAATACAAAGTTGTAGAGAATTGAATTATCTTTCTAACAAGACCAATTTCATCAAATTCTGACTTCGGATGAAAAAGTTATGATTAAAATACGACTGCTGGTTTTCAGAAAATCTGCTGCTGAATTATGACGAATTTCACTCCCTCCAAACCCTCTTCTCTTCTCCCTTGTTTAAAGACATTAAGAGAGTATTTATAGCTGAAATCTGGAGTTTCCCTTTCCTTCCTGGACTAGGTTTCCTTGGAGAATAATCAAAAGGTATTTTATAATGATAAAAGACTTCTAATCTGAATAGGAAAAGGAAATTGTCTTTTATAAAAATTGGGAGACTGACCGCTAACACGCATGCACATGTATCGTATGTGCGTACACACACTCATCACATACGTACACGTGTTAGTGTCATGATAAAAATGGCTAATTTAATAAAATAATTTTCTTTTCATTTTAACCAAAAATCTCATGCTGTGATTCGCACTAATTCTTCAAGGATAATCCGTAAATAACCACACTAAACTCATCATCAGGCCATATCAAAATTGAACTTCATGAAACACTTTTGAGGGTAAAATGATGACTAATGAAAGTCAATTTGAAAAGATTTGGTTGGTAATTGTGAGTCAATTAGAGCTAACCCAAGGAAGGGTCAATTAACCAACTTGAACTACATCGAGCCATTTTAATCCCGAGCCATTGACTTACCAAATTGACACTAAAAATACCTCTTATGCATCCATATGAACTCCAATTGACAATTTGGAGATCATTCCAAGGTCAAATGAAAAGTTTGGGACTTAAAAGACGATTATGCCCCTCAAGTCACAAAAGCTCTTATTATCCCTCAAGATCAACTCCAATTTGAACCAAAATTCATATCCATTGTCCTTGTGACTCTAGAAAACTAATGCAAGTGACTAGACTCAAAAACAAAACAAAAACATGCATGAAATGATGAGCCCTAGTAAGGTGGTGCAAAAATGGGGTGTGACAGGTATTCATTGCATTTCTTGTTGAAATCCATGCAGGACCCTTTTGGTATGTCCCATCAACAGGCTTTGGCACAAGTTACTGCTACTCAAGCTGCTTTCTTCCAATCTCTCATGCAAATTCGAGCTGGATATCAATATTGGAAGTTCAAAAAATAGAAGTTATAGATCTTGCTTGTCTTAAAAACAAACTTAGATGAGAAACATTATTTTTTTGTGATGGGTTGCAGTTTTTTTGTCTATGAGAGATTGTTTTTTGGATGGGCTGTAGCTATTTTGTCTATGAGAGGTAGCTTTTTGTATAGCTCTCATGAGATTAATGAATATGATCTATATTTTGTTTGACCTCTAATTTTAGTAGTAATCATGGATTATTGGATTACAGATTGGTGCATACTTATTGCTTTAGAATGTATGTGAGTTAGAAATTATTGAATGGTAAACAGGTGAATATCAAAAGATTAAAGCTAGGATATCTAGTTACCAAAGAAAAAAAAAAGGGGCACATTAATGGCATGCATATTATGCCGTAGATACATTATTCACGGCTTGCCTTTTATGTCGTAGATAGCTTATCCACGGCGTGCACTATATGCCATAGATAGCTTATCTACAGCATTTATAGTATGCCGTAGATAACTTATTCACGGCATGCATATTATGTCGTAGATACATTATCCACGGCTTGCATTTTATGCCTGGGAACGTTATTAACGGCGTGCATTTTATGTCGTAGATAACTTATTTACCGCATTTATGGTATGCCGTGGATAATCTTATTAACGGCGTGCTATGTATGCCGTAGAAATGTTATGCATGGCGTAGGTAGAAGGCCGTTAATGTAGTTTCACGGCGTGCAATAGACCATATTTATGGCGTGCAAAGTACGCCGTGGATACGTAATAGTTTTCCACGACGTTGGCCAACACGACATTTTTTTGTACGCCGTGAAAAGTCATCCACGGCGTACTTTGCACGCCGTGGATAGCTATATTTGTTGTAGTGAATCTTTCTTTGCTATGGTTAAGACTTGTAAATGGTCATTATCAAATTGAAAATGGTCATTATGGTAATGGTGACATATTTTTACCCGAAATTCAACAAGTGCGTTTTGACAATGGCACTGAGTTTTTATCCAATGACATCCAAGAATTTTTTTTCTCAACATAGGGTTGTCCATCAACGCAGCTGCATTTCTACACCTAACAAAACGGGGTTGTCGAGCGCAAAACATAGACACCTTTTGGATGTTGCCCGTGTTTTGAGATTTTAAGCACATCTTCCCTTCACTTTTTGGGGAGAGTGTATTCTTTCTGCTGCATACTTGATTAACAAGATCCCCTCACCCTTACTAAATGGACAATCACCTCACAAAGTTTTATTCAATACTCCACCCTCCTATTCTCACCTTCGTGTTTTCGGTTGCCTCGTTTTGCCCACAATGCCCACATTAAGCATAAATTTGATCAGCGTGCCAAACCAAGAATCTTTATTGGTTACCCCTATGCCCAAAAAGGATATCGCATATATGACATCGCTACTAAAATTATTTATGTGTCTCAAGATGTCACTTTTATGAAACCGTTTTTCCTTTTCGGGATATCTCTTTCACACCAAATCCGTTTCCCGTCATTCCATTGCCAATTGAAGATCATCCACATTTTGATTTGGCACTACATTCCCCTATAGTTGATCCACCTCCCATAACACCCCCTTACACTGATGTCTCAACTGAATTAGCTCCTCACCAACCACCTTCCTTTGTTCTTCTTTTAGACCCACCTGTTACAGTAGCACCTTCCCCTGTCCGCTCCACTAGGGAACGCCGGCCCCCTTCATATCTTAAAGACTATCATTGTGCAGCCGTCACTAATGCTACATTACCTTCTTCATCGAACTCTCTATAGACAGGTACTCCTTATCCTCTTCAGCAATATATTTCATATGCTAACTTTACTACTGCACATCAAGCTTTCCTTTCTACTATTTCTTCCACAGATGAACCAAGGTCATTTTCTCAAGCAATAAAAATACCCTACTGGTGTGATGCTATATGGCTGCTGAAATAGGTGCTCTTGAACGGAATCATACTTGGGAGCTTACTAATCTCCCTTCAAATAAAAAGCCAATTGGATGTAAATGGGTCTACAAAATCAAATATCGATCTGATGGCACTATTGATCGGTACAAGGCTCGTTTGGTTGCGAAAGGTTTTACCCAAATTAAGGGACTTGACTATCATGACACCTTTGCACCCGTAGCTAAACTTGTTACCGTCCGAGCTCTTCTTTCTGTTGCTTCAGTCAAGAATTAGTCTCTTCACCAACTTGATGTTAATAATGCCTTTCTCCATGGTGATTTACATGAAGAAGTCTACATGACACTTCCACCCGGGTTCACTCAAAAGGGGGAGACTCATGTTTGCAAATTAAATAAATCAATTTATGGTTTGAAACAAGCCTCTCGCCAATGGTTTGCCAAATTCTCTTATACTCTCCAACAAGCTAGTTTTTCTCAGTCACGGGCAGATTACTCATTGTTCACACGCATCATTGGGCAATCTTCTACATTTGTTTTAGTCTACATTGATGATATAATTGTCACTGGCAATGATGAACTTGCCATTCAGCATCCCAAAAAATTCCTTGCGCAACAATTCTTCATCAAAGAGCTTGGTCGCTTGAAATATTTCCTTGGTATTGAAGTTGCTTGCTCTTGCCAAGGCCTTTTCATTTGTCAACGCAAATATACACTGGATATACTCAAAGATGCCGGCCTACTTGGTGCCAAACCAGCAGCTGTTCCCATAGAACCACACCTTTATTTAACTCCCACTGATGGTACTCCATTACCTGCTCGTTCTATCTATCGTCGGCTTGTGGGTCGTCTTATTTATCTTACCGTCACTCGGCCTGACATTGCTTATTCAGTCCATATTTTAAGTCAATTCATGCAAGCTCCTCACACTCATCACATGGATGCTGCTACAAAAGTGCTTCGCTATCTCAAAGGTTCCCCTGGAAAGGGAATCCTTTTATCTTCTTCAAGTTCCCTTCATTTAAGTGGTTTTTGTGACTCTGATTGGGTAGGGTGTCCAACAACTCGTCCTTCCACCACTGGCTACTGCATCATGCTTGGTTCCAACCCCATTTCATGGAAAACCAAGAAACAAAGCACAGTCTCCTGCTTGTTCGCTGAAGCAGAGTATCCTGCGATGGCTACTACCACATCAGAACTTCAATGGTTACAGTATCTACTTAATGATCTTAGTATCTCTCATTCTTCCCTTATCACCCTCTACTGTGATAACCAAGTAGCTATTCACATTGCCAAAAACCCTGTCTTTCATGAGCATACAAAACATATTGAGGTTGATTGTCATTTCGTTCGTGAACGAATTCAGTCCAAGTTACTAGCACCTCGCTACATTCGGTCTTCTGAACAAATTGCAGATGTGTTCACCAAACCTTTGGGTAAGGATCCCTTCCATCATCTCCTTAGCAAGCTAGGCATTACTCACGTACACGCTCCACCTTGAGGGGGAGTATTGGCGTGATTTGTGCACTGATTGTGATTTGTGCACAGATTGGGTGAAAATTCTCTTCCCTAATTTGTAGCAATTTGACTTTTCTCTTTATAGTAATTTAACCATGTAATCAGCCCTGTATAGCTCTTTTTCTTATTGAGGATTCTCCTCATTCATTGTAATTTTGTTATATAAATGTATCAAGGTTTTAGTCTTTCTTCATTGAAGAAGAAAGCCATATACATCCTCTACTGCATTCTCTGTTTTCTCTAATATTTTTTTTGGAGAGATTGCATGATGATGGTTATGATTTTTGGTTATGGATTTTGTGAACATGCACTCTATGAAATGCATGTTTTTGGTGGCATGACATAAAAAAATTTTAAATTTATGTTGATTACCTCGTGATAATCCATTTTGTTCCTTTTAATTCCGTGGTAAATATATTTTTCGCTAATTTTAGGTTTGTCGTCTCGCTAAACATAAATGGGACAAGATAGGAATGAGATTTTCAAATTTATTTAGGATGGGAATGAAAATTTGATGTCAAACGTCCCATGGTGGGTTTGGGATGGGATTTAATTTGGAAGAGATAATTCCCAACATGACGGGTTGAAGGAGAGGTTCCCCTCGTCTCAAACTCACCTCATTGCCATCCCCACTAGGCAGAACTTAATGCGAAAAACCAAAAGGATTATTCTAAGTAATGCGTCTAGACAATTATTTTACCCTTATCTTTATAAATAAGATCTTCTAAAAGATGCAATTAAACAATGTCAGTATTTGGCAGGGTTCCTACTAGTATGTCTATATATATATATATATATATAGATATATATAATAACTATAAGCATAACCAAATAGGATAGACTGTATGTAAATTGATAATAGATTGTTGGGTAACTTTGAACTACCGCCTTTAAAGTCAACACAAAGACAAGTGTTGTGCCACAATTTTAATGACATGGCAATCGCTGGTGTGAAGCCACACTTTTCTAACACCATAATTATAATTAAATCATATACATTTTTTAGTTCTACTCTTGTAGAGCTCATTGGTCCCTTTAATCATCTCATGATTTTTCGTTGTACATGTCTCTAACCAATTTTATTACAACCACCTCGGGATTGATCTAAGCAAGTTGCATTATGAGACACGTAAACATAATCCAGTGGCGGATTTTTACTACTTATATCTTTATGACAAAGGATTGGCTTGTGAAGCTTAACAGGACACCTTGATCTCATGTATTCAAGATGATGAGAGGGGTGTCACTACCCCTAGGTTAGTGTACTTTATTAAAAAAAACCTGAAAAAGAAAAAAATAATATTAGAACTCAAGACCTCCGGTCCCTAAGTCGTGGTCCTTTGATCGATAACGTAGTATACTACCCTTGCGGGTTACCTTCACTCATTTAATCTGCAGTCTTACTAGCATCAAGGTTGCATTTGGTTTAAGGGAATGGAATGGAATGGGAGTGGGAATGGGAGTGGAATGAGAATGGATATTCCATCCAAATGTTTAATTGGTAAGGAGTGGGAATGGAATGAAAAAGTAAAGGTAGGACCCATTTTTAATGATTTTTACTCATTGAAAGGAGGGAATAGCCATTCCTTTTGATTTGGGAAGGAATGGCTATTCCCTCATTGGAGGGAATAGACCCCCATAAGGAAATAGTCATTCCATTCCCTTTTGCAACTAAACACTCACTTTTTTTTTGGAGAGTGGAATTACCCGAACCATTCCATTCCCTCCTTTATTCTCTCATAACAAACATAGCCTTGAGTCATATAAAATCAATAAAATGGAACTAACTAGTAGAAGAACCACTTGTTTCATTGGCAATAAATCAATAATGAGAATATATTAGATCAATATGTCATAGAATAGAAGCAAATAAGTTTGTGATACTTTGGAGTAACTGATTCTCATTTATAATAGATTGCTTGATTACAAACTACCCTTGTTAGGGTTTGAATAGTGTTCGTGGGAAAATATCGATGTGGAGTCAATAGCGCCCACATGGGTCGTAGGCCATGGAGGTTGGCCATGCGAAGTGGCTAGATGGCTGTTGGAATCATAGTGGGCCACCTCGGAGGGGGGTCATCGACATAGGACCCCTTGAAAGGGATTGTTGGTGGGTCGACACGAAGGAAGGCTGTTGATAGTAGGAAGTTCTCCAGAGAGGAACTTCATCCTTAAATGTGTAGTGTGAGGGGATGGTTGGAGCGACCAAGTCAGAGGAGAGAGAGAAGCAGCCTGATAGCAGTGTAAGGGAAATGAGAGGGCAGTGAGGTCCGCGACCTCGAGGCGTGATTGCAGCTGACGGATTCTAGTCCAATAGAACCTTGGAGATATATGATAAGCACAAAATATTCATTGAAATTACTCCCTAATTTATATTTTCTAGTTATTTTATTATATTTAATTTTGTGTGTTTAAAGTGTTCTTGATTTATTGCAGGGTTGTAGAGTTTCTATCAGAAAAGATGACAATCAGGACTACTTAGGCTAATAAATACAACTTGAAATGGGTTTCTCACCTACCTAAAATTTCATGGAGCTGTAACAAGAGTTGGGTCAACAATTTTGAAGATTTGAGCAGCTGAAATTCAAAGTTAGGTAAAGAAATTCATGATCCCAAAATCAGCAGCAAATCTGGACAGATTGACCAAGTTTTGGTAATCTGGCCATAACTTGTGATTCCCATATCCGATTTGGGTGAAATTTGTGGCTCTGGAAAGAGGACTTAAAGAGCTACAATTGTTTAGTTTATGGCATTTCCTGATTCAAACGTCTTCCAAGTCAAAAATGAGCTGGAAGTGGACTTATTTGCAAAAATCTGAATCTGGCAGCATTTGTCAAAGTGAGAACATGGGCAACCAAGAATTCAAAGAAAGTGGGCATTGCTTTTGACTTGTTGGATCAGCTGGATCCTTCCCCCATCTCCTATAAATACCAAGGGAATTCACATAACAAAAGGGAGAAAAGGAGAGAAAAAGAAGAGGAGGTACAAAGGTGACAAAGGGGAGAGACTAGTTCTTGGTTATCTACATGGCCAACTAATCTTTGTCTTAGGGGGGAGATGAAGCCCTAATCAAGTATGGTGTATTTTATTGTATTGTGTTGTTGATTTGATTATTTGTGTATGAGGATTGCATAACTAGGAGGATTGTATTATTGATACAATTGGTTTTAGTGTTTTTATCTCAAATTGTGTTTAATTTCTGTGATTTTAAATACAATGGTTATGCAATGGTTTTCACTGTACATATATTTGGAGATTAAGATGATTCATGCTTAGACAAGATGAGTCGTGCTCACAAATTAGTTTAGAGTAGAGTAGGTGAGACGGTTCATGCTATATCTTTGATGAGTTATGCCTAATTTATAAATATATGAATCTTTCTTGATGATGTCATTGGGCTTGTAGCTACAATGAGTTTTGCTCATACCAAATAATAATTTCTTGAAACACGTTACAATAAGTGCATTTTTATACAAGATTAGTGGTGGATTCAAGACCCTAAGTATTTCCTTTCTTGAAGAAAATATAAATTTATTTTGCTTGCATTATATAGAGTTCAAAACTACAAAAATCATCTTTGTGAATTATTTTAGTATTCAGTTTTCAAAATTAAAATAATCCCAGTACAGTCCCTGTGGTACGACACCCGTACTACCACTATATACAAATTTTTGCATCCTACGGGTAATTGATTTTGACACGATCAATATATTTTAGGAGAAGGCAAGGAAGTAGGGTCGACCTACCTTCTTTCCTTGATGGCGATCCGATCCTGTTGTGGGGTTTTGGATGTCATAGTGGTATATTGGATGGTATTGATGATGGTGGTGATGTTGGATAAGCGATGGTGGTTATGGTGGAGTGTTGGAATGTTAATATGTTAGAAGGTTGAGGCAGAGGGCCTCAGTGGTGGGTTACTGAGTTGGCGTGTTGGCTCACCAGGTCTCGCTTGGTCACGTCTCTCTCTTGGTCTGGTCTCCTTCCTCCATGAGGATGAGGGCAAAGATGGCTTTTTATAGTGGTGGAGTCTAGGGTAACCTAACAGGGTGAGTAGGGTAGGTAGGTAGGTAGGGTAATAGGGGTAGCAGATCTAAGCTCAGAATAGGCCTGCTGCGGTGGTGTCGTATGCATGGTTGCCCATACCGTGTCAGGCCAGGCGACCATGCTGTGTTAGGCAGTGATGTGACCGATCGCGTTCCCTCAACTACCATCATACTGATTAGGGCAGATTTGCTGATTCCCAATGCCATAGGAACGACCCGTACCTTAGAGAACCTTCTCTCTAGCCACCAAACCAAGATCTTCCAACCATCCCAATGAGAACCTGGGTCAAGGTCGATGACCTTGCCCAAACACCAAGCTTAAGATTGAGCTCCCCAGGTACTGCTCGACCTGGGTAGGCATAGCGCTAGGGTGTAGTGCCACTATGGCACTCTAAGTGGACCGTGTCAGGCCGACAACTTGGCTCCCACTGCGCGATGCAGTAGGCATTCGACCCGAAGGGGGCACAAGGACCCACCCCGAGATAGCTCGGGCAACCCGACAAAGGAGGCATCCATCCGAAGATGGGCAGCCTCGATGAGCTGTGACGTACTCACCAAGTGTACTTAGGCCAAAGAAGGCACTAAGAAAAAGCTATGCCGAAGGCCACTGCCGACTTATAATTGGTGAGCTATGCCATAGGCTAATAGCGACTTAAGATGGCGAGTTAGGCATCCTTCTGGAAAAGGGCATCTCCGACAAAGGAGGTAACCATCCGGAGATGGGTGAGATATGCCCTAGGCAGATAGCGACTAGGTAGGGCGATATTAGAGTCGACCTTGGTACCACCGCGAGACGACGCAAAGGTCGTGAGCAATATTAGCGACCTCGTGTGGTGAGATCGGCGACCTTCTGAGAGGTATGTGAGATATGGTGCCTTAAAATATTAGGAATGAGGCCACGTCATTCGAGTAGTGGGCACGTGTCAAGTGCGGCATCGGGCCATGTGGCGAACTTCTATTGGACTGGGGGGTCGCATAGCGGCTCGTCATCGATCCGACGTGGTTGATGAAATCTATGTACAAACAAATAGAAATCTAGACATAACATAAATATGGAAAGGAGGTAATTTAGGCTTAATCAAATCGCACCAACCCAATCTCAAAGATTGGGATTGAGATACGCCAAATCAAATCACTCTTGATATATCTCAATTACATTATTACAATAATCATACTTATGTTCTCCTATAGATACATGTACACAAAAGCTGTGAGAAAACCTACAGGGATATGATAGAACACACAGCCTGTATAAAAGTGAGTATGAGGAGTACAAGTGCAACGATAATAGAAATAACTGTCCATGGAGTGTTGAAATAGTCACGTTTCAAAATTGCCTTCCACCTGTGACACGGTTTCTTGCAATATGCACGCAGATCTTTGCAAAGACTAGAGTAAAATGGGTGAGCTAAGACGACATTTTTACAGATATTGTTAAATATTGCCGAGACATCTTCAGTACTGCCTTTCGATAACTCTATAATTCCATTGTGCATGAGCAAATCCACATCCTTGGTAGTGTTAATAAAGCCATCGAATAGGTTCGCATAGCTAGTAATGATGTGCCCATTGGTACGGTGACACTGCTCGAAGGCAATGAGATTTCGGAACAATCTTTCAGTATCTTCGCATATCCGCAAAGGTGGAATTTCCAGAATTCCATCAGAAAATTTTATGTCAAATAAAGAGGAGTTTGCTCTCTTAAATTTGATGCCAGCCTCATGAAGCTCTGTCACAGTGGGTGGGTGATCATATTTTGAATTGTCAGCTACAAAATCTTCGGGAATTGAGGACAGGAAACAAGAGTACATGAAATCAACAAAATGCTTTATTTCGGAATTGGAAAATGTATTAGGCAATCCATTTGCTTCCAGAATCCCCTCCAAGAATTCACTGGTAAGGTCAAGAAAAGATGGGCTTCCCTCTGACAGCTCATAATCGGGGATCAAGTCAAATAAAGCCTCGAGAACAAAAAATGGAAGCTGATTTTCAAGTAAAATTGTATCATAAGGCAAGCTAGAGTCTATCCAAAGATGACTAACTAGTGGATCATTCTCATCTCTATAGTCAACGAAAAAATCTCTCAATAGTAACTCAACAATGAAACTGCCATCCACTAGAATCATTTTCACAAATTCATCTTTGCTTAGCTTGATGGTTTCTGCATAACAATGGCGGGCTCTTTCTTCCCACGTTCGTACAACGTCAACACAATCCTTCAAGCTCAGCTCAATCCGACTAAGAAAACTCTGCAAATACCTCAATTTATGCTCTTCCATGGCTTGCAAGTGTTTTTCACCACGGTGAAAAGGGCCAATGGAGACCATTAGAGGTGTATACTCTTTCAAATTTATTACACGAAGTGTCTCGGGAACTCTGTAGATACAACGCTCAGGCGACGGGGAAGGCAAGCTTCTTAACTTGTCTCCAATGAAAGTTACGACCCGATCATCCGGAATTGAAATATTAGTAATTTCCATCTCAATTGGAATATGGACCTCCAGTTCAATTTCTTGCCTAACCGGAACTTCTTCCATCCCTTTTTTACGTTCTTTTCACTGGTGAGAAGTAGACAAGAATAGGCAAAGCAATCAACACATACTTCCTTTATGCATCATTGAAAATCTTACCACCACCATTCTAACCCTATATAGTTGTGCTCAATGCATAACAAATCACATAATGAAGAAAAAGATGTAAAGTTATAAAGGAATTTCTCAAAGAAACTTAGATATGTCAATGGATAGGATTTTTAGCTTAATCTAGTCCAACATTTTGGATTCGGTACAAATGGTCTGTTGAACCCGATTGGGATCCGAGTTCAAATGATTTGTTCGTTAATGAACCAAACCTGTACTATTATATGAAATAGTGTGTTACATGACACGCTTTTCAAGCCTAGCTTCTTGCTCACATTCTAAGAGCTTGCCACGTGACACATCTATACTACCTATAAAAAGATGAATGTGAGAAAAACTTTTGATTGACTAATATACCTTTATTTTAATTTTTAAATACACGACTACCCTTCTCCATACATAGGAAATATAGCAATATAAAACACATACCTTAATAAGAATTCTACGGAAACTATACAACTACCCTTCTGCATATACAGGAAATATAGTAATATAAAACACATATCTTAATAAGAATTCTAAGGAAACTATAATTCGTATAATAATTAAATAAAACCAAACCCAGATAGGAATTCTAAAGAAACAGAAACTATAATTCATATATAATAAATAAACAGCCGGATTGTAAATTCCGCTTTCTCATCAAGAGTAGTTTCAACCTTTTCTCCACCTTTTCCATAACGGCGACTTCTCCCTTCTCTGGTAAGTTTTGCTCTGCAAATTATAATATATATATGGTACTGTGCTGGAAATTTGTTGAGTTGAGTTTTGGTTTGAATGCTAATAATCACATTAGGTTTTATTTAATTTTGTTCCTCTGAGAAATTAATTTTATGCAATCATATTTCATTTAAATTCTATATATCTTTCCTAGAGTTTTTTTTATTCAAGTTGTTGGTTTTTTATTTTTTATTTTTGCTGTGAGTATTTTCACTTACTTTTGATTTGATTGGTAGAGTTTCATAAGCAATTTGCTAAAATGTTTTTGCATTTGAATGCTAAACCCTTTATTTTACGTGGTAAATCATCTAATTATATTTTTTCTTTTGATGAAAAATTGCTCTTGGAAATATCCGATGGGAATTGAAAAGCTATTTTTATATGTTCATTCTCTTTCTAATTTTTTCTTGCTGATAAAATATCTCTTGTAAGAGGTATGTATTTTATTTTATTATTATTTTTTTAAAGGGGGATTTGGTCATTAGTCAAGAAACTACATATTATTTAGCAATTAGTCACCTAACTTTTTTCTTAATTCAATCAGTCCATTCTTATCATTACCGACCAAAATATCCTCACTTTTATTTCCTTTTCCCACCCTCTCCACCTACCCCTCTTCATCCTTAACCCAAACCAAGACCCCCTCACCATCTCTTTCTTCTTAAACCTCGACCAAGCAACAACTTCGGCGACGGTAGAAACTAGCCACTGCCACCCTACACCCACAGCCTCAAAGATAGATGACCACTACCGTTCGAGCTCTGACCATTGTCTGACGACTTTAAGACCTCCTCCAGCAACTGTTTGTTGTCCAGTAGTTAAGTTTTGACTACTATTTAGATGAACTTTGGAGTGGCTATGGAGATTTCCAAAACAAAATAAAAGGCCATGGTATTGTGAACCAGATCTCTCTCTCTCTCTCTCTCTCTCTCTCTCCGTGTTATTAGGTTTCTGACTTGAATTCTCAAATAAGAGAAAAAAATAGCACAGTATAATCAACATCAATCAGTTGGGGAAAGAATCATCACTTCTATCTCTTGTCACCATATTCTAAAAAACTTTCCCTTTGCCCTTTTCCCTTTGCATCAACAAACATTTACACACATACTATGTATATATCTTACCTATTGGCAACAATAAAGAGACATTTTTTCAAGGTAAAAAATAAAAAATAAAAAAAAATTCTAGATTTGTTTGAAGATGCTGTGTTACAAAGGTGCAATTAAGGCTTGGAGTTCAAAATGGAGGAGAGACTTGATTGGAAATTGTTGTTGTGACTAAGACAAGACTGGAAGGGACTTGCTGTTGCAAGGGCAGATCTATGATATTCAAAGACACCATCAGAAATGAATATAGAAGAAGCGGTGAAACTGGCCGTGAGAAGGAAAAGAGTAAAGAGAGAGAGAGAGAGACACGGAAGAAAAAATTACAGAAAAATGGGTGGGGTTGCATTGATTAGAAAATTAAGCTTTTGAAAAGAAAGAAAAAAAAAATTAACCCCTTGCAAGTCTGCAATAGCCAGCTTGAAAATAGGTTCAAAAAGCAAATAAATGTACTTTACAAAGGGATGATCCATTTTTTTTAAGTGATTACAATTTAACAAAGTAGTAAAATTTCACTACTTCAGTGTAAAATTTATTTCGTAAAGTAGTAAAATTTATAATGAAGTAGTAAAATTTTACTACTGAAGTTGTAAAATTTTACTACCTCGTAAAGTAGTAAAATTTTACAGTTTTATGAAGTATTACGTTAGATTGTGTCAAATAGTAAAATTTTACGATTTTAATTTTTTTAATAATTACCTAATCAATATGGATCTTTTTTTGAAAATATCAATGAGTAGATTCCAAAAATATAATTTTTTTTTAAACAGATATGTATATTGTAAGTTATGAGCTTTTAAAAATTATAATACTAAAAGGCTAAATTAGTTACATAAGGTGCCCTTACTAACAAAAAGTGAGTGCCCTTAGTAATAATAAGGGTAAACCAAGCATTTTTAAAAATATGTGACTAATTGATAAATAAATTCAGTCTCCTTGATTAATTGACTTAAAAAAACTTTTACTTGATTAATTGCCAATATTTTACCAAAAAGTGGATTAATCACCAATTTCCCCTTTTTTAAATGCTCAATCTCTATGTTGTCTTTCTGATTTTTTCTTCGAGATTGAAATTCCTTTCTCAAGACTACACTGTTTATGGGTGATTTGAGGGGTGGGCCGGAGAACAAGGGCCTTAGGTTTTTAAATGTTCTTGATGAGGCATCTTGCCTTATTTTTTGATTTGTAATTTTTCCCATTTTTTGAATCCTGAGATTAGTTTTCGTGCTATGTTATCTTTGGTTGTTTCAATTAATGGGATGTTGAGCTCTAATGATACATTGTGGAATGTCTCGCTACAAAGTGGGGATCCATAGATTCTTTAGCCAAAAACAAAAAACAAAAAAAAAAAAAAAATACAAAGAAGTTGAAGAGAGGTAGTAGTAAAGTTTCATTTGGATGAAGTGGAATAATATCCTATGATAGTAATATGGTGTTAGGACTCTTATCTTTTTGAGCATGTACTTCTTCTTTAAGTCATCCAAAATGTATTAAAATTTGTTGATGTGTAAGTCACATTATATAAACTACTAATTCATTAATAAATTTAATCTATTCTTTTGTATATAATTTCTACGATACAATGGACTTGCCATATGGTTAACAATTCAACCAAATTAAATTCTTTCTAGAGATCAAGTGTATACTTTCTCCATTTATTTGGTTCTAATTATTCTCTTTTTTACTTCTTCATTGATATGTTTCTTATTGTAGATGTGTAGAAAATTGGTGGACAATGAATAAGTTATTTGTTAAGATTCTTGATAGTTACGTGTCATTATGTATTAGCATTTCTTTCCAGATCATTTGATATACACGGACTAAAACCTTCTACGGAGTAATAAATAATTTCTTAACATCTCAAATCTTCACACTTGATATGAATTAAATGTTAAAGAACAAATGGCCACATAACCTTCCTTAAATAAATAAAGTTTATATTTAATCGATATGGACAATATTGAAGAGATAATTACCACTAGATGAGGGGCTATGCTACATGAAAAGGGTCAATCCCTATTCAAGCTAAAAGGATCTTGGGAAGCATCAATCTTTTATATGTTTATTTAGGAAAAATAATTGATGATCTTTAAATCATTTTATTGTTGACAAAAACTCCACGTGCAATGCACGTGTGCAATAACTAGTCTCTTAAAAATGCCTTATAATATGGATTGCTTGGATTTAATTAAATAAGGAATATATGAAAGTCAAATGGAAAAAATAAATAAGGGAAGAGATTAGAAAATTAAATAAGTTAAGAAAATCAAATGAATGGTGATCGTAATGTCTGGGTTGTTTTGACTGTTTATGATCACCATGTCTTAATTAAATAATATAAGAAAATCAAAGGAAAAAATAGATAAATAAGGTAAAAGAATAATCTCATGGTGGTCAAATGCATCATGCCTTGTTTTACTTCAGAAGCTTCAAAGGAAAAAATTAATACTTAAGAAAATCACTGATCATGCGATTGCAAAGAGAATATTAATTCAATGCATTCGTTCTTTTTTTTTTTTTTTTTTTTTTTTTTTTTTTTTTTTTTTTTGCTTTTTTCACACGGGTTAGCAAACTAATAGTTGATGCAATTGATTTAGCCGATTTTTAATTTTTGTATGTAGAATAGGCTAGTTAATTCATACAGTATTATAAAATAAGATCGGACTGGGTTTACCCATCTTAATCAGTTAGGTTAACTAGATCTATTCTGCGGATTATGCGGGTTACTGCTTGTTTGAATATAGGGTAATCCATTCCAATAATCATTTGTTTATTTATTTATTTTCTTTCTAAAGGTATATTAAATAATATAAAATTTTATATTTATTAAGTTACAATTATAAAATTATATTATATTATTCAATACTTCTATTTCTATGTTTTCAATTATTAAAGCATTCTGACAAAGCGGAAAACTAAAGATATGATTACGACAAACATCAATTCTAATATCCTAGGATTTAGAATCCACCGGGAAGAAGACTCTCATAAGAGAAGAAAAACTCAATATTATTAAGCAAAAGTCAGGTATGCCATGAGGCTACAATCTTATTTATAGAGAAACTAAGACTTTAAATAGTAATCAACTCAAAATAGAAAATAAAGAAGTCCTAGTAAAGCAAGGAATAAGAAAATACGGAAATTCAGACAAAATAACAAAAATAGAAATTGTAGAATTTGTTGTGGTATTTTAATAAAAATAATATATTTTAGTATATATTATTATTTTGACAGTTATACGGTATATCAAATTTAATTAATTAATTAATTTATAATTAAGAGCGTCATCTGATACTATGTTAAGTTTCCAACCTAACAACCTAAGCTGCTAAAGGAAGGTTCTAAACAGGTATATAAAGTAATGTTAAATTTTATAATTAACCAATGTGAGATGTGATACTTTCAATACATCCATTGACAACTGCAGCCACTATGCTTGATCTTCCATATGCTCAATTGCGAAATATTTCACACAACTTATATGAGTTCATTCCTCAAAAATGATAAGAAAAATAAGTCAAATAAATTACTCTATGGACATCTCATGTTTCATGTTGTACTTCTTAGCAGAATTGGATAGTTTGGTTCAGTTCGAGGAAGATCAGCAGAATAGTTTAGTTACTGTAATGAAGCATGGACCCAACCTATTTTTAGCTTTAGACATGAGCACAGTTCAATTCTTAGGCCGCAACCCCAATAGGCCAATACTATCTACATTATTTTAGACAAATTCACTCATTAACATTAACCAGAAATTCTAAACAAGTGATCGATCATGTCTTGAAATAAAATGAATTAAATAAATAAATATATAAAACAAAAGGTATGGAAGGATTCAACATAGAAAAAGTAAGAGAAAAAGATGGATAAAAGAGGAAGAGAGTGTGAAACCTGCTATATTAGTTGGTAGAGGAATGAAGCCTTGACCAAAAATGAGAGCCGTATCTGGAGAGAGAGAGAGAGAGAGAGAGAGAGAGAGAGATTTTAGGGGCAAAGGAGAGCCGTGTGAGATAGAGGAGGGGAGAGGGGGAAGAATCTAGATAAATAGAGAGAAAGAGAGAGAGAGGGAGAGATTGAGGGGGGGTCCATAGATAGCTAGGGCCAAATTTTTTTTCTTTTTTTACTGCGGAGAGCCGTATGTGAGATTGAGGGGGTCTCCAGATCTGTTTTTTTGGCAGAGAGAGAGAGAGAGGGTGTGAGATAAAATCAGATATGTTCTGATTGAGAGAGAGAGAAAGAAAATGGAAGTTGGAAGATAGCGGTTGGTAGTTTATAAAAAAAAATGGAGGGAATTGAGATTGTGGTAAAAAATAACACATCATACATTTGCACCATTTGAGCATCTTGTGCTAAATTGTAGCATTTGGTATTGTAACATATGTTAAAATAGCAATAGCTCATCATTTTTAGCTGCTCCAACTGCTAAGTGTGAGAGACCCACAAAAGACTTGTACTAAACATCAGAACTTATAGGTCCCACAAACTTGGATTGTAGATCTAATCGAGGAAAGGGATGTAGTCCTGGTTCACCTGCTGGCTTAATGGCCCTGTCCATGAAGCTAATTAGTAATAAGGAAGCCAATATTTAAAGGTGGAATCAATGGTGAGGCCGGGATTTTAACTTCTGCAAAAACAATAATTATTACGAGAACATTAAGATCTTAAAAATAAAAGATTGCACTTTTGATAGTCAAGATCTAACGATCTCTGCGTTTCCAATCAATTATGTGAATTTTGTGCCATTTTGAATCCGAAGCGGGTAGATCCGACTAGTACCTATTAGAATTGTGATGGTCAAATCGTATCAGGAAACCTATGGCCACTTCTCCTACATTTAGAAGAAAGAGAGAGTAAACTACAGAAAATTCTTTGAATTGCATGTGGGTCAGATTTCATTTTATTATTTTGAACAGAACGGGAGAAAATGGTCCTTGTTGAAGAGAAAATAGCCACATAGTTTCGTCCTTGGAATTCAAACTTCACCACAAAAAACATTGAAATGATTACAACCACCGGTTAATCTCCAAACACACACCTGCAAACAAAAACTTTGATTCAAATCTTTAGAATTAATATGTACACTAGAACGATTTTCGCAGTTGAAACTCTACAGGTAGTCCCTAAAGGTTTTAGTGACCATTTTTTTTTTTTTTTTTTTGAAAATGCTATCGTTAAAACTTTTTAGCAGCCACTATTTAAAATCGCCCATAAAATTTCACTTTTAGCTAGTGGTGACTTCTAGTCACGGCTAAAACACCAATTTTATCCATGACTAGTGCTGAAAGCCCCTAAAAGTGTTTGCTGTAAGTATTGGTGGTGACTCATTGTCGCAACTAAAAATTTGAAATTAAAACAATATATATATCCATTGGATTATTTTTTTCTTGTTAATCTACCATTATTGTATTCGTTCATGCGTATAATTAAAGTACCGTGCTAGGGTCAGTTGTTCTAACTGTCGTTCAGGACCCTTACCCATATTATATCGACGCCTTGATTCCACTATAAGCAATACGCAAGGCAACGGGTTAGAATAGAACTACTAGAAGACAAATAAGGAGAGAGTGTCCCACAACAATACTAAACAAACAAATTCATACTCTCTATCTTTACTCTTTTCTCACTTTTCCATTCTCTGATTTTTACTCTTTATCTATTTTCTCTCCCTATTTTACACCTACTCTGTTTTAAACAAGACATTATACAATTGTTGGACAAGTTGAAACTTCTCTCTTTTTTTTTTTTTTTTTTTTTTTTTGGATATGACTTATACCTTATGCATGTGTAATCCATCCATTCCACACTAATTTATATAGCCCTTGGACCCTGGGGTTAACTTCAAAGGGGATCAACGTATTCGTGGGGTTTCAAACACGTATTCAACCTACGTTCCATAAGATGCTTATCAAACTTAGCTTGTCCTAGGCTAACCGTTGAGATTGACTAGTCGAGCCGCCCACATGCCATGCCATAGTGGACCTGGTGCCACTTCAAGTCAAGTCGTCTCCGTAAACGAAGGGATTTAAAGCAAGATGTGAACTGACAATCAGTTTCATTGTAGAATGCTGGATCTTCATGTCCTCAAGTCGTCTCCGTAAACGAAGGGATTTAAAGCAAGATGTGCCACTTCTCTATCCTATGTTTAAAAGTTTCCAATCAATCATGCGAATTTGGCGCCATTTTGAATCCAGAGGCAGATAGGTCGGACTAGTACCTATTAGACTTGTGACGGTCCAATTGTATCAGGAAATCTAAGGCCACTTCTCTCTCTGTTTAAAAGTTTCCAGTCAATCATGCGAGTTTTGCGTGATTTTGAATCCGAGGCGATTAGGTCCGAGTAGTACCTATTAGACTTGTCTTGGTCCAATTGTATCAGGAAATCTATGGCCACTTCTCTCCTAAGTTTAAAAGTTTCCAATCAATCATGCGAATTTTTCGCGATTTTGAATCTGAGGCGGATAGGTCGGACTAGTACCTATTAGACTTGTGACGGTCCAATTGTATCAGGAAATCTAAGGCCACTTCTCCCCCTGTTTAAAAGTTTCCAATCAATCATGCGAATTATGCGCGATTTTGAATCCGAGGCGGATAGGTCCGACTAGTACATATTAGACTTGTGATGGTCCAATTGTATTAGGAAATCTATGGCCACTTCTCTCCTATGTTTAAAAGTTTCCAATCAATCATGCGAATCATGCGCCATTTTGAATCCAAGGCGGATAGGTCCGACTAGTACCTATTAGACTTGTGATGGCCCAATTGTATCAGGAAATCTATGTCAGAAAATTCATTGACAATTTGTTGAGGACCAACCAATTTGTTGTACCCACTATGTGCATTTAACCCTCTATAGGGCTGTGCTCAGTAGAATGCAATTAACTTTCTGATTCGAGTTTCTTTATTCCAAAAATATTGCCGAGTCTTGTCACCACTCAAACAATTTGATTGATCGAAATTGAATTATTAAATTTATTCACCCAATTTGATTTTATGGAATATAATGTATTAAGTACGACACATTATATTTAGTGGGTTTGTATTTCGCAAAGATGATGAGTCAAATTATATAGAAGATGCATGGAATGGGCATCATGAAGGAGACAAAAGGATCTCCATGCTCTGTTCTCCCAATTGGATGTGCATTTTGCATGTTATCTTTGCTCGACTACTCTAATGTTAGGAAGTTTCATAACAGTCTTCTGTTTGTCCAAAAATGAGAACACAAAGTTAGTGTGAGAAGTAGAAAAAATAAAACTAAAAAAAGCCATCTAGACGACCAGTTGGAAGGATAGAAGAAAGGGTGGCTTTCTTTTATCTTTGTTTTTTTTCCCCAAAAGAGCTAGAGCATCAAAGGGTGAAATACAAACCCATTAACCCACCCTTACTAGTTTATTTTTGGACCCTTAACCACCACCCTTTAATTTATTTTTTGTGGTCATGATTTGACTGTCATTACTTTTAGCAATGATAGTTTGTCATATAAGTATTTTCTTTGTTTTTCTCTAGTAGAAAAAAAAAAAAAAATGGTACACAAGTCTTGTCAAACTAATGTTCGGAACAATTTACAATAATAATATAAAACTCTACAAACAATTTACAATAATAATATAAAAAATGATGAATTACAGAAAACCTTCTTAAAGTTTAGCCCTATTTTCAACCCGCCAGACACATGACATAAGTTTAACGGGGTGATACAAAGAAGGGATAGAGAATGAGAACAGATCTGCATTCGAAATACTTGATTAAGACTACGATTCTTTGAGATACACCAAATTGATACAAATTAGCTTATAGAAATATACAGCCCCCTCATATATGTGTTAAAGGCTTGGGTTGAGCCATGAACATTGGAGGATTATTACAGGGATTTCCCTCCCTACATGCACTAGGGCTGACTCTCGTGTTCCATCTAAAACAAAACAAATTAAAAACACACACACCAAAAAAAAAAAAAAGGGAAAAAAAAGAAATACAAAAAACAAATGTCATTAGACCACAGGCCTGATGGCCAAGTAATATACAAGCTGCCTTGGTATACTAGCTAGTATGATCACGTAGAACAAATTGAGCCTGATAAATTTGGGAATTTGGGCATATCCTTGATCAATAGAGGACCTCAAAGGAATATTTAGATTAAAGGCAATGAAAAATACAAACAATTCTCTTATTCAACAGTTCCAATCCAGAACAAAAAAAAATACGAATATTTATTTTATTCCGTGGTTTAATATAGCATATTAATTCTTAACAGTTCATTCACAACAGATACCCAACTCAACAAAGAATTAATCCCACCTACTTGGGATCATTCACAACTAATACTCTGGTAAAAGAAGAGGCCTGCCTAATGGAGTAATGGTTACCAAAATAATATAAGTGAAACCATCTACAATTCTTAGCACCCAGCTTCTGCTTCCATTAATGAAAACATACTTCTAAAATAAATCTCATACAAATAAAATTACACCTGCAAGAAACTTGCATACTTGGCACCTAGGAAAAACCTCTGAATACAGAGTAGGGCGTTTTCGGTAGCCTCTGCATTCTCATGGTTCATCAATTTCATCACCCGCTCCTTAGCCTTGAGGTCCGTCACAATGACCCCCCCAGCCGGATGGTACAGAATAAACTGGGAGAGATCAAAGCAAGCAACGGCCAGTGCCCTTGGATCATTAGATGTGTCCAAAATTGTAATAAGGACCCTCAGAATCTGCGGCAGAACATCATATATTAGTTTTACAAAATTAGTACATCTTTGCAAACGTAATGATCCAGAAGTATTATATCTGTTTATATCTTATTTTGGTTTTCCTTTCACAATACTGAGACGTGTTGCAGCATAATAAATAAATAAATAAATAAAAAACAATAACAAAAAATAAATAAATAAAAAAACCCATGAGAATAACAAACAATTAACATATATCTGTCTTCAACTGTAATGAATTTTTGAAAGTACAACCCAGTGTTTTCAAAATCAGCACAGATACATGGTTGAAATGCGAAAATCCATCAATAAGTCAGGTTTTATATCTTTTCATGCCATGGACAATCCAGTTTAGGCCATAGAGTCAACATGTTCGACCCATAAAACAACTGTCTATTGAACAATTTGGCTTTCAGACAATGGTATTTCTTGGTTAGATACTTGGATCATATTAAGTCCATATTAGAACAGTGATATGGACTAATCAGAAAGGACAAAAAAGATGACATCAAAAAGCCGCAGTGAAGGTGCTTTTTCTGCTCCTATAAATATATAATCTATACAAACATTAAGGTACAATATGGAACTCATACCACTCATTTCAGCACAACAGATCATGAAGGTTTAAAATGTGTTTGACAGGCCAATTGGACGACGAGGATTGATCTGTCTATTAAATGCCACATATAATATAATACACCATTTTCTGAAGGGGGCACCAGAAATCAACATGAAATGATACAACTAGAAAAACTCTTAACAAAATTGTTAACAAAGGTCACTTTCAGCAGAGAGAAGCTGAGAAGATAGAACAGCATGAGGGGCAAACCAATACCTGGAAATCATTCTCTTCAAAGTGTGTAATATTTTCACGCCAGAATAGAGGATCTTTGTGCATAGGAGACCAGTCAAGATGGCCAAGGATGACTTCTTGCTTGTACTTATTGAAAGAACTCAATTTCTTAATGTTATCCTTCAGCCCTTCTTCCAGTTGATTCAGAGCCTCCAATAAGTCCTACAAAATATTCCGAAATCAATTAGAAACAACAAATACAGACAAACGCATATCATTGAGTTTGAGGATCCAAAAAATTCAGCCAAAGGGGGTGTAATTCAGTTCTGTCTCCTCAGGTTAAGAGGCTACATGAATTAAGTTTTTATAAGCATTATTCAAATGTAGCACTGACTTACAAGTTTGAGACAAAAAAAAAAAAAGAAAAAAGATTTCTTTTTGGAACACCAAATTTAACATTCTAGTACGCAAGTTTACAACGTTTTGGATCAAACGTAGCACTGACTTACAAGTTTGAGGCAAAAAAAAGAAAAGAAAAAAGATTTCTTTTTGGAACACCAAATTTAACATTCTAGTACGCAAGTTTACAACGTTTTGGATCATGTGATCTAAAAAAGATAGCCACTTCACTAGCATTTTCTGGTAATTTCATGAGTTAAAAATAACATATTTGAGAGAAGCTAGAGGAAGCACGAACCAAGAATAAAATGAGAGACAAAGATGCCAAAGATGACCCAATTATGTATAACGAAGACCAATAAATGCTAAAAAAGGAGAAATATGATTCAAGTCAAAGGTATAACAAACACAAGAAGAAGGCCAAAAAGAATGCAAGTCCAGGCGGGTGAGAAGATACATGATGACCTTTAATTTATAAGAGAACCTGGCCGTAGATAAACCATCTAGCTGAATTGAGGAAAAGTGATTTGTATAGCCAACTCAAATAGTTGGTCGTGAAACTTTGTTAGAGTTAAGTTTACCTACTACCAGCATTAAACACTATTACAGCGTCAAAATATTTATTAAAAAAGGGGGGTAGACATAGGTCAAGCAGATGTATATTTAAGAAAATTCTACGTAATTTCCAAGTGTTCAATAATTTCACCATAGCAAATGTACAAATTAATTGGCCAGAGAAGACATGAACCAACAATCATTGAAATAGTCAAAGATTACAATTCCATGATCTCCCTTTCTTTTACCTAAATCTATTGACAAAATAAATATATGAATAATGGACAAGAAAAAAAAGCGGAAGTATAATATTTTCTGAATATCTCACTTCATCACTCCATGCCTGTGCTTTCAAACTCTGAACAATTTGTGGCAGGCAAAGGTCCACCATTTGAGTGCCAAACGTCTCCTTATGGATCAAGTTTCTAAAAATCAAAACAACCACCCTGACAACCTAGACAAAAATAAAATGCCCAAATTATTAGATTAAGATGAATACAATATAATTTCTATAATAAGTGGATAAATATAACTAGTTGCTCATCAAAAATAAGTAATAGAACTAGTTGCTAACAAATATTAAGATTTATGAAATCTGTTTGCAGAGGAAAAAAAGGTGTGGAATTAATTGTGGCTGGGAAATTTAGGAACAATAAATAATCATGTCAAAGGGAAATCTACAACTATACATTGTTGGAAAAATATCACATCCCACATCTATTAATTATAAAATTTAACATGGTTTCATATACTTGTTTGGGCCCTCCACCTAAGAGCTTAGGCTTTTAGGTTAGAAACTTAACATGGTATCAGAGCCCAATATTGTTGTTGTTGTTGTTGTTGGGCCTATTGTTAGGCCTACACGTGAGGGGGAGTATTGGGAAGTTGCACATCCCACATCGTTTAAATATAAAATTTGATATCACTTAATATACCTGTTTGGATGGAAACTTAACATACATACCTACATACACACACACACACATATCTATAAAAGATAACAAAAGTATAAAACTGCTACCTATACAAACAAATCTTATTCTGAGATAGTGATTGATAATACTAGCGCATGCAATTAGAACCAATTGATGAATAAAAAATAAAAATAATCAACATACGATAAGGCAAAGACCTCACCTTCTCCTTTGTGGATCCCTTGACAACCTCTATTTAGTAGTGGCAGGATTCTAGAAGTGGCTAAGTACTCAATTGCAGGTTCATAGTTAGATAAGAGCCAAATACAAAGACAAGTTTCATAAAGAAGCTGCCACAAAGAAAATACATGGTCAATTTCAGAAATACAAAGTTTGAATAGTATGTGCATATTGAAAATGAAGAATGAAAAATTCAGTTTTAAAGTTTAATGCTTGCATGACGGATATTATCATGGGACCTCCTACTAATAGGATTTAGATGCGCCACCATTGGTGTCAATGAATGGGTTAGTACTTGTTAGCCATCCAATGACATGAGTTACCTGCATTGACTGTTGAGTGGTTGCTGGAGAAATTAAAGGAATGAGTAATTTCACCCCATCTGCTTGAACAAAGGAAGATCTGACCACAGGTTCCTTCAGTAATGTTGCAAGGCAATTGATAGCGGTCGGGATGCCATGACTAGGATGGGAAGGCTTCTTTAGCTACACATGACGACAGCACAAAGATCACAATGTGATGACTAGTATCGTGGAAAGTAATACCCACCAACTGATATTGAAACCACAATTGCATAAAAATGTTAGGGCTCGCTAAGAGGAGAATCGACCAGAATTTTTAATCATTCTTATCTATATTAACATCTCAAAACAAGGTCATTCATCATTTAACTAAAAAAATATTTTTAAACTAGAAAATTCTCATATATCAAGTTGAGCAAAATTTTAGTGTTACAATTACAAGAGGAACCACAATTATTCTCCTATAAAATAGAACAACAGGGAAAAAAAGACATAAAGGACTTAAGTGCATATTCAAAATTTCTAAGTTCACTAGATCCACTTTTCCTTATATAAATATATATATTTTACTATTCTAAAAATGTTCATTCAGGTCCATGGCTTACACAACGATGAGTATTCTTCATTGAGCCAAGCCCTAAACCTCCCCAACCTTGATGAAGGCAGGATTCAATTCCACATCTTTAGCACAATTACCTAAAGACTTTACCAGCAGGCTAACCCATACGCGTACCTTCCATAAATCCTCTATTTAGTGACGTAAAGATGATAAGATTGTCATGATCAGAATCCTAAAAACTAGATCTTTTAATTTAAAACATTTTCATATATAAAGTTGAGCAAAATTTTATTCTTAGAATTACAAGAGGAACCACAATTTGTCTCTTATAAAATATAAAGAATAGGGAAAATAAGGCATAAAGGACTACAGTGCATAGTCAAAACTGCTAACTTCAGAAAATTCACTTTTCTTTTTCTTAGCAAGGTTTTTTCTTATTGTTGCAATTTTTATTCACTGGTAGTAAAAAGATGTGGGCCAGCACATTGGCAATAAATCATGGAAACATCCTTAGACACACAGTGTAATAGTAATAACAGAGACAACTGGTTTTATGACAAAATGATATTTTCTTATCATGATAATGAGGAAAAGATAACACTCTTGGGTCATGCTGAGCACCAGAAGGGGTTGGAGAGGTTACTAACTCCATCATCATTTAGATGACTTCCCTCGTCATCGATTCCACTCCGCCCTTCATATTCTCCGCCGTTGTCATTCTCTAAAGATTTGATCTATTTGTGTATGTGATGTAATTTCCAATCTCTTGGGCTCAGATATTCTCGGACCAGCTCTATGTAAGATGGCGGTCAGGTAAGAATATGATGATACAAGTTATATCAGCACCTCCATTGGAAGTTCTACCCCATGCATTGGTGGGTTATGGGGTACATGGGGCTAATGCACGGGGTACAACTCCCTATGCATGGTGTTGATATAAATTATATAAGCACGTTCTTACCCGATCGGGACTCTATATATATATATATAGGATGATGATCAGGTGAGCATGTGCTGATATAACTTATATCAGCACCTACATTGGGGTTTGTACCTCATGCATTAGTAGGTTACGATGTACATTGGGCCAATGCATAGGATACAACCCCCAATGTATGGTGCTGATATAACTTATATCAACACGTGTTGACCTGATCAATATATACTTGTTTTACACACTAAGAAAGCATAGACCATGGTTGTCAAACATCTAGGAAAGCCAAGGTAGTGGCCCACTGGTTGCTTATGTGTTCACCCAATGTGCATGACATATATACACACACATATATATATATTTATAGCTTGAAAACAACAGAGGGTACATGTTATATATAACTAGAACAGCATAACCATTCGAATGTAATTTCTAAGCAAATTTCATTCTATATATGAAAAAAAATGAAGCGAAGTTTGCAAAATGACGAAATTCAATCCAACTTCCCTGTGCAACAAGATTAAATTGAATGAGGAAAAAATAAAGCATTAATTTATGTGAAACAACCAGAGCAACCTCTTAGGGCCCCCGAATTTTGTTTAAAAATAAGGGCCCCATTTAAGTCCAACCTTTAGACTTAGGCCGAAAACACATTATTAGTGTATTGACTGATAGTGTAATTAGTAATTATATATGCAAGCAAACTTTGTGTGGGTACTAGGAAAAAAACAAACAAACAAACAATGGGTACTTAAATTTTTTTGTGAGTGTAAACGAATATAGAGGGCCTCATCATGGAAGTTCGCTTAGGGCCCCAAAAAAACTCAGGGCCGGCCCTGTGTGAAACAATATAAATTCCAGCATTACCATTAATATTGAAACAAAGAATGAATATAATCCAACAAAACGCAGGCATTTAGCATCAATTTATATTCCCTGAAACAATCTCACTTGACCACAAAAATTCATGTGAAAGGACAATAGTGTGAATGTTATGACCAAAACATTCATTCTAGAAAATCATGAAAATAAAATGAAATCAAAATTGAGAGAGAGAGAGAGAGAGCAACCAAGGTGACTTCAAGGTTGTAGAACTTTCAAAGTTAAACCAACTGTAATAATTTCATCACATAAAGTACATTTTTTATTGTTCATTTTGAGTAAGAATGATAGTTTTCTTCCCATAAAAACTATAAGTTATGTGTTAAACTATTATTCTAAGTACCAAACAAGGGCTGTGCGATCATCTAGTAGAGGAGTCTGCCTAAAAAGGTGGCTGAAACACAGAGGGATCATCTAGCAAAAATACAAAGATGCTCAATCGTCCAGCCTTCATAAAAATAAAAAACCAAGGCACCGATCGCATTCAAAGTAACATAGTCCAAAGCTTTATACAAACCTGCGCACCAAGCCATTCCACCAATCCTGTCAACACATCATCAATAATAGTACTTTTTTTCTTCAAATTTGAGGCCTCTCCATTTGCTATAGTACCATCACAGGTTTTTGGCCTAGCACTGGAATTAGGTCATTAAAAAGAAAAAGAAAAAAAAAAAAGAAAAAAGAACAACGTTACCAGAAGTAAATTACACAATGGAATTACACTCAACCATCTAAACATACCATGTTTAAGTACCTCACTATCAAAGCAAGTATTTTACAGCTCTTCTCTTGTATGAACCAGTTACCTTTCCAAAGCAATCTGAAAGTGGACAATATTGTGGATTTTTTTAATTTTCATCAATTTGACGAACATAAGAAACTAACTTCCCGTTATACTCACAATCAAGTAAGAGGAATACTTGCTTCCTTTTAACAACTAAAATAAAGTTTCCAAAAGAAAAGAGCCAATCAGCTAAATGGCATAGGAAAGGCAATTGTAGAGCATATGAGAATGATACACAAGGAATTCCAAGAAAATTCTTCTCTGACAACATATATCATTTCCAAAAACAAGTTTTTAGTGATCTTCTAGCTCAGTAAAGTTAACTTTTATCAGCAGGAAATCACAAAAACAATTCCCAGCTATCCCATATATACTGTAGTTATTGAACAATCATATGGTGGTACCAACCTCAGTATGTAAGATTGAACAATAAGATGATCCTGATAATTCAATCTACTACTACAATAGTACACAGCCCCAACCCCCCAAAAAGAAAAGGAATTAAAAAAAAGCATTAGTTAAGATGTCTATGGAGAAAGTTAGATAAATGATAATCTACATGCATGATGGTTATATTATCCAATTAGAAGGAAAGTTGCAAGAGCATTTGGGACAACAGTGGAGATGTCAATAAGCCAATGGCTACTTTCCCTCCAACTATGACATGGACGACACCTACTATATTCATTTCCTTTTAACAAGTAGAAGACTAGAAGGTGAGAAAGGGAGGTTGGGGATTAGATTTCTTTTCACAATGAAATAAGCTTCATATGGAAACTGGCTTTGGAGATTTGGAAGAAAAAAGAGAGTCGTAATCAAATTCAGAATTAGATGACCAACTCAATACATGTAAAAAGTGACAGGAAACATGATGTAAATAAAAGCACCATTTTGACACAAGGAAAATATTCGTGATAATTAAATAAGGTCGTACTTTCCTTGCAGTATATTCATCAAATGGAACTTAATGTAATATATATACATATATAATATCTATAGATATATAGATATAGATATATAGATATAGATAGATAGATAGATAGATAGAAAGAGAGAGAGAGAGAAATATATCAGCTCAGTGACGAGTGAGATATTAAATAAGCATTAAATACTACAAGTTAAAAATCCTCAGATTTTGAATAAGTACTTAACTTAAGAAAGGTTCATAAGTATCTTCATTTGCAAGAGACTTATCATGGAATAATCTGGCTCTTTTCTGGTTTGCTGCCAAAGGAAATGAACAACAGGTCAATAAGCTACATTTTACAGGCAATTCAAAGGCTGAGCTGAACATCTTCCACTTACCTGTAAGCATTTCATCAATGAGAGCCAGAACATTTTCCACAGTTTCTTCCTTGAATATATCACGTAAAATGCTTACAAACATCTGAACATAAGCTGGACCATCCTGTCACAGTTTCTTCCACATGTCAACATCATCATAAAGTATCCACACAATTCATTCTTGTACTCTGATCCAGGTAGATTTCTTTACTAGAATCCTAGTTAGGTATTGAAAGTAGCGACATAAAATGCAGCTTGCGATAAATGGAAAGTATAAGGATGCCCCAACAAGAAAATGGAGATATATAAGTTAGGATTAGCGGGATTGTTATTAAGATTTAGATTGTTGCCTCTAGCTTGGGTGTGTTTTCATATAGCTTTGTGAAATTTTTTTGGCCGCTTATACTTCTGGATGTACTCCTTGTCCCCCTTTTTATTCTCTTTCAATAAATTTCGTTTCATAACAAAAAAAAAAATGGAGATATAAGAGGGTATTCTAAGCAGTGGATAACAAGAACAGGACCATAAGACCTTGGATGTAATAAAGAGTAGGAAACAAAAGAATAGACCACTCAAAGATTAAGGAAAACAGAATAATAAAACAATACATCATCTAACAATGCTGCACGTTGACTTTCAGATTTGTTAACACAATGCCTTAACAGCTGAAGGTATGTTCCTGTGATCAGCTTAGTCGTCATGTACGTATCCCATGGGATGTCCCTTTTCAGAACCTTGAAAATACAACAACAAGGTGATTAGAACAGAACTATCACCCAATGACCTTCCGTAATTAACTACATGTAATATTAAATTAACAAATTTAACTTATCGAAACCATTGGTACAACACCACACATGATAAAATGTTCAACATTCAAAGATCAAGGGAAATTCTAAATTGAAGATGGATATTAGCTGAATAGCTTGAATTGACTATGACGGACTACTCAATTACTCATATCATCATAGATAAATTTGTTAAGTTGAATAGCAGCCCACCAACCCTAAAAAATCAACCAAATATAGAATTATAATAACATACTTATATACTCAACCAAAATCAACACTGCCCTTTATCCCAAATCCCAATTACATGGGGTCGGCTACATGAATGCTTTTATCCCATTCCATTACACCTCCTTTCTCACCACCTCCAACCACGGTATATTGGGCCTTTCTCTTTTGTCCTTTTGAGGTCTTCGACTTCAATCAAATTAGTCTTCCACAAAAGTACATTCCTAAGCAAAAGAGTAAGACCTATTCACGGTCAGGCCCCAAGATATGGATGAAATGAGGTATGATTGCATGGGAAACGGCAAAATCCTTATATAAATTTTAGCTTGTGAGGACTAGAACCATGTAACAATTCTAAAGCAATATATGACCTATTGTGATGAGAATATTCTCCCTATGGCAAATCGGTGCAAATGTTCCAGCTTAAGGACTGAAACTTTTGATGAAGAACACTTCCCAATGATTGCACATTGTCAGGGGCGCAAAACCCTCATGCTCAAGGGGGAAGCTAACCCCTAAATTCTTCATCTTTTTTTAGATGGAAACATCACTTCTTTCCAGTCCGTCATATCTGTTCAGGACTCCAAAAATTCCATTAACTCTCACTCCCTAATGTCTATATCACAATCATTTTGAAATTTTCTAAATTTAACACCCAAAAAAAAAAAAAAGTAGTCAATTTATATCTAAGTAATTAATGTAAACATAACAAATCCGATCTACTCCCTGTCCCATGACAAAAATCAATCTTTATCTAAGTCATCATTAATTGCATTGTAAAAGGATTATCTTCTCAACCATCTCTAAGTAATTCTCTACTGTCAATTATAAGACTCCGTTCGAAATAAAAAATAAAAAATAAAAAGATCCCAAAAGTTGTACTGGAAAATCATAATTCCTTTGTTGATAAAAACCCTAAGCATTTCTTTTAATTCTTACAACAATTCTCCACACTAGCTCAAAATGATGGCAAGCGGATCACCCTTAATTTTCTGGATACCAATTCAATTTGACGTAATTCGAATTCTTCGTATAAAGTAACATTTCTTTTCCTGATTTGGTTTTCCCTCGAAACAAACAAGCGATGATCTACAAGGGGTCCTAATATGATAACAATTCGGTCAAATACATACATATTGTAGAAACCCAATAGAAGAAAATCAATGGTTTGATCACCAACCTGCTCGGTGGTCAGTTCAGGCTGGTCGATTGCCATGATATTCCTTGAATGCACAGCACAACAAAGTATCTTCTGAGACATAAAGATGGAGAGAAAGAGATCAGATAAATAAGTGGCAGATAGAAAAGTTCAGAGAGAGAGAGAGAGAGAGCGTACAGATTGAGAAAAGAGATGGAGTTCGTGGGTCGAGCGGAGATGGAGGTGGTAAATGGAGGAGCTGGCGGTTATGGAGGAAAAACTGTAGGTAGCAATCGGAGGAGGTGCCGGTTGTGGAGGAGGAAGAAGTGTGGCGTCGAATCTCCGGTGTATACGATTTTTTTTTTTTTTTTTGATGCCGAGGGAACCCAACAAGACCGAGCCGTGCAGACCCGACCTTATCAGGTAAAACCCCGGGTGTACAAACCATTCCAATTGACCTATACACCAGGTGAGACGCGAGCGCTTTCAGCGAGAATAGAACCCAGAACGCCCGAGTTTACGGTTCGTCCTAGGCCCATCCCAACCAACTGGGCTACCCGGGTTGGGGTGGTGTATACAATTTACCCAACCAGCAACCACGGTATGGGGTCGTTTTTTATTTTTATTTTTTCTATTTCTTCTTCTCTTTTAAATGACAGAATGGTAAATTACAAGAAACTCCTAGTGTTTAACTTTTTTTCATGTAACCCTTTGAAAGAAACATGTTACAATTATTCAATGTCTCCAGATTTTTTACACTTTTAACAATTAGTGTTATCTTTAATCTCCACCTGTGAAATTAACAATGATCACATGATGTTTTTATATCTAATTCTATAAATAGTGATTAACACTTATATTAATTGCTAAATTTGTAAGTTGTCAAGAGAACATTGAAACTATTTTTTTTTTCTAGGGATTTTGTGAAACGGAGTCAACATTAAAGGGAATTTATTATAAGTTACCCTCAATTGAATTTACAAAAATGGGCATTAATGCTTCTCTAAAAGTTAAAAGAAATCATTCACTTTATAGGTAAGGAAAATGTTACTAGACTACCTTGCTATGAATAAAATGTGAAAACAAAAAATCTCATTTAAAATCCCATTCAAAAGCCCAAAAAGTGGCGATGGCATGATAACTAGTTTAATGACATTTTTCTTACTTGATTGTTTATTGAGTGAGTGATTTTAAGTTCAAGTTTAAAGAAAAGCATTAATTTGTTGATATTAACGGGTTAGGGCCTTAGGGGTATGATAGATTATATCAATTGTCCAAAAAAGATATATATATTGTTTAGTATATCATTATTTTTAAAAATAAACTAAAAAATGGCTTAACACTGTTTGATTTTTTTGTCAAATTGAGGGATTGATCTGAGCAGTACTTGGCGTAAGTTTAGTAGGGTGACAAAAAGAGTGGATAGAGAATGGAGACAGATGATCCGCATTCTTGTAACTTTGTAAGGACAACAAACCCAAAGACTATGTTTGGATGATTCACAGAAAATTTGGATTCATTTGTTTGGTTTCCAAGAAACTTCGTAGGTAGAAATCCATAACGTACTGCGTGAATGCTAGTTACACTTCATAAAAGAAAGGGCCTATTCATGATAACATTAGCAAAGTCATCCTAGATTCCTAGCACATTAGACAATCGTGTCGCAGTCATTATAGCGCGCTTCATTGAGAAACTTTCATTACATCACGCCCTCCATTTCACCTAGGTCCACAGGTCCAATCTAATACATTTTGCCTGGTTATCTAAACTTTCCAGTACAATGTGTGTGCATAAGAGCACATGTGTATGGCTAATAAACAAAACGCCATCTCTCCAAGAATATTGTACACTGAATGGCCAAATAAGGCTCAGACAAGCCCTTAGAACTACAGATGGCAATGGGGATGGGTTTTTATGGGCTCATCTCATCCCTCCCTTATCAGAAAGGGTTTGGGACACTACTTGATGTGTAAGGGCGGTTTTAGGTGTTTTTATTTTATTTTATTTTTATTTTTTATAAAACGTGTTAGGGTTTGGGATGGGGTTGATATTTCCTTTAAAACCCCGCCCTCATTAGACACGTAGTTTTGAAGATATTGTACAACGGAGTGATGTTCATTTGATGATGAAGGTTTTTTGGAGAGATCGCATGACAACGGCTATGATTTTTGGTTGTGGATTTTGTGAACACTTCATGAAATGCATGTGTTTGGTGGCATGACATAAACAATTTTTAAATTTATGTTGATTGCCTCATGATAGTTCATTCAATTTCTTTTAATTTGGTGATAAATATATTTTTTTCTAATTTTTGGTTTGCATGTCGTCCATCCCGTTAAGCATAAATGGGACAAGATAGGGATAAGATTTTTCAAATTTATTCGGGACGGGAATAAAAATTTAATGTCAAACCCATGGTGGGTTTGGGACGAGATTGGGACAAGATAATTCCCAATACGATGGGATTGAAGGAGAGGCTCCCTATCTCAAACCCATCTCCGTTGCCATCTCTACTAATAAGAACTTAATGGGAAAAACCTAACAGAATTATTCTAAGTATGAATCTAGACGGTTGTTTTACCCTTTTTTTTATAAAAAGATCTTTTAAAAGGTGCAATCAAATAGTGCCAGTATTTGGGTTCCTACTAGTATATATATATATAATAACTATAAACGCTACATATATAACAACAATGACATGGTAACCGCGAGTGTGCAGACACACTTTTCTGACACCAGAATTATCATTACCTATATATAGAATGATGATCAGGTAAGCACGTGCTGATATAACTTATATCAAAATCTGCATTGGGAGTTGTACCTTGTGCATTAGTGAGATGTGAGGTGCATTGAATCAATGCAAGGGGTACAACCCCCAATGCATAGTGCTGATGTAACTTATATCAACACGTGCTGATAGGATCACCTCTGCCTATATATATATCTTTTAGTTCTACTCTTTTAGAGCTCATCTGTCCCTCTAATATTCTCACGATTTTTCGTTGTACATGTGTCTAACCAATTTTATTACGACCACTTCAGGATTGATCTAAGCAAGTTGCATTATGAGACATGTAAACAGAATCCGGGGGCAGATTTTTACTTAATTACATAGATCTTATGACAAATTAAGGATTGGCCTAGCTTGTATAGCGTGACTGGACAGCATCCCTTTTTTTTCTTTTTTTCTTTTTTTGTAATACCAAATGTGAGTATCTCAAGCCTACTCCTAAAAAATATTTGGTTGAGGCTAGTCCCACGTGATGCATAACTCATCTTACGCCTATAAATCAAATAGTGAAAAGGTGAAGATTCAAACTCAGAATAATTGCAATTCATTCTGCATCTGCTGCTGATCTTTCAAATAAGGCAACAGAAACCTTCAGCCCTCACGGTCCATTGGTGGATGCTTGAAAGAAGCTTATGAACGAGGGATGGGATTGCAAAATTGTGCATACCTATAGAGAAAGGAAATAATGCCGTAGATTGGATTGCCAATCACAGCCCGCGGTAGGTTTGATCTCATGTATTCAGGATGAGAGGGGTGTCACTACCCCTAGGTTAGTAATATTAGAACTCAAGACCTCCGGTCCCTACGTACTATACTACCATCGTGGCTTACCTTCACTCATTTAATCTCCAGCCTTACTAGCATTAAGTCATATAAAATCAATAAAATGGAATTAATTGGTAGAAGAACCACATGTTTCATTGGCAATAAATCAATGATGAGAATATATTAGATCAATATGTCATAGAATAGAAGCAAATAAGTTTGTGATACTATAAAATAACTTATTCTCATTTATAATAGATTGCTTGATTACAAACTTGAAACTACCCTTACTAGGGTTTGAATTTAGGGTGCCGCTATTTACACCACATTTTTTTGCTTTACACACACACTTGCTTTGTACACACATTTTTTGCTTTACACACATTTTTACTTTATACACACTTCATTAAACTAACCCTAACCCCCCAAAAACATATCTATACACCCACGACTCACGCCATCGCCCTTCCTCTCCCTCACGCCCACGCCTCCATATATCTCCCCCATCTCACCATCTTCGGACCTGCAACTAGGTATCGAGCATCTTCAAGTCTCTCAAAGTTCTCTTCGACGTCAAACACATTCTACTCCACTAACCTCTAATGTATCTCCGTCATCCTCGTATAGTTGTATTCTAATTTGTTATATGTACGATAATTCTCTACATTGATGATTAGCATGTAAGGCACCTACCTGTCAACCAGAAACAAGAAAAAAATGTCATTTGAAAATCCTTGAATTCAACTAATAAACTAATTTTACAGAAATTGATTTATTATTATTTACTTTTAGGACAGAAATTAAAAACTTCCTCGGACAAAACACATTAAGATGTAAAAGAAAAATGAGGATGGTTTCTTCTGAAATTCTTGGCAACATGAATGCTCTTTCCATAGTGTAAATAAATTTAAAATTTGATTAGAGAAAAAAATTTGGTATACCAGACCTAAACCAACCATGATTCACAATTGATCGAAACTCAACTTCTTTTGATTAGAGAAAAAAATTTGGTACATTTAAGTTGAATATATTGTATTTTTTTAGCACATTATGATTGAACAATTGCAAAAAAGTTAATTGATAAGTCCCGAACAAATTTAAAATGTTCAATTGAAACAGGCTAAACATTTTAGGTTTGTTCGGTATATTAGACCTGAACCAACCATGATTCACAAATGAAATTCAACTTCTTTTAATAAGGGAAAAATGTTCAGTATATTTAAGTTGAATATATTATATTTGTTTAGCACATCAAACTGAACAATTGCAAAAACATTAGTTGGTATGGCCCGAACAAATGTAAAATGTTTAGTTGAAACAAGTTAATTAAACGTTTTAGGTTTGTTCGATATACCAAACCTAACCAACCATGATTCACAAAAGAAACGCAATTGTTGATACCCCATTTTGTACCAGCTAACATTCTGGACCACTTTTGAACCCAATGATGAAGGGTGGTGTCAAATAGAACTATTACAAATGAACTCCGAAGGACTGGCGCGATCATAGCTCAATTTAGCACAAAGCCATGACCCATGATCATACATGCATCTCCCATGTACATACGTACATTACCCAAATCTCTAGAATCTCCCCTTTCAGCATTTTTTTCATTATCATATGGGGATGAAGCCTCAATGCCAACCGTCTTGTGTCGGCTGGGTACCCTAGTTACCTTGAAAATAAACCCTAATACTCCCCTATAATACCCTACTTTCAACCTAGGAAAGGAATCCAATTTTTCTCAGCCTCTATTCAACATCCTTCCTCAGCCTCACCCCCTAAGAAACCCGAAAGCTAGCAGCTGTGATTGCGGGAGTCTAGAAAGGAGAACTCGAAAAGTTATTGCCATCGCCCGAGCCTGAGGATAACCATTCTTTACTTCGAATTCATTTCTTTATGATTTAGCATGATTGTGGATCACCCAATGTGAGATAAGCATAGTCTTCTTCATGCACATTTCATCATTGAATGCATATATTTAGGATAGGTCCAGATCCATCTTGGTATTTCTTTATTTTTGCATGTAGCATTTAATGATTCGAAACATGGTTCCCGCCCATTTCAAGCATATAGGATAGGTAGGAATGTAGGATCATATTAATGGATTCATTCATCAATTCTTGCATTCACTTAACATGATTAGCCTGTCATTTAGATCTAGGACGTACCTGTATTCATTTGTGTATGATACCATTGTATGAATCAATCCATTAATTCCGGTATTTATTTCATGATTTCATGATATCTAGATCTAGGACATTCGTATAGTTTTCAAAGCATGCTAGGGCGTTTTCTATATATATCCTGATCATTTGTAGGATTATACAGGCATAATAGTTGCACGATAAGCTTAAGTTCATATTTTTGCATTTGCTACATAGGTTCTGCATAAGGCATGCATGTACATGCTTTGTGTATGCATGTATGTGCTTCTCAAGTGCACGTATGTACATGACATATTTCAGAGAGCCTAACCCTTGTTTTGTAGGTTGTGTAAGTATGATTTCCCCTTTTTTAAGTGCTTCTGTTTTCCGTATGTAGTCTCCAACTTGTTTTATTTTGGTTTCTTATTTCTTTTATCATTGTGTGGTGCCATTTGAATTTAAATCATATGATTGCTTGAATACGGTTGAATTCAATTAAGTCCCTTTTTAATTAAAGTTAATAAGTACATGTGGGGGCCGCTTCGGTCGGGAGTTGTTGGGTGCCTCACACCTTCCCAACAACGTACCCTAACTCCGAACCCGTAAAATCTCTAGTTATAACGAGTTAGACTCTTGCTAGAGGTCAATCGGTTCTCGAAGCCAAATCGGGTGGCAACGTCTCTCCGCGCTAACCCTCCTAGTTAGTGGTGTTTCCCAAGCCGTGTGGTGGTCCAAGGCGTGGCACTCACAGCAATTTTTTTATTGGGAAAAAACGTTCAGTACATTTAAGCTGAACATATTGTATTTGTTTACCACATTATGACTAAACAATGTCAAAATAATTAGTTGGTATGTCCTAAACAAATTTAAAATGTTTAGTTGGAACAGCTGAACAGGCTAAACATTTTAGGTTTATTCGGTATACCAATCCTGAACAAAATGCGACTTATAAATAAAAATCAACAACTTTTGATGAGAAAAAACATACATTTTCATCATTAAAGGCATTCGAACTGACCACTTGCTCATCCATTATTCCAAAAAGCGTTTATGAATGGAGGGAGCAAGGGTTTGAGTGAGGGAGTTTTCATGTTTATGACTATGTGTAATGGGTGTGTAAAATCAATTTTGTGTTTTATTTAATTACTGTCCTTAATAGTCATTTTACTCAAGGACATAATAGTAATAAAATTTTTCATTAAATGATGTGTGTAGAGTAAAAAATGTAGTGTAAATAAACACACCCTTGAATATAATAGATATCAAGGCTTAATCAAATTACACTAACCCAATCTCAAAGATTAGGATTGAGACACACGAAATCAAATCACTAATTTTGATGTAAATCAAATATATGATTATAATAATCCTACTTACATATGTTCTCCTATAGATACATGTACACAAAAGCTGTGAGAAACCTACTTATGCAGGGATATGACACAACATAGAGTCTGTATAAAAGTGAGTATGGTGACTAGTACAATTGTAACAATAAAAGAAATAAGTGACCATGGAGTGTTAAAATATTCACGTTTCAAAGTTGCCAGGCACCTGTGATGCCGTTTCCTGCAATATGCACCCAGCTCTAAGCAAAGACTAGAGTAATAAAATGGGGTATCTAAGACGACATTTTTACACATATTGTTAAATATCGCCGAGACATCTTCACTACCGCCTGTCAATAACTCTATAATTCCTTCGTGAGAGAGTAACTCCACATCCTTGGAAGTCTTAATAAAGCCATCGAATAGGAACATATAGCTGATGATGGACCTTCTGGTACGGTGACACTGCTCGAAGGCAAGGAGATTTCGGAACAAACTTTCAGTCGGGTTCGATATCACCAAAGGTGGAATTTCCAGGATTCCATTAGTAAATTTTATGTCAAATAAAGAGGAGCCTGCTCTCTTCTTAAATTTGATGCCGGCCTCATGAAGTTCTGTCACACTGAGTGGGTGATCATATTCTGCATTTTCATCTGCAAATTCTGGAATTGAGGACAGGAAACAAGAGTGCATGAAATCAACAAAATGCTCTATTTTGGAATTGGAAGGTGTATTAGGCAGTCCATTTATTCGCAGCAAAGTCCCCAAGAATTTACTGGTAAGGTCAAGAAAAGATCGGCTTCCCTCTAACTTAGAGTTGGGGATAAAGTCAAATAAAGCCTTGAGAACAAAAAATGGAAGCTGATTTTCAAGTAAAATTGTGTCGTAAGGCAAGGTACCTTGCATCCAAAACTTAGTAAATATTGGATCATTCTTATCTCCAAGTTCAGCGAAATAACATCTCAATAGAAACTCAACAATGAAACTGCCATCCACCAGAATCATTTTCACAAATTCATCGCTGCTTAGCTCGATGGTTTCTGCGTAACAACGGCGGGCTTTTTCTTTCCCCTTTCGTACAACGTCAACACAATCCCCCAATCTCAGCTCAGTCCGATTAAGAAAACTCCGCAAATACCTCAATTTATGCTCCTCCATCGCTTGCAAGTGTTCTTCACCATGGTGAAAAGGGCCAATGGAGACCAGTTGAGGTGTATACTCTTTCAAATTTATTACACGAAGTGGATTGGGAACTCTGTAGATACAAAGCTCAGGCGACGGGGAGGGCAAGCTTTCTAACATTACTCCAATGGAAGTTACGACCCGATCATCCTGAATTGAAATATTAATATTTTCCATCTCAATCGGAACGTCTTCCATCCCTTTTTTATGTTCTTTTCACTGGTGAGAGGTAGACAAGAATAGGCAAAACAATCAACACATATTTCCTTAATGCATCATTGAAAATCTTACCACCACCATCCTAACACTGTATAGTTGTGCTCACTGCATAACAAATCACATAATGAAGAAAAAGATGTAAAGTTATAAAGGAATTTCTCAAAGAAACTTAGATAAGTCAATGGATAGGATTTTTAGCTTAATCTAGTCCGACATTTTGGATTCGGTACAAATGGTCTATTGAACCCGATTGGGATCCGAGTTCAAATGATTTGTTCGTTAATGAACCAAACCTATACTATTATATAAAATAGTGTGTGTTACATGGCACACTTTTCAAGCCTAGCTTCTTGCTCACATTCTAAGAGCTTGCCACGTGGCACATCTCTTAAAAATGCATTGTAACATGAATTGCTTGGATTTAATTAAATAAGGAGTATATGAAAGTCAAATGAACAAAATAAATAAGGGAAGAGATTAGAAAATTAAATAAGTTAAGAAAATCAAATGAATGGTGATCGTAATGTTTGGGCTGTCTTGACTGTTTATGATCACCATGTCTTAATTAAATAATATAAGAAAATCAAAGGAAAAAATTGATAAATAAGGAAAAAGAATAATCTCATGGTGGTCAAAGGCATCATGCCTTAATTTGTTTCACTTTAGAAGCTTCAAAGAAAAAAATAAATACATAACTTAAGAAAATCACTGATCACGTGATTGCAAAGAGGATATTAATTCAACACATTCGGTGTTTTTTTTTTTTTCACACGGATCAGCAAACTAATAGTTGATGCAATTGCATGATTAAGCCGATTTTTAATTTTTGTATGTAGAAAAGACTAGTTAATTCATACAGTATTATAAAATAAGATCGAATTGGCCGGGTTTACCCATCTTAATCAGTTAGGTTAAATAGATCTATTCTACGGATTGCGTAGGCTACTGCTTGTTTGAATATAGGGCAATCCATTCCAATAATCATTTGTTTATTTTATTTTTATTTCTAAAGGTATATTAAATAATATAAAATGTTATATTTATTAAGTTACAATTATACAATTATATTATATTATTCAATACTTCTATTTCTATGTTTTTAATTATTAATGCATTCTGACATAGCGGAGAACTAAAGATATGACTACGACAAATATCAACTTTGATAACCTAGGATCTAGAATCCACTGGGAAGAAGACTCTCATAAGAGAAGAGAAACTCAATATTATTAAGCAAAGTCAGTTATGCCATGAGGCTACAACCTTATTTATAGAGAAACTAAGACTTTAAATAGTAATCAACTCAAAGAAGTCCTAGTAAAGCAAGGAATAAGAAAATACGGAAATTCAGACAAAATAACAAAAATAGAAATTGCAGAATTTGTTGTGGTATTTTAATAAAAATAATATATTTTAGTATATATTATTAGGGTAAAATGCAGAAAACTGTCCTCAAGTTTGAAGTGTGTTTCGCTTTGATACCCTCAAGTTTAAAACGAGTCAATTAGGTACCCAGATTTTCAAAAATGTTTCAATTTAGGGCGTGCCATTATCCACCGTTGTTGACCAAACGGTAAGTCAGCACAAGATGTGCATGTGACCAATCATTTTTATAATATACCAACTTTGCCTTATTTATGTACATGAATGCCCTATTTTGCCCTTGTTGTGCTTTTTGACCCAGATGCAAAACACTCTTTCTACGTATCTCCTCATCAGATCTCAACACTCACCCTACCCTTGATTGCCGGAAAATGTGAACCGCCAGAAAATGAGTTTGGTGAAGGAGACCAAATCTGGACGAATCATTGGAGCTTATAGTTAGGGATGAAGTCTTTGCTCTGGGTGGGGACAATTCTCGCATGGGATTGGTCTTTACATCACCAAGTTTATTTTCCTATGCTTTTTTTTTTTTTGGTAGATAATCACCTCTAAAACTCACGGATGGTGCCGGTGGTTGGGGTGCCGTACAACCTTGAGGATGAGGGGATGAAGCTAGACAAGGAGCCAAGAAGGGGTTGCTCGCCGAAAATCGGATGGAGTTGCAGAGAAAAAGAAAAATTGAAGGTCCATCGGTAGATGGAGCCATCGATAGGTGGGCGCGGATGCAAGCAATCCTCGCCGAAATTGGTGAAGTTCGCTGAAAACCAATGAAATCAATCACATCTCCATCTTCTTCCTATTTTATTTTTCTTTATCTTTTTCTGTGTTGGTATCCTTCCCATGGAAGTAGAGATTGTGAGACCCAATTTTGGGTTTTATGCATAGGGAAAATGGAAAAAAGAAAAAAGTAACGAGGGTAGCCATAGCTGTAATCTTCCATGGAAGACTTCAAACCTTGATGATCATCGCCATGCCGAATCTGCCGCTGCTTCTTCCACTTCGATTTTAATTTCCCTTTTTATTTTTTGTTTTTGGTTTGGACTGCCTGAGAGAGAGAGCAGGGAAGAACCGTTCCCACTGGTTTACCCTAAATGACATCCTTTAAGAGAAGGGCAATAACGTCATTTTGCAGATACAATTAACCGCGTTGTCGATTTTGAGTCAACAAAATATCTGGATATGGATACCTAATTGACGTATTTTAAATTTGAGGGTATCAACGTGAAACGCATCCCAAACTTAGAGATAGTTTTATGCATTTTACCCATATTATTATTTTGATAGTTATATATACGGTATATCAAATTTAATTAATTAATTTATTTATAATTAAGAACGTCCTCTAATATCATCTTAAATTTCCAACCCAACAACCTAAGCTGTTAAGGGAAAAGTCTAAACAGGCATATGAAGTACTGTTAAATTTTATAATTAACTAATGTAGGATGTGATACTTTCCAATAGATCCATTGACAACTGCTGCCACCATGATTGATCTTCCATATGCTCAATTGCGAAATATTTCACGCAACTTATATAAGTTCATTTCTAAAAAATGATAAGAAAAATAAGTCAAATAAATTACTCTATGGACATCTCATGTTTCATGTTGTACTTCTTAGCAGAATTGGATAGTTTGGTTCAGTTCGAGGAAGATCAGCAGAATAGTTTAGTTACTGTAATGAAGCATGGACCCAACCTATTTTTAGCTTTAGACATGAGCACAGTTCAATTCTTAGGCCGCAACCCCAATAGGCCAATACTATCTACATTATTTTAAACAAATTCACTCATTTACATTAACTAGAAATTATAAACAAGTAATCGATCATGTCTTGAAATAAAATGAATTAATAAATAAATATATAAAACAAAAGGTATGGAAGGATTCAGCATAGAAAAAGGAAGAGAAAAAGATGGATAAACGAAGAAGAGAGTGTGGACCTGCTATATTAGTTGGTAGAGAAATGAAGCCCTGACCATAAATCACTAGACAGACCTTCTGCACCTTTGGTTGGTGGAACGGATTTGTTTTGCTTTTAACACCAAATCTACCTCTCCCCATATAAAGAGACAAGTTGCTTTGGAAAAAAAAGCTTGAAGCTAGGTGTTGAACCCCAGATGGGGGCAAGTATTTTCCATGCTAGGTTCTTGGCTCTTCTGTTTTAGCAAACATAAATCCTTACTGTTCAACGAATTACTTGGGACTCAAGGCCATATGGATTCTCCAACTTCATTTGACGGGCATATATCCTTCTAATTTACAAGAAAATTATCGAATCTTATCTTTAGTCTCTATGCACATTTTAACGGATGATTCTTGATTTGTTAAGAGGATCCTTATGCATGCTAGGATTGGTTTGCTGGTTTATGATGTCTATGGATAATTCATTGATTCCTTCTCCATGAACAGTCCATGTGGAGGTTATTTCTACTTATCATGCTCTGTTGTGGACCCTTGAACATCATTACATGTTTGTAAAGTGTTTAAAACTAATCGGATCTTGATCCGACTTTAGGTGATATTTTGACTATAGCAGCTCGTTATCAAGTCTGCAAAGTGTATAAAATTAATAAGATATGATTGTTGTCAAGATAACTCACAGGCTTACTAGAACAGCTAGGAGGAAATGTCCTATGCGGTTGACATTAGCTGTTTTTTGGATTGTTCTTCCTTTTGGGACTATTTGTATCATTATCTGTTTTGTTGTTCTCCTCGTTTCCTTGTAATTTTAGTTGTGATTTGCTGTGTTTAGGCTTTGTTTCAGTGAGTAGAGACTCTTTTATCTGTTGTATTAGCTACTTCTCCGGGGTACCATAGAAAGACACTTCACTTGATGTACTGATTTTATTTGGTTTTTGACTCTATCAAACAGAGCCCCCATGGTCTTGGTAAAAAATGAATCTTAAAAGAATGCTAGCTGCTGCATTCTTTAGTTTAGGTCAAAGTTTATGGCTGCATTCTAGTTTAGGTGAAATATTTTTAATATTTTTTAATTTTTGCATTTTCTGTTTTGATCTGCAGACAACTAAAACTCAAGATAAACTAAGAAAGAATCCTAACAAGAATACGAAACAACTAGAAAATTGGACACAAAAAGTCAGCGGATTGATTGATTGATCTGCATGCCGTGAACATAAAAAAATCTTGTAGCCAGGTGATTGATCTAATCCATTAACCGATCGGTAGTAGGCTGAGATATGCTGAGACCAATCATGTGTTGCAGACTTGCAGCCTATTAATCAATTGGTTGATTTCTCCAAATAGATTGATCGATTGCATACCAAGGATAAACAAATGTCTCAGCTGTGCAATGAATCGATCGACTGACTTGGTTCTCCAAAAATAAATCTTTTTTTACTAGGAAAACAATCCAAGTCTCACAAATTATTTAACCACGAAATAACAAATATTACTAAGCCTTAAATTAATTAGTTTACCATCTATTTCTATGAGGTTCACGTTCCATGTCAGTGTATCTTTAATAACAGCTAGCACTTGAACCTTCTTCACAATATCAACATTGAAGTACAAACAAGGATACTACTCAAGTAGTCTTGGCATGGCTTCAGACCAAGGAATTTTTCACACTTGCACACACTTTTTTAGTGGAACTCTAGACCCTGTGATATTTCTAGTACTGCCCCCACTTTCGTATTTTTGCTCTAACTCTCACTCTCTCTATTGTGGTCACTTATTTCTATGTTTTCACTGCATCCAGTTACAACGGTTTTGGCAGAAATTAACAGTGCTTTGGATGGCAATTTTGATGGTTGTTTAAAGGACTTCTGATTCGTCATATGCTAGAAATTATAATCTCTGTTAAAGGATGAGTAATGAGTGGGCTGATAGTCAAGGTATTGAAAATTGAAGGGCACTCACTTTGCTGGTAAAGAGCTGAAAACTTCCAAGGCCAATGGGTGGTCTTTGTGAGCTACAATACAACTACACCATGAAAATTTCCATCTTTAAGTAATTTTTTCCACAGCTCGAAAATTTTGAAACAGATGCACTGCAAAGCTTGAGGAGCAGGTATCGTTATTTAAGCAGTTAATAGTTTTAGTGGTTTTTTACAGTAATCTAAAACATGGACAAAAGGAAGCTAGTAGATTCAAAACAGGGTGGAGTGTCTTTCTAGGCATAACCAAATTTGCTGATTTAACACTATCAGAAAAATATTCCTTGGCCATGTTTGGTATGCCGGATTAAAAGGTTGGATGAAGAAGAAGCTTCTAGTTGCTTTGTGCTTGTTACTCCTAATCTTTTACCTTCGAATTTCTTAATAGCTTGATTAGTAGTTCAATGATCAAACATACCTCTAGCACATATTATATAGTGAAGAAAATTTTGAAACCATTTAGTGTCGAGCACTTTTTAATCACCAGTATGAGTCAACCTATAGGACTTTGTATGTAGATCTTTATGACAATGGATTCGCTTATGAAGCTTTTCAGGATACCTTCACTCATTTAGTCGCTAGTTTTATTAGCATAATGAGTCATATAAAATCAGTAAGACAGAAATAATGAGTAGAACCACATGTTTCATGGCAATAATCAGAGAATATAATAAATCAATATGCCATAGATGTTGTGGTCACCTGTGGGTTTGTCCCTCATCTGAAGATTAGAAGAAATAAAGGATCTTAATATACAAGTAATGGGCTCACCACCAATAGGCTTATGCTTTTTGTGTGGGTATGAGTTCAGACTTGTATATTGGCTGCTGTGTTAGATTTTGGAACATAGAGTCCATTGCAATGAGATTTCGGAACAAAATTTCAGTCAGATATCCTCAACTCTGGAATTTCCGGAGTTCCATAAGTAAATATTATGTCAAATAAAGAGCACGGCCTGGTATCATCTTAAACTTGACGGCCTCATGAGTCATGACCAAGAAAATGCTTTATTTCGGACAGATGGGCTTCCCTGTAAGTTAGAGACAGGCAAAACATTCTCCATCCAATGATGATTAAATATGGGATCATCCTCATCTATAAATTTGCCAAAATACTCTCTCAATAGAAGCTCAACGATGAAACTGCCATCCAGCAGAATCATTTTCACAAATTCTTCACTGCTTAGCTTGGTGGCTTCTGCGTAACAACTGCAGATTTTTTCTTCCCGAAATCTTACAAATTCAACGCAATCCTCCAAACCCCACTTAGTCCGATAAAAGAAAAGTCCTCAGGTACCTCAATTTGTGCTCTTCCATGGCTTGCAAGTTTTTTTGACCAGGATGAAAGGGGCCGATGGAGACCATTCGAGGTGTGTATGCTTTCAAATTTACTTCACGAAGTTCAACAGGAACTCTGTAGATACAATGCACAGACGACAGGGCAGGCAAAGCCTTTCTAGCATTCCTCCGATAGAAAACACCAACGGATCAATGGATCATATTTTCTTTCAATATCCTGTTGAACTTGAGTTTAGGTTAGCATTCTACTATCCAAGCGCAACCCGTTAATTAAAAATTGTAGCTCAAACCCATCCAAATTTCTGGTTGGCTCAGCTTGTCAGATCAGGTCCACATTAAAAAATGTCTGAACCATTGAGGGGTGTGGGCTTGGGACCTGCACGTGCATTCTAAACCTGTTTTGTAATTAGGAGTTGAATTATAGGGTAATTTACCCAGTGTTTTCTGCATTAAAGTCTAATAACCCATTTTAAAACAAGATGTGTCAGCACTAAAAAATAATTCATGATCCTGTAAAAAATACTCACCGTAACCATCAAAGATGGATTGGAACTAACCGACTAACTGATGGACCAGATTAAAATCATGCTATGTCAAAATGACCGACCATTTGATGGTTCCGTTTAGTATCCAAAATCAATTTGATTTGAAACGTTTTAACCTCGAAAAACAATAAATTTCTTTACCAAAACTTTCTATATACTATTGCGTGGTTAAACATATAATTTTGAATATCTGTGAGAAATTTTTTTATTCAGTTTGCCTCTGTTTGGAACTCGGAAAAGTTGAGTGAAAAGAAAGAAAAAAAGAGCAAAAATTGCTTTAGAAACAAATTTATTTTCTCAGCAAAGTTCAGCATTTTCATTTCCTTTCCCTGCTTTCCATCATCTAGACAGCTGTTTTACCCTTCTCTTTATATAAAGAAAAATCTATCACACCTATAATTCTCATTTTACAATCGTTACGGGTGACAACAGGGAGAAAAAACTCAGCAACTTATACACCCACCTGAAATCAACAAATTGAAACACTTGCTCAAGCTTAAGGATGGGCATGCCCCAAAAGGAATTATATCTAACTGCATAATATTCAATCTCCAATACCAAGTCTAGAATCATTGAGAAGCAAAAGTACACAACTTACAATTCTTATTCTAAACCTTAATAACTTGAATTATGCTACATTGTCTCCTCAATTTTCAAATCCCCTACTGCAGTTTGGAGTACTTTGAAGTGTCTCGCAATAGTGTCATTTCATCCCCATCTATCATTTCCTATTTTATGGTCCTTCATTCTCTCTCAGATAAAATCTTCTACATCCATAGTACAGAACCATAGAACTCCAACAGATTATCAGTCCTTAAACCATTAGTGATATAAACCACTAAGTTATAAGCTAGCACTTGATAAAACTTCCTGTGCCTACTTCCAGTACAGAAATTGAAGATACCAAACATGATCTCCGGAATTCATATCCGCAGAACACTAAACAAAAATATATACAGGCTATTTCAATTAAATTGCAATTTCCAAGCATTCCATCTATGTCTATGCAACTCAAAGAAAAGGTATCATGAATTTCAAATTGATGTGTTTTCTAAGCCTTGAATAGGATAACTTTTGTATGGCTATGAAGTACTATTCATCAGAGTTAATTACAATATCGAATAAATAAAAAGATCCTTCAAAATTTAGAATTCACGTGTTATAGATACAAGGAAATGTACAAAATTCAGTCCTAGAAAGAAAAAGAGAGAAAAGAATATGACAGTGGAGGAAAAATTTCTGGTCTAACTTGACTAGTTTATCTAACTCATGTAATTAAAATCCCGTTCCAAATTCTTCAGCAAGAATGATCCACTGCTCAAGAAATTCCAATGCAAACGGGTTTTGCTCTTTCAAATTATCAATCCCATCCAACCCAAAATTCGTCATTTTTTCCTTTCATGGACATCACCCCTCCATCTTTCCTCACAATAGGACTATCCATTCCCCAATTATCCCATTCTTTAAAAGTATTGTTATCACCTTTGCACTCGTCAGGAAATTGTCCACTACTACCATTATGTACATGCCCTTCCACCTTCCAGTCTACTCCATCTCTGGTAAATTCTTCAACCTTTTGAGATGCCAATGCCATTACATCTTGCATAATTGCCCATGTCTTTTGCCCGATTTCCGTGGTCTTTGAAGCTACCACATTCAAAGTCTCATCATAGCCACCATCCACCTGTTCATGCATTGAACAAAAATTAAGAGAATCACATGATATAGCTAGATTCCATGCCTTGTATTCGTACTCTACTTTTTATGAAACCTATTTCATCAATTAAATGACAGGGATGACTGGGATTCATTGGTTCAAACTTTTGGGATCTATTATCTATTAGTCTTTTGGTTTCAAGCAGAACATAATGTAAATCATGAAGCATATGCAATCCGAAGAGGATAGTGTTCATGGCTATCTTGGAAGTTAGCTCCTTTGTGCCATCTTGAATGGCATTTGCAGCAGACTGTACAACAGATGATGCAACCAGAGATAACCTACCAAGGCCCTGCCAATCAGCAATAATGAAATAAGTTTGTTCAGAAGTAGATAGCATCAAGTGTCTTTCAATGCTGCAAAACCAATTAGATATGCAAAGAAGATGTTTTATAGCTAATAATCTGAACATGCCAACAGGCAACAGAAAAACCAGAACTTCAAAATGATGCCTCTGCAAAAATGAACCATAACAGTTTTTCCTGCAATTTCTGGGGATCATGAAATACCATGTCGAGTGGCCTCAAAAAAAATTGTTTTGTAATGAAAAAAATACTAATATCAAATGGAGTATATATATATATATATATATATATATATTAAAAACAAGAAATTTTGTATTAAACAAGTTTTAAAATGAAGAAATAATAAATAATTCATATTAATTTTATGAAGGTAACCTTTTCTTAATAATTATTACAGTGCTTTATCCAAACTATTTGAGGTCAACACCTGAATCCTCCTATCTCCTGCCTCTGTTAAAATCCATCTTTTCAATAAAGTTTGAAGCCCCCTCTAATAATACTACCAATGTATTTTAAACAGGTGAAAGCATGAGCTAAACACATGCTCAAGGTAAAGAAACCAACAATTTATACATAATTTTTTTAAAAATAGGGCAAAACTTTATCAATTAGTGTGTAAAGTGCTGCTTTTAAATGCAAAAAATGGTTAAAACAGAGCTGAATGGCCACATTGGCAATTCTTCAAACCAAATCCACAATCGCATTAAGTACTAACACCCATGATGTGAATGGGTAACAACCCTTTTAATCCAAAATAGCACTTGTTTAATGATTCAAAATCATAAGGTGTTTCAACCAAAGCTAGTAATTGAGAAAAGAAATTAAGATAGTGTTATGAATGTATTCCAAATTTAGCATCACTTTTTAACCTTATCCACTAGGGAGAAAAAAAAAAAACCATAAAACAATTAAACACACACATTACAAGAGGACTTTTAATCTCAGCTCTCTATTTTTGAATTTTGATTTAACGCCCGATATCTGGATACCCAATGACCCACTATTTAAGTCCCCCATACATTTAGGCTGTTAGATAAAAAATAAAGGGTGGAGATTAAAAATCCCAAATATATTTTTTATCAAGGATTTGATAAATATTTGACGTAAAAAACATTCCATCAGCCAATTCTTCAAACATATGGTAGAAGTGAACCACAAAGAATAGAACACATATAAACGAATAGACACAACTCCATTTTGATAATGCCAATACCTGAGAAACCACTGAAACAGTTTCCATAATCACATCCCCTTGTGAATCACTCCTCGACAATGACCCCATCCCGTTCACATCCCCTTGTGAATCACTCCTCAACAATGATCCCATCCCGTTCGATCCAAACCCGACATACTTCCCTTGACAACCCTGAAATTTCCCATTTATATCCTCGGACGACCAACACCGGCTCGGCCCATTCATCCCACACCACTCCTAAAATCCCCAACCGAATGATTCCTCCGAATACTCCCACCATTGTCATCCCATTTCCATTCGGACCCACCGCCATTATTATGCCTTGGAGGTAATTTCACCACAGATTCTTGAACAACAGCGGGTTCATGCCACGGCCGATTCTCCACCACCGCTTGAATTTTCTTGAGGAAAAGGGCGGCGGCATTGGTTGTGTATTTCAAGGGAATGTCGATTTCTTTCGGAATGCCGCGGGATTTGAGGAAGGAATTGAGGGCGTCGTTGCCGCCAGTATAGGAATCCATTTTCTTGAGGTGGGTTTCAGGCCAGGAGTCCATGGTGACGGACCGGACGAAGCTGAGGTGGACGCCAAGGCCGCGGTGCTTGCCGGAGCATTTGAGGCACATGAAGGTTCCGTAGGAGACGGATGCCCATTGTGGGTTTTTTTGGGAGCAGTCGACGCAGGTCTTGTTTGATGGCAGGGGTTGGAGGTATCGGAGGCGGCGAGAAGCTAGTGAGGCTGAGGAAGAAGACATTGGAGAGAGAGAGAGAGAGAGAGAGAGAGAGAGAGCGAGGTGGAGGGATGGCGGTTATATATGGCAGTTTAGGGTGGTTCTGTTTTTTGGTTGATATATGCAGGGGGAATTTGGAGCGAAGAGAGTTTTCTGTTAATGGTCGTTGAATGTCACCCAGCCAATAAGAATGGGCTTTAATTGGAGAATTGATGGGCTTAATTGTTCTGCCCACAACCCACTTCACCGAAGCCCGAATGACATGAGCTTTTGCTTGGGCCCCAACACCCCTGCTCCCAAAAAAAAAAAAAAAAAAAAAACCCTGGACACCATAAAGTGCATACAAACATTAAATTAGTCTGCTACGTTTCACTATCTTCATCGATCTTACAAGATTTGCTAAATTTATGATTCGATTTTCCATCTAATGATGCAAGTTAGAGTCAATTTAGAGGTTGGGAGTAAAGCCATTTGAGGTAAAATAAGGACATATTTTTTTAGAGAATAGCCACGAAACTGATTTATCATATGATCAATTTGATGGCACAATGGATGTTTTGAATTGCATGCTCAAAGCAGCTGACAAAATTGGGAGCTAGAACTCTTACCAAGAGGGATTAGGGTGCCTTCATCATAGATAGAAAGACAACACTTCCATATTGATATCGATCAATGAGCTCACTTTGTAATGCAATCTTATGTAATGATTTTTTTTTGCAATTGGATCTATATATATTTTTAGCGTACAGTGAAAATCTATGCTCTATTTGTAGGACTAGTTTTCCTTAATTTGTACGCATTAAGTTGCCTGATCCATGGGTGTGAGCGTTATGAAATGGGAAATGCTGTAAACCACTTTTAATTACAGTATGTAGTTACAATATTTAACGTAACCCTCATGCCATGTTTGTTTGTTTAGAATGGAACAAGTGGGAATGGAATCTGATTCCATACTTAAAATAGCCTGGAATGGAGTGGAATGGTTTATTCCTCCTTTTTTATTCCATTTCACTTTAACTATCTCATCCAAACATGCCGTTGGGAATGAATTGGAATGTGATTCCATTCCATCCATTCTATTCCAACCAAACAAACATGGCCTCGAAGTTATTTAGTATCGCCACAAGAGGTTCATTGCCACATTAAATGCTATCTATATGGTGTTGTTTTATGGTGCTATGTATTGCATTGCCCATTAAGAAATTCTCAATTAATTCTTTAAGACTAGGTGCTTCTTTGCAGGCAGTTTGCACCTCGATCAATTATCCAAATCGTGCCAAAATGGTTATTTGAACACCAAGGATAAAGACGTTCGAGAATTAATTTCTTTAAGGAGGGGCCAACTCAAGGACCAATCTAACAGTTTCCAACCTCAGACTTGGCACCATAATTGCCACAATAGCAGCTCCGTAAACCTAAAGACTAAAGAGGAGTGCCTAACCAAGAATTCATCATGTAACAACCATCTATAATAGGTTTCCACCGGCTGGCCTAAACACTAGTGTTAAAATACATGCAAAACAATTGGATGAATATATTAGGGGCATTTGGCCAAAAGTCCAAATTGACAAACTTGTACGGGTTGAGCTTCCACTTAAAAAGTTTTTTTAAGTCTCCAGTCCCCTTTATTTCTCACAAACGGACATGCCCCACCTTTACCATGTGTTGACAAAAATGCCCCCATGTACACTATTTGTTTGATTCCCTGTTTCAGTTTGTCGATAACACATTCCTGTGAAACCCGTAAAATCATTCCTATTCGATTGGGGAATCTAGTGATTCCGTAAATATCGCAGCTGGATCAACGATGGAAGGTTTTGAATGAGCATAACGTTCTTCAAAATTAGGGCTTGAGGGAGGGGTAGGGTGATCTTCTCCATCGTCAGCAAACAACCGGTGATTTAAAGCTCTGAAGAACCAAACAATGACGAAAAAACGTAGGCTTGTAACTGTTAAATTCATTTTCACAGCACGCACACTATGATTTGATCACAAAATTTTGATCTTTGTTGGATTTTGATAGTGTTGATGATGTAACAGTTAGGGTTTCATTTGTTAGATGATTAAAGTTCGGATTTTTGGTGAATTGATTCCGTTTTTGGTATGTTGCTTACGACGTAGTTACTTTGATGTATTGTTTCAATGATTAATATGAATTAGTTGCTTGACTCACCTTTTCTCATTAAACTAGTTGCCTGAAAGTATACTCGATGGGTATGTGTTCACCTTTTGGGGGAAAAATCGAGTACATTTTTTCTTGTTCAAATGACACAAAAATTTGAAAATTTTTCATGAATTTTGCGTCAAATTTGAAGTCAACACGTACACACGAAAAATGTTTCAAACAGTTCGCATAGTTACTTCTTATAAATTTAAGAAATTTCATACATGGAATTGTACATTGGGGTTTCGTTGTATGGTGCACCTGACAGTTACTTCTCAGTTTGTGAAAATGGCATGTTCGATTTGTGGATTATACTGTGTGATCACGTCATGGTGTCCCTGTATGTTTGTGGTGCTTATAAGAACTGTGTATGTGTGTCTGGGAACTGTGTATATGTTCCTATAACACCTAGTATGTTGATGTGCTTGTAAACTGGGGTTAGATATATAAAAGTGTTTACCCAATGTGTAACTGTGTACTCGATAAGAATTGGTAATGGATTATCAGAAAAATTTTGAGATTACCATGTAGCTATATAACACCTTTTTGTAAAAGAGATACCTGTATCATACTTTTAGTGAATGCCTCTATGTTGTTGTTCTTATATCTGTGTTGGCCATATGTTACCATATGGTCTAAATGTAACCGTGTACTCAATATACTTGGTATAGAGCTGTCAGTAAAATGAGACATTGTTACCCATATGTAACTCTATGGCCATAGTGTAAATAGGTTGTTACCCATTATGTAACTATACGTACATTGTGTAATTGTGTACTCAATATAATCAGTGTTGGGCTGTCTGTTGGTAAAATGAGATCACAATTACCCATATGTAACTCCATAGCCATAGTGTAAATATGTTGTTACCTATTATGTAACTATATCTACATTGTGTAACTGTGTACTCAATATAATTGGTATTGGGCTGTCTGTTGGTAAAAGGAGAACATAATGTAACGATGTAACCATTGTTGTAACAAGATCTTTGTTTTTTACATTTAGTGACACTCCATTATCAACATTTTTTAACTGAGTACTCCATATGTAACTATATGGCCATTGTGTAAATAGCTTGACACCTGTATGTAACTATATGCACATTGTGTTACTGTGTACTCAATATAATTGGTATTGGCTGTCAGTTGGTAAAATGAGATCACTATGTAACTATGTAACCATTTTGGTAACAAGATCTTTGTTTTGTACATTTAGTGACACTCCATTATCAAACTTTATTAACTGAGTACACAGTTACGTAGAGTACAAAATCACACAATTAGAAAACACCACTTAAACAGTGGAATCGTATAGGACAAGACCCCCCCTTTATGTGTACATTTTGTAAATATGTACATTTAGTAATGGGATGTAAGTCACACACATAAAACATAATGTAACCGTGTATTCATTCGGTAAAAAAGTCCTATTTTTTTTACATTGTGCAACTATGTACACGTTGAGTTCAAGTCCTCTGTTTTACATTGTGTAATTATGAACAAATTGAGTACAAATTCTCCTAGTTTGGACATTTTGTAGCTATGTACTAATTTCAATTGATCATGGGATGTAGCTAACTAATTTTAAAACACATATTTTTGACATCATGTCACAATGTACCTATCTAGGTTTATAATGGGATGTAACTGATAACAAGTAGAATGTTGTGATTTGTTTATTAATTAATGTATGCCAAAATATTGATGTTATTGTTTGTTCTATAAAAGATAGTGATTATGTGATGTAACTTGTTAAAATTGATTATTAGCAATGATGTAACTGTCAGTTTAATGGGAAAGGGTGATGTAACTGTGATTTGAATCCACATTTGCAGAGATTGCCAGTAGGAAACCATATGGCCAAAAAATTGTGAAAATGAATGACACGTCCACATCTGCAAAGAAGATGGCGTGTAAGGTAAAAGAATTAGTGTCGGTGAGACGACAACGCGTGAGGCACAAGAAACAATTCAGATCCAATCTGGCTGGGATACATTAGACTTTTTAAACGTTTGAGTTTGAGTTCTAGGCATATTGTTGAGTTGAAAAAAACACCCTTTGGGGTATTTTCAATGCTTTCTTGACGAATAGGGTGGATTCTACTTCTATAAGAAAACAGGATGACAATGTGATTGAAATTTTGCAATGTTTTGACTTGAGGACAAAGTGTTTCGTGATAGGTGGGAGGCACATACCATTTCATAGCAACGATATTGCTATGATATTTGGGATTCCAGTGGGCCAGGAGATAATGAGGATGAATCCAACCAAAAACTCACATTCACCTTTTGTGCCAAGGAGATTTGGGAAAGATGATAGGGTTGCCAGACCTGTGATTGAGAAACATGTGGTAATTGCCTCCAAAGGAAGGAAGGCTGAGGATTATCGGGATATAGCTAGACTGCTTATGTTACACGTGTGTAACATTGTTTTTCCCCATTAAGGGACACTTTATTGGGTGGCACTTCATACAATAAATAGAAGATTTGGACAGGGTACGAGACTATAGGTGGCCGGAAGCAATATGGTCAACATTGATGACATCAATTCAGGATAACATTGGTATTCCTGAAGAAAACAACAGTGTGGCAAAGTAACAAGACCATATTGACGATATAATTCTGCAAATAAAACACAGTTACATGTTAAAAACATAACACTGTATATGGGGTTGCTCTTTTCGTTCTATGGGACAACCAATTTTGAATCAAATTAAGAACACTATCAACGTGGAAATGCTATTTCAGTAACTTGGGATAATCATTATTTTCTCCAAAATCAGAACACTATCGTGTGAGGGATTGATATTTCATTTACATGGGATAACAAAAAGTAACTGATACCCAGAGTATTTGATACTGAACATGTCTAGGAGGGATCACACAACCCTACAAACAATCGTGAGAGTTGATTATGTGCCCCCCGATGTCCGTGATCAATAAACTTAAGATATTTGACAAAAGTAACTACATAATTTATCGACAACATATTTCACACTCACATGGGTGTGGAATACTTTTCAATCATTTAACCATTGTGAGATGGGAAATCAAGAGAAAAGGATATATACACTCATCAAAAAGGGGAGAACGACTGTCCCTGCTGTAAACGAAAGCTATCTACACCATGCAAAAATTTGAGGAAAAAAAATGAGCATAATGATGGAATCGACATACCCGGATGTATTTGGAAGACGGAATTCAGAGCAAACAACACAAAATCTTGAAAACCAGCCCCAAAAACTATGACAAACGGGATAATCACAAGCACGATGGAGAATTCAAATTTGAAAATCCCAGCTGATGTGATAATCATGGAAATCCCTATTATTGTCACGAGAATATTGGGGCAAAACCGCACGTATAATCTTCCCCCCTGATTATCGTCAATGACCAGCTTGGTTTCCATTCCGTTCGAGAGTGCAATGAGGGCAAAAGGGGGATACACAACTCATTAAAACCAGATCCTCCTTTCGAACGGTATCGTTTCGTCTACACAGGGGACTTGTGGCTAAAGTATTTGTTTGGTAGGACTTAAGACTTCACTGTATTTAGGATTTGGACTCTTGGCTAATTTCTCCATTTCTGTGTTATCTATAATAAAAAATTTTTTAAAAAAATTTGTTCTCTCTAAAATAAAATGTCACTGCTTTGACGGCTTTAAAACAAATGCACCGTTTTGATTCTCTTTCTGCAAAATTGTTGGTTAGACCATTTGTTTTCTTGGTCACAAGGATATTTTTTGGCCCAACTAGCTCCACGAAGGGAAATCAAGGGATTGGCATATTGGCGAGGATCCTGATTTATACAGGGGTTTCACCTTTCTTCTTTTTTTTTGCTGGGGAGGTTTCACCTAAGCTAGCAGGACAAAAAAAAAAAAAAGGAGGGAAACGAGCGATAATTGAAGCAAACAATTCAATCGATCAAATTCCACATTTTATTGACTCCCAAAACAAAAGTTGCATTCACCACGCAGTTTTAGATTCAATCCAAATTAATCAAAGTATTTATCTAATATCTTATGACAATCAAAGTATTTATCTAATACATCATAATATCTTATGATAATCAAAGTATTTATCTATTTCGGCATTTCACAAACCAGAATATTCAGTCCAAATTAAGGGCAGTTTTAGCCATATGGACACCTAACCATTTTTGTTTCAGTCAGGTTCGTCTTTAACCTAGCCATGCACACTACTACAGCTTAACAAAGACATGATCGATGAGCTTGCTTGTGGATCCTTCAATTTTGGAAAAGTAAAGAAATAACCTTGCATCAAACTTCACAATCATGATGTCATGGTCTTGAAGCTGGACTCGCATTGAAAAAGAAGAAGGGAATTTTGGTCAAAACCCCTATATATAAGACTCCTTTTACAATAAACTCCAAAACAAAATAGGTTTTGTGAAAACCCTTTTGACACTGTACGGACTAAAACACCCTTGATTTTAAAACATTTAATAATTTACAAATGTGCCATTTTACTCCCCACCCGAAAATCAGGGATTTTCAACCATTTTTTCCGGCGACGTTATACAAGAAGAAACCAAACGAAAAATACACTTCCTAAACAGCAATAAACCCCATGGCTGCTATCTCCTTCTTCTTCTTCTTTTTATCTCTAACTCCAAACTCCAGATTTGCAAATTTATTATTTATTTATTTATTTATTTTGTGTGCATGTGTGTGTGTGTGTGTGCGCGCGAGAAGGTAAATAACTATTTGGAAGTTCTTGGTCCTTTTTTACACATGTATTGACAAAAAAATCATCAACAGTAAAGTGTCAATGTTGTTTATTGATAATTATAATTTGTTAGATAGTAAAACACAACCCGTTGTTTATTTTAAAGCATTGCAACAGAATCACTTTACTGTTGCTATTGTATTTGAATGGCAACAGTATAAATTGTACCAATTTGTTTATGCAATAGTATCACTTTATTGTTGCTAAGTTAGTTTGTGCAATAGTATCACTTTACTATTGGTAGTTAGTTTGTGTAACAGTATCACTTTACTGTTGGTTTACTATTGTGTGCTTTGAAAAAATTACACAGACAATAGTACTAGTTTACTATTGTGTGTTTTAAAAAATGTATACACTACATAGTAACAGAATATTGTTGTCTTTGAAAAAAATATAAAAAAAACACTACAATAGCAGTCCCCAAAAAATGACTAGATCTGAAATCACAACCAAAGACACAAAAAGATTAAAAAAAAAAAAAAAAAAAAAGGAGAGCAGATCTAGAGTTGGGAGATGAAAAGAAGAAGAAGAACAGAGGAAGAACCGTCGTTGGAGAAGGTCTAGTCATGGCCTTGATGAACAACCATCGGAAAAGAAAATATTGTCGACGTTTCCAGATCTGGTTTTTCTTCTTCTTCTTCTTGTTCTTCTTTTTCATTTTCAGATCTGGTTTTTTTTCCTCTCTCTCTCTCTCTTTCTCTCTCTCCGCCCCTCCCTTCTTCTTCTTTTACGTAAATGGATTTGATTTGAAATTAACATACCTTGTAAATATAAAAGAAGGTTAAAACAGGTATTTTTAAAAAAATATTTCCTTTTTCTTAAAGAATCTTTTAAAAAAAGGGTTTGGAGTTAAAAAATCTTATGATGGGTTTTTTGTTAAAAGTAGTCCCCTAATAGGGGTTATTGCTAATTTCCCAAAAAAAAAAAAAAAGAAAAAAAGAAAAAAAAAGTGGGGGGTGCAAGTGGGGGGTTAATTATTTTTCAACCACATAATCTTGAAGCTCTCGCTGCAATGGCACCAAGAAGGGAAGCTTGTGCTTGGTTTTGGTGTATTTCTCTGTTATGTCTATATACAATGTAATTTAGAAATACTTCTGTTGTTAATTTATTTAAATTTGAAGCATGCATTAAGGTTTGCGTTGACGAATGTTTTTTAGCCTTGTCTTTTTAATTGGATGACACAAACTAGAAATTGTATTATTTTAGAGTAAGTATAGCCTAGCTAGTTGAGATAATTGCATCTAAAATATAAAGAAAGGCTTGCATATAGAGTTCATACTACTCCCTCTGTCCCACAAAGATAGGCCAAGTTTAACAAATCACGGAGTTTAAGAAAGGGTCATCATTGCATTGACTTGTATTAATTAAACCTCATCTTTCCAAAAATATCCTCAGCTTTTTTGTATTGGGTTTTGTGTTAAAAGTTATCATTGAAATAACAAAGGGTATTGTAGAAAACTTATAAAAATAATGATTTGACTTTTCAAAGTGGACAAACATTTTGGGACAAAAAAAGTTACAAATATGGCCTATCTTAATGGGACGGAGGGAGTACAAATTAAAACTGAACAAAACTTAGATAAAGGACTAAGAAGTCTTTAACTGATGAGTGGGAGAGAGAAATACAAGAAGCCTTCATGGCTATATAAAATCTTACAAAATAACTACCTCCCACCTACCAATAATGTGGGATTCTTCCATCTTCATATTTAAAACAACCTTTCCCTTGTAGAGCCATAAGTCCTTATGCATAACTACCAGCAACTTTCATAAATATGCAATATTCAATCTCATTAATAATAATGATAATAATAATAATAATAATTTGGTGGAAACAATAGTGGAGGCACTTACATTATATTGGTTCAACTTTTTGAGAGCACATTTTGATCCATCAAGTTCCAGTAGTACTTCTGCGTTCTCGACCTCTTTTTCCCCCTCTGCCATTCCGTGGCTTCCTTCCGAAAGTTTTTATGAACCATTTGTGTTTCCTCGTGGTCAAGAAGTGCCCAATAACCAATCCAACTATTAGCCCGCTTCCATATCCAGCCAGTATGAATATCCAATCATATCTACTTGGGAACTTTAAATTTTCGTCTTGTTCCGAGGTTAAAGGTGGTGGTGTTGATGCCTCAAAATTTCCACATTTCTTCGACAAAGGGTTTCCACACAACCCTGAATTTCCTTCAAATGAAGTGTTTGGAAATGTATCAAACTGGTTCCCACGTGGTATTGGCCCCATGAGATGGTTATGAGAGAGATTTAAAAGTGCAAGAAACGTTACACCAGCTAGTTGTTGAGGGATCTCTCCTGAGAGCTTGTTTTGAGAAAGGTCCAATGATTCAAGATTGGTTAAGTTCCCTAAACATGATGGAATGTGACCAGTGAGAATGTTGTTGGAAAGATTGAGCAATTGAAGCCCCTTCAGTTTCCCGATGGATTCTGGAATATCTCTTTCGAATGTGTTGCTTGAGAGATCAATGGCTATGAAGATAACTGGGATCTTTGAATATCTTCTAGCCATGCCTTTGTTTGTTATTGTCATTGAATAATCATAATTTGCATACCACCCATATTCCTGGTTCTTAGAACTCATGTTTGTTTGCATATATGTTAACTGCTCTTTGTTGTCAACAATTTTCATGGAATTCCAATTCTTGAAGTACTTGGATGGAAATTTCCCTGTAAAGCTATTGTGAGATAAGTCAATGATGTGCAACTTGGGAAAGCCTAAGTTAGTTTCAGGATCCCTTATTGCACCGTGGAATTCATTGGATCGCAAAATAAGAACTTTTAACTCTGGAAAAGTTCCTAACCAAGAGGGGAAGGTATCATTAATCTGGTTATTTCCAAGATCAAGAATCTCTAGCATTTCACAATTGGCCAATGATCTTGGTACCCAACCTTGTAATTGATTTTGACTAAAATCAATCATCCTCAACTTGCTTCCATTCATACATGTTTGGGGGATGGCACCATGAAAGTTGTTATTTCGTAAATTCAGTACTGACAGAGAATCACTATAGTTGCCCAAGCATTGTGGAAGTGTACCGCTAAAGTTGTTATTAGACAAATCAAGGACAGACAGAGAGGTTAGGTTGCAAATCAACGGTGAAATTTCCCCCGTTAGTGAGTTATTTGACACAAAAAAATTTACGGTGGATGGTGGTGGAATCGGGAGTGATCCTTTAAGCATGTTAGAATTGAGATCTAATATGGTTATACTTGTCCATGGAAGAAGAACGGAAGGTTCATCAAAACCTGTTAGTAAATTGTTAGAAACTGACACATACCACAATGTTTCTTTTCCTACGTTCCAAATCCATTTAGGTATTTGGCCTTGAATTTTGTTCTCGGAAAGATTCAAACATTCCAATTCATCTTGGTATCGAAGGAAATCCGGGAATTCACTTAAGTTGCATGCGACTAATTCTAACATCGCGAACTTTGGAATAGTGGCATTTATACTGGTGTTAGTGAGAAATGATAAATTAATATCCCATAGTTGGAATTGAACCAGATTTTCGAGGTTTAAAAACATGTTGAAGTCTACTGTGCCACTCAAGTTAGTGTCAATTGAAGAAAAACGTTTAAGATTCCTGAGTCCAGAAATTGACCGTGGAAATGGACCATACAAATTGTTAGATGAAATGTTAAGTGTGGTGAGCTGAGTGAGGTTACCAAGTGAAGATGGAACTGACCCTGAGAAATTGCAGCCATTGATTTCTAACTCTATCATGAAAATGAGGTTGCCAATTGAATCTGGCAGCTTGCCAAAGAAACCTGTTTGGGCAACTTTCAGTAACTTCAGAGGACTACTTTTGTTGAAAACAGGCAAGTAACCGGTCAGATATGGATTGGACCTCACATTAAGAACTTGGAGGTTGGGTAGCTGGAAAATGGCCACAGGGAATTCACCATGCAACCCACATTTTCTGAGACAAAGGGATTCCAAAGATGTCATGTTTGCCAAGATATCAGGGATTTCAGAAGAAATGTTCACCCCACCGAGATTAAGTTCTTTCAAGTTGGTTAGGTTTTGAAGTAAGCCGTTAAGACTGGGCTCCTTTTCTACTTTCAACAAAGGTGGTAATTCAAAAAATGAAGAAACATTTCCAGAGAGGTCAAGAGAAATCAACTTGGAAAGTTGGAAGATATTTGATGGGATTTGGCCATAAAAGGAGGAGTGGGAGAGGTTGAGATATGTGAGTCTCGAAAGATGGCCGAATCTAGAGGGGATTTGAGAATAATTGAAGTGATTGTCGGCAAGATTAAGATTTTGAAGGTGAACCAGACGGAAGAGGCTACTGCTAGAGTTGAAAGAACCATAGAGAAAGCTGCTACTCAGGTCAAGGCCGATGACATGACCCGTGTCATCATCGCACTCGACACCATCCCATGAGCAGCAATCACTGTTGTCTCCGAGCTTCCATGACGCAGTTTTTGGATAAGCGGAAGGATCACCAGAAACGTCCTGATTATCACTGATCACAAAGCTTTGGTTAAATTGCGACAAGGCTGAGCTCTCATCATCACGACATAGTAGGCGTATAGAAGCAGCAGAGGAAGAGGCAGTACTCATTATAAGATGGAAACATGCGAGTAAGGATAGCAGGCATGTGATCATGGAGAGATATAAAGATGACCCCATAATCACTCTTTTTGTAAACACTCTCTTTTAGTACTCTTAATTAGATGAACGAGGAAATGGAGTATGAGGAGCTTTTATAGGCAATGAGTCAAGGACTCCTCATGTTTTGTGTTATGACGTTGTAGAGCCGCCCACTTGCCGTGCTGATCCCGTCCTCAGCCACACACAAGCTTATGACAGTGGACCCTGGTGCCACTTCAAGTCAAGTCGTCTCCGTAAAACCAAGGGAGTTGAAGCAAGATGTGAAATGATAAGCAGTTTCATGGTAGAACGCTGGATCTTTAGGTCCTCACCGTAAAACCAAGGGAGTTGAAGCAAGATGTAAAATTATAATTTAAGATGGGACAATGATAAGTCGTCTCCGTAAAACCAAGGGAGTTGAAGCAAGATGTAAGATTATAATTTAAGATTGGACAATTGTAAGGATTGGATGGAGTAAAGCACTTACCAAACTTGTGGGGTGATGGGTTGTTTTCGCACTCCAAATAGGAACGTCTCTTCACTTGGGCTAAGAAGTCTAACACTCTCACTCTCACTCTTACTCTGATTTGTCCCTTTGAAGACTTTAGGCGCTTTGAGGATAGCTTTGGGTTGAGTCGTCTCAAATTATCTTCTCAAGCCAATTGCAAAGCGTGAGAGACCCGCAAAAGACTCACAAGCATGAGAGACCAGCAATCACTATATATAATGATAAAAGGGAAATATTGATCCAGATGACCACCGTCAATAATCAAAGGTCTCGGATCCACAGGGTTGATAAAATTTCAAGAGAGAAGGAAACACCCATTTTAATCGATAATAATCCAATTTATTAATAAAATTATCAGACAATAGACAATAAAATAAATAAATAAATAAAACTATATAAGAAAACTAATTAGTAATATAGAAGCCAAGAAGAAGGGTGGAATCAATAGGGAACCATACTAACTTCTGTAACAAAAATCTTTACTAAATTAAAACAAAAAAAATTTTAAAAGGAAAGATTGCACTTTTGGTAGCCTAAACCAAGGAATTTAGTCAAATTTAATGACTTCTACGTTTCTAATCAGTTGTGCGAATTTTCTGCCATTTTGAATCTGAAGCGGGATAGGTCCGACTAGTACCTATTGGACTGGTGATGGTCCAATTTAGAAAATTCTTTGACAATTTGTTGAGGACCAACCAATTTTTTGTGCCCACTATGTGCATTTAACCCTCAATAGGGCTGTGCTCAGAAGAATGCAATTAACTTCTGATTAAAATTTCTTTATTCCAAAAACATTGCCGTGCCTTTTCACTACTCAAACAATTTGATTGATCGAAATTGAATTATTAAATTTATTCACCCAATTTGATTTTATAAGGGGGATGTAATGTATAAAGTACAACACATTACATTTAGTGGGTTTTGATTACTCAGTGATGATGGCCGGGTCAAATTATATAGAAGATGCATGGAATGGGGTTCACGATGAGACCATTGTAAGGATTTGATGGATTTCAGCACTTCCCAATCTTGTAGTGCATGTGGTGTGGTGGGGTGTTTTTACACTCCAAAATAGAACCTCGCTTCACTTGGGCCAAGTTGTCTAACTCTCAGTCTCACCTTAATTTGTCCCTTTAAAGATTTTTTAGCACTTAAGAGGATAGATTTACCACAAATGATCATTTCAAGTTAACTGCTAAACGTGAAAGAGCCGCAAAAGACTTGTACTGAACAGCAGAACTTATAGGTCCCACAAACTTGGATTGTGGATCTAATCGAAGAAAGGGACATGGTCCTGGTTCACTTGCTCGCTCAATGGCCCTGTCCATGATATCTCTCAGCCCAGCCAAGAACATTAAGAGGTTATGACCACTGTCAATAGTCAAGGGTCATGGATCCACTAGGTTCGGTTGATAGAACTTTCAAGAGAGAACGAAACACAAAATTTAATCCATAATAATCTAATTTATTAATAAAATTATCAAACAATGGCCAAAAAATAAAATAAATAAATAAATAAAACTATTTAGGAAAACTAATTAGTAATAAGGAAGCCAATATTAAAGGTAGAATCAATGGTGAGGCCGGGATTTTTACTTCTGCAAAAAAAATAATTATTATTAAAACAACCCATCTAAAGTAATGATTCTCTTGAAAGTGGAATTCAATAATCTTGCTTAAAAGTCCAAATTGACGACTTCTTGAGCTTGTTAACATCCCAATTAATTAAGTGGGGGCTCATATCTTGACCAAACCATGAACCACATGTTTGAGTGGCTGAAGAATCAATCTTTCCAGAGTTGAAGACTCCACCTCCAAGGCTCGGATACAAAGCTGCCACACGAACAATGTGACTTTGGAATTAGAGGTGATCGAAACTGACCAGTATGGACTAGATGGTCCTAGGAAGGCTACTTCAAAGTTCAAATGAGTATTAATTGGCGGAACTTTCCCTGCAGTTCCACCAACAAAAATTTCTACTCTTCCAAACAGCTTGAGTAAGCGAAATGTTCAAAATTCCAAATTGATGATTCCTTAATATCCCAAGTGGGACCATGTTTATTTGAATCAAAGATATATTGGCTTGACATAAAGTTCCAAGTATTGAGACAGCACATGCAGACCATTGCTTCAAGAAAAAGAATGATTCAACATTGGCCAACTCATGAGCTGTTGAATGATGTCATTTTAAGTCACATGACCTTTGGTTCTCAGATTTGAGGGCTACAACATTGTTTTCTAATTTTTCATTTTCCAATGCTACTACATCTGTCGTTGTTTGTCTTTTCTTTCTTTTTTCTCTTTTATTTTTAGTTTGGGGACTCAATTGACGAAATTTAAACTTGAGACGCCAAACTGAAACCTAACCCAAATCTTACAGCTTCGCAAAACCAACCAATATGTTGTGCCCACTATGTGCATTTAATTTAACCCTCAAAAGGGCTACTACTCAAGTTGAATATATGCTATTAACTTTCTGATTCAATTCTCTTTATTCCAAAAACATTGCCGAGCCTGGTCACCACTCAAAACAATTATTAAGGGCTGGTTTAACTAGGTGTCCAATTTACAATTAAACAATTCAAGAAACTTTACATAGTATTGAAGGCATAAACTAATAACCTTGAATTAGAGTAAAAAGTTTTACATACACCTGGTGCATGTAAAACTTTTTTATTTTTATGCTTCTCAATATCTTTTTATAAGAATAATATTTGGCTAAATCAATTGTTGAATTAGATATTCTACTCGATCATGCACGTCATGCATGCCTAATTTCAAGTTAATCAGATATCAAGAAGCATTTACTTTATAAGCTTATATTTCTTTTACAAATAAAACTATAATTTGAGGCATTTTATGGATGATATAGTACATTCCTAATATCTGACTAACTTAAAATTTGGTATGCATGACGTGTATGAGTAGAGTATATAATCTAACAGTTGGATTAATGATGTATTATTCACACAAAAAGATATTGAGAGGTGTAAGAGTAAAAAGTCTTAAACCAATTGCTAACGAATCCCTTCCTATATTTACTACTATTTATACTTCACAACTTCGTTGGAAAATATCTTAGTGTCAAAAAATTTACGGAACAAATTTTCAATACAAGAGACTAGTTTTTCATTGCAAAGGTACCAGGAAAGCATGTTTGTGTGTTTTTGGATGAAAGTAATTTGTTTTAGTTGGGTACATTTCATGTATATGGCTGAGTAACCGACTAGGATCTGTTTAGAAGATAGCTAGACTTCAAGTCGTTGGAGAAGTTGATGTGTGTCGCTTTTAAATAAAGAGCCGTGAGGACACAAGAAGTGGTGGTAGCATTGAAAAGTATGCAAGCCTCAGGATTTTTCTGAAACTTTGCACTGGAAAGGGAAAGGAAAAAAAATTAATAAGAAGAAGAAGAAGAAGGAAAAAGACTCCGGCGGAGAACATATTTTTCTAATTTTCTTAGCATGCACCACTTCAACTCCTATCTCTCTCGCTAGCTTCTAAATTTTCTACAAAGTGGTTGTTCTATTTCCTAAAATCTACATACAAAAAGACTTAAATGCCATGGAATTATAGCTCTGTGGTTGATGATTGACAATTTTCATTTTTTCATTTTATTTTATTTTATTTTATTTTTTATTTTTTAAGTCAGTATTTGACAAGTCCAAGATGGAATTTGACATGTCACGTTGGGGTAACGATTACCAAAAGATTAAAAGAGACGTGATTTAGTAACCATTGGGGCAATTTGGTAATTTGGTGGGCGTCATTGGAATTGCACAAAATTTGGTGAGTTGATTGAAAATATCACACATTGCCAATGTTGTGAAGTACCTTTTTTTTTTTTTTTTTTTTCCAACCATTTAGGCCATGAAAAGCGTAATTTTACCATTTTAGGAAAGTTTTTTCAAATCGATTTTGCCTTACTTTTGGGAGTATTATTTATTTCCATGCTTAACTCAATTTTTTCATTTTTAGTATATTTTATTATTTTATGCTATTTTTGTTTTAAAAAATTATAATTAAGTCTTTGACTAAAATTAGGGCTCTACAGTCTTTGTATGTCGCTTAGGACTTTATGTAACACAGATTGATTGTTATTAATAAAATTTTAGAATTTTGTTTTTACAGTTATAGTTCTTGTTCTACAAGAAAACCGTGTTATTCTTTTGTTACCTCTGCTTCGTCAGCAGGTCTCCAAGCATACCAAGTAGGTCTAACAAGTTCAACCACCAATATATTCTTTTATCATGTGAGGTCGTATCTTGATATCGCATACTGGTCTTATAAGTTATAACTTAAGTGGTATCTAACATTAAATCACTTGAAGGCCTTGGAGCTACTTCCAATTGGGAAATGCTATAAATAACTCCTAGTTACTGCACTTGACATGGCATGAGTTAATTGACAAAAATACTTTCCAAGTTATTCAATATCACCACAAGAGATTCATTTGACACATCACGTGCTGCCTATATAATGCTACATATAGCATTGCCCCCTTGCAATTATATCTATAATCCTGCTGATCAAAAAAAGAAAAAAAATTAAAAAAATTAAATCTATAATCCATTGTTGTTGCGCCATAATTGTATCCTTGTAGACCTCATCCATGGTAACATCTTTGTCAAGATTATACCAAAAAAAAAAAAAAAAAAAAAAATTCATTCAAATTGACGACTCCTTGAGTTTATTAATATCCCAATCAAGTGGGGGCTCATATGTTTCTTGACCTTACCATGTACCACATGTTTAAGTGGCTGAAGAATCAATCCTTCTAGGGTTCAAGACTCCAGCTCCAAGGCTCGGATACGTACAAAGCTGCCACGCCAACAATGTGACTTTGGAATTAGAGGTGACACTGACCAGTATGGACTAGATGGTCCTAGGAAGGCTATTTCAAACAAGAGTATTCTTTGGCCGAACTTTCCCAGAAGTTCCACCGAAAATATTTCTACTCTTCCAAACTTACGACTTGAGTAAATCAAATGTTCAAAATTACAAATTGATGACTCCTTAATATACCAAGTGGGATCCATGTTTATTTGAATCAAAGATATATATATATATATATATATATATTGGCTTGAGATAATTAAAGTTCCAAGTATCGATCTAGACAGCACAGACCATTGCTTCAAGAAAAAGAATGATTCAACCTTGGCCAACCCATGAGCTGTTGAATGATGTCATCTAAAGTCACACGACCTTTGGTTCTCATATTTGAGGGCTGCGGCATTGTTTCCTAATTTTCCATTTTCCAATGCTATTACATTGGTCGTTGTTTGTCTTTTCTTTATTTTTTATTTTTTATTTTTAGTTTGGAGATTCAATTGACGAAATTTAAACTTGAGACCCCAAACTGAAACCTAACACAAATCTTAGGGTAGTTTTCTGATCCGAACCTCAGGATAGTTTTCTGCAATTTGCCATAATAAGCAATATAGATATAAATATAGATACATATGATGAAAGCATAAGCCTAAATTCTAAAAGAGATCAACAATTCATGACCTAATTCGTTGTACAAGTGCACCCAAAATCATCCTAATTTGGCGTCAATCATCAGGAGTATTTGACGTCATAGCTAGGAGACATCAAATGCTGAATTTCGATCGTAAAACTCATTTTGAGGCAACCCTCCACAAACCATCTATACTACTATATTAAGAGAATTCTCTTTGTGGTTGGATTGCATCTGATTTACCAAAACACCCTTAAAATTTAATCTTTCTTATGGACTAATTAGTAAATTCAACAACCTAAAAACAGTTACAAAACTCCCACAATCCCACGTTTCCCCTTCTCTTTCATTCCCACATTTTGAATCTGAAGCAGGATAGGTCCGACTAGTACCTATTAGACTTGTGATGTTCCAATTTAGAAAATTCTTTGACAATTTGTTGAGGACCGACCAATTTGTTGTGCCCACTATGTGCTTTTAACCCTCAGTAGGGCTGTGCTCAGTAGAATGCAATTAACTTTCTGATTCAAATTTCTTTATTCCAAAAACAGTGCCGAGCCTTGTCACCACTCAAACAATTTGATTGATCGAAATTGAATTATTAAATTTATTCACCCAATTTGATTTTAGGGGGATGTAATGTATTAAGTACGAGACATTACATTTTATGGGTTTTGGTTACTCAATGATGATGGCCGGGTCAAATTATATAGAAAGATGCATGGAATGGGGCATCATGAAGGAGACAAAAGGATCTCCATGCTCTATTCTCCCGATTGAATTTGCATTCTGCATGTTATCTTTGCTCCACTACTCTAATGTTAGGAAGTTTAATAGCAGTCTTCTGTTTGTCCAAAAAATGAGAAAACAAAGTGTGAGAAGTAGACAAAAATAGCCATCTAGACGACCAACTGGAAGGATAGAAGAAAGGGTGGCCTTTTTTTTTTTTTTTTTATTTTTTCCCCAAAAGAGCTAGAGCATCAAAGGGTGAAATAGTATCCCAACTAGATTGGCACACGACACCCCTAATTATTTGCATCACAGCATTACAACACTCATACCAATTGGGACAGAATATGAGGCCATAGCATAAACCACTTAGTTTCTTCATTAGAATTCATGCTTCACCACAAAACATTGAAATGATTACAACCAGGGGTTAATCTGCAAACACACACCTGCAAACAAAAAGCATGGATTCAAATCTTTAGATTACATACACTAGAACGATTTTCGCAGTTGATAGTCTACAAGTCGCTACTCAAGGTTTTAGTGACGAATTTTTTTTGAAAATGCTATCCGTAAAACTTTTTGGCCACTACTATTTAAAATCCACAGGTAAGCTTAAAGAAAGATGGACTTCCCTCTAAATTAGAGACAGGCAAAACATTCTCCATCCAATGATGATTAAATATGGGGTCATCCTCATCTATAAATTTACCAAAATACTCTCTCAATAGAAGCTCAACGATGAAATTGCCATTCAGCAGAATCATTTTCACAAATTCTTCACTGCTTAGCTTGGTGGCTTCCGCGTAACAACTGCGGACTCTTTCTTCCCGAAATCTTACAAATTCAACGCAATCCTCCATGGCTTGCAAGTTTTTTTGACCATGATGAAAGGGCCCGATGGAGACCATTCGAGGTGTGTATGCTTTCAAATTTACTTCACGAAGTTCAACAGGAACTCTGTAGATACAATGCTCAGACGACAGGGCAGGCAAAGCCTTTCTAGCATTCCTCCAATAGAAAACACCAACGGATCAATGGATCAAATTTTCTTTCAATATCCTGTTGAATTTAAGTTTAGGTTAGCATTCTACTATCCAAACCCAACCCGTTAATTAAAATTGTAGCTCAAACCCATCCAAATTTCTGGTTGGCTCAGCTTGTCAGATCATGTCCACAATAAAAAATGTCTGAACCATTGAGGGGTGTGGGCTTGGGACTTGCACGTGCATTCTAAACCTGTTTTGTAATTAGGAGTTGAATTATAGGGTAAATTACCCAGTGTTTTCTGCATTAAAGTCTAATAACCCATTTTAAAACAAGATGTGTCAGCACCAAAAAATAATTCATGATCCTGTAAAAAATACTCACCGTAAGCATCAAAGATGGATTGGAACTAACCGACTAACTGATGGACCAGATTAAAATCATGCTACGTCAAAATGACCGACCATTTGATGGTTCCGTTTAGTATCCAAAATCAATTTGATTTGAAGCGTTTTAACCTCGAAAAACAATAAATTTCTTTACCAGAACTTTCTATATACTATTGCATGGTTAAACATATAATTTTGAATATCTGTGAGAAATTTTTTTATTCAGTTTGCCTCTGTTTGGAACTCGGAAAAGTTGAGGGAAAAGAAAGAAAAAAGAGCTAAAATAGCTTTAGAAACAAATTTATTTTCTCAGCAAAGCTCAGTATTTTCATTTGCTTTCCCTGCTTTCCATCATCTAGACTGTTTTACCCTTTTTCTTTATATAAAGAAAAATGTATCACACCTATAATTCTCATTTTACCTTGCAGTGTAGATTATACAATCGTTACAGGTGACAACAGGGAGAAAAAACTCAGCAACTTGTACACCCACCTGAAATCAACAAATTGAAACACTTGCTCAAGCTTAAAGATGGGCATGCGCCAAAAGGAATAATATCAAACTGCATAACATTCAATCTCCAATACCAAGTCTAGAATCATTGAGAAGCAAAAGTACACAACTTACAATTCTTATTCTAAACCTTAATAACTTGAATTATGCTACATTGTCTCCTCAATTTTCAAATCCCCTACTGCAGTTTGAAGTACTTTGAAGTGTCTCCCAATAGTGTCATTTCATCACCATCTATCATTTTCTATTTTATGGTCCTTCATTCTCTCTCTGATACAATCTTCTACGTCCATAGTACAGAACCATAGACCTCCAACAGATTATCAATCCTTAAACCATTAGTGATAGAAACCACTAAGTTATAAGCTAGCACTTGATAAAACTTCCTCTGCCTACTTCCAGTACAGAAATTGGAGGTACCAAACATGATCTCCGGGTTTCATATGCGCAGAACACTAAACAAAAATAAATATAGGCTATTTCAATTAAATTGCAATTTCCAAGCATTCCATGTATGTCTATGCAACTCAAAGAAAAGGTATCATGAATTTCAAATTGATGTGTTCTCTAAGCCTTGAATAGAATAACTTTTGTATGGCTACGAAGTACTATGCATCAGAGTTAATTACGATATCGAATAAATAAAAAGAAGATCCTTCAAAATTTAGAATTCACATGTTATAGATACAAGGAAATGTACAAAATTCAGTCCTAGAAAGAAAAGAGAAAAGAATATGAGAGTGGAGGAAAAATTTCCGGTATAACTTGACTAGTTTATCTAACTCATGTAATTAAAATCCCGTTCCAAATTCTTCAGCAAGAATGATCCGCTGCTCAAGAAATTCCAATGCAAACGGGTTTTGCTCTTTCAAATTATCAATCCCATCCAACCCAAAATTCGTCATTTTTTCCTTTCGTGGACATCACCCCCACATCTTTCCTCACAATAGGACTATCCATTCCCCAATTATCCCATTCTTTAAAAGTATTGTTATCACCTTTGCACTCTTCAGGAAATTGTCCACCACTACCATTATGCACATGCCCTTCCACCTTCCAGTCTACTCCATCTCTGGTAAATTCTTCAACCTTTTGAGACGCCAATGCCATTACATCTTGCATAATTCCCCATGTCTTTTGCCCGATTTCCGTGGTCTTTGAAGCTACCACATTCAAAGTCTCATCATAGCCACCATCCACCTGTTCATGCATTGAACAAAAATTAAGAGAATCACATGATATAGCTAGATTCCATGCCTTGTATTTGTACTCTACTTTTTGTGAAACCTGTTTCATCAATTAAATGACAGAGATGACTGGGATTCATTGGTTCAAACTTTTGGGATCTATTACCTATTGGTCTTTTGGTTTCAAGCAGAACATAATGTAAATCATTAAGCATATGCAATCCAAAGAGCATAGTGTTCATGGCTACCTTGGAAGTTAGCTCTTTTGGGCCATCTTGAATGGCATTTGCAGCAGACTGTACAACAGATGATGCAACCAGAGATAACCTACCAAGGCCCTGCCAATCAGCAATAATGAAATAAGTTTGTTCAGAAGTAGATAGCATCAAGTGCCTTTCAATGCTGCAAAACCAATTAGATATGCAAAGAAGATGTTTTATAGCTAATAATCTGAACATGCCAACAGGCAACAGAAAAACCAGAACTTCAAAATGATGCCTTTGCAAAAATGAACCATAACAGTTTTTCCTGCAATTTCTGGGGATCATGAAATACCATGTCGAGTGCCTCGAAAAAAATTGTTTTGTAATGGAAAAAATACTAATATCAAATGGAGTATATATATCTATATATATATATTAAAAACAAGAAATTTTGTATTCAACAAGTTTTGAAATGAAGAAATAATAAATAATTCATATTAATTTTATGAAGGTAACCTTTTCTTAATAATTATTACAGTGCTTTATCCAAACTATTTGAGGTCAACACCTGAATCCTCCAATCTCCTGCCTCTGTTAAAATCCATATTTTCAATAAAGTTTGACGCCCCCTCTAATAATACTACCAATGTATTTTAAACATGTGAAAGCATGAGCTAAACACATGCTCGAGGTAAAGAAAGCACCAATTTATATATAATTTTTTAAAAAATAGGGTAAAACTTTATCAATTATTGTAAAGTGCCGCTTTTAAATGCAAAAAAATGGTTAAAACAGAACCGAATGGCCACATTGGCAATTTCTTCAAACCAAATCCACAATCGCATTAAGTACTAACTGTTAGAATATAATAAATCGATAAATTTTCCAAGTTCATAAGCATGTATAGAAATTAAAACAATGCTTGCGTATCTGAAGACTCCATTGATGCGCAATCCAGAACTTTGAACCACCAATCCAGTAGTACAGCAATGGTCTTCCACCCTCTCCACACAAACACTCTCTGTCTTTCAATGGGGCAAGACTATACTGAATAGAGCTAACAAGGTCTGTGAGGGTGGGGACCAATGCCCTATTTATAGGAGAATGGGATAGGATAAGTCTTCCCATTATGACTTATCTTTTCCAACAAGAAAGCTATTTCTTGTTTACCAAGAAAGCTCTTATCTTGTCCAACAAGTAAACCGATTTCTTATCCATTAAGAAAGTCATTTTCTTGTCCATCAAGAAAGATATCCCTTATCCATTAAGGCATCTACACGTTCCTATCCATATCTCAATACACGTGATCACACGTGACTAAGGTGCACCATAACCCATATGAACTTTATTAATCACAACCTTTATTGGGAATCCGGTACATCACGTAATCAATTTCTCATCAATCCGGGTTTTATAAAATATTAATTTTAATTTAATCAATGGCAGCCCACATGAATTTAAATAAAATTCTTACATTCTCCCACTTGGGCAACATTGATTGAAAAAATACAAAATAATTTTTTGGATTGGATAGCTTTAGTGGCCACAGAAATTGAAAAGTGAATAACACCTTAGTATCATGATTCGATCAAACAAGATCACAAATATTGAATCATAGAGGTCAATACACCCCTGTATAGCGTACGACCATTCTATGGTTACAAATATTAGGATACTTGTCCACGTGAATCGCCAACAAATATGGATCGTGTAGTATGGAAAATAGCATACTGAATGTGATTAAATTTATGCTATATCCAATTCGGTCCTCCTTTATGCTTCTAGCATGAAGCTAACTTTATGGTTTGCAAGAACCTTATGCTTCATGGAAGCTCTTAAGACGGGTCTGAATGTCTTAAGTTAACTACACTCATAGGTGAAAACTTTATACCGTATGAGTTACTTAAAGCGAAACCACATGCTTTAAGTCTAATATTGTATGCCTTTAATAGAAACCTGCCATAAAGAAACAGATATGCACAAAATATATGGCAGATAATAAACATAACACTATGAGTTTCCATGTGAGAATAAATAGTATTTATTAAAACAGTTGCACCCGATAACTGTATGGGTTACCTTCTTAGTGGAATCAAGCTAATACATATTTTATAAAACAACTCCCACTAACTTTTTACATGAAAACTCCCACTAGCCAAAAACATCAAAAGACTCAACTATCCCCATGTTAGTGACATGATTTTTAAACACTGGTATATTTAAACCTTTAGTAAGTGGGTCTGCTAACATTGCCTCAGTTCCAATGTGTTCAATCACAACTTCCTTATTATGTACTTTATTCTTGACAAGCAAATATTTGATTTCCATGTGTTTGGTACCAGACGACCTTTTGTTATTCTTGGAATAGAAAACAGCAGAACTATTATCACAAAATATCTTCAAAGGTCTTGCAATAGAATCCACCACTTGAAGTCCATAAATAAAATTCTTAAGCCAAATTGCCTGTGTAGTGGCCTCATAACATGCTATAAACTCTGCTTGCATGGTTGAAGATGCTACAGTAGTATGCTTAACGCTCTTCCAAGAAATTGCCCCTCCAGCTAGCATAAAGATATACCCTGACGTGGATTTGAAATCATCCCGACATCCACCAAAATCTGAATCTGCATAACCTACCACCTTAAGATTCTCACCTTTACTGTAGGTAAGCATAAAATCCTTGGTTCTTTGTAGATATCGCATAACTTTCTTTACAGCTGACCAATGTAGTTCACCAGGATTAGCTTGAAACCTACCAAGTACGCTAATCACGAAAGCTATATCTGGACGAGTACAGACTTGAGCATACATTAAACTCCCAACAGCTGAAGTATAAGGTTTGTCTTTCATAAGTTTCTTCTCCATATCAGTCTTTGGGCATTGATCTTTGGTAAGTTTATATCCTTTAATAATAGGTACCTCACCAGGAGAACAGCTGAACATATTAAACCTCTTAAGCACACGGTCAATATATGCTCTTTGAGATAATCCCAAGACACCACGATGTCTATTTCTATGAATCTCGATTCCAAGAACGTATGATGCTTCCCCAAGATCTTTCATCTCAAAATGCTTAGACAAAAGACATTTAGTTTGTTGAAGCAAACCAATATCATTGCTGGCCAATAAAATGTCATCAACATAAAGAACGAGAAAAATGAATTTACTCCCACTGACCTTGAGGTATATACACTGATCAACAATATTTTCAACAAAGCCATAGGATCTCACTATCTCATCAAACTTCAAATACCACTGCCTTGATGCTTGCTTCAAACCATAAATAGACTTCTTCAATTTACATACCATATGCTCCTTTCCTTCTTCTTTGAAACCTTCAGGTTGCAACATATATACATCTTCATCAAGATTACCATTTAGGAAAGCGGTTTTGACATCCATTTGATGTAACTCTAAGTCAAAATGTGCTACAAGTGCCATGATAATCCTAAAAGAGTCTTTTGAAGAGACTGGAGAAAAAGTCTCAATTTTTCTCAATTTTCTCAATGTAATCGATCCCTTCTCTTTGGGTAAAACCCTTTGCCACAAGTCGTGCCTTATACCGCTCTATGTTACCCTTCGAATCTTTCTTTGTCTTATAGACCCATTTGCAACCTATTGGTCTAACTCCATCAGGAACTTCCACAAGATCCCAAACTTTATTACTGCCCATAGACTTCAACTCATCTTTCATAGCCTCCAACCATTTTGACGATTGCGAACCAGTAATTGCTTGATCAAAACGAAACAGATCGTCTTCTTTACCAACATCAAAGTCAGATTCTTGTAAGTAAACAACATAATCTTGAGATAAAGCTGGCTTTCGAACTCTTTGAGATCTCCTAATTGGTATTTCTCGAACCAATTCATCCCTTTCTTCATGTTCTGCCATTGGTTGTTGTTCCTTTTCTTCCTCAATTGACTGATCATTTTGGACAATCTCCATTGGAACAATCAAATTTTCTTCTTCAAAAGTAATCTTACGAGACTCTATCTTTTCACTATTCTCAATAAACTTTGCACGATTTGTCTCCACAATCTTAGTGCCTAAACCGGGACAGTAGAATTTATAACCTTTAGACCTCTCAGGAAAACCAATGAAATGACAACTGATGGTTCTAGGATCAAACTTCTTTTCTTGTGGATTGTAAATCCTAGCTTCAGCCCTACATCCCCAGACACGAAGGTGATTTAAACTAGGCTTCCTACCGGTCCAAAGTTCAAAAGGTGTTTTAGGTACAGATTTGCTAGGAACCCTATTCAGGATGTAAATAGCCATTTTAAGAGCTTCTCCCCATAAAGACTCAAGTAAGGATGAATTACACATCATACTTCTCACCATGTCCTTTAAGGTACGGTTGTGCCTTTCCGCAACACCATTCTGTTCTGGTGTTCCAGGCATGGTATATTGTGCAACAATACCACACTCTTAGAGAAATAATGCAAAAGGACCTGGGTTACGACCAAACTCACCCTGTTTACCATAGTATTCACCACCACGGTTAGACCTCACAATTTTAATCTTTCTTTCCAATTGATTCTCAACTTCAGCTTTGAAAACTTTAAAGACATCAATGGCATTTGACTTATCTTGAATTAAAAAGACATAACCATAACAAGAAAAGTCATCAATGAAAGTGATGAAGTAACGATGACCATTTAATGTTGGATTTGGAAAAGGACCACAAATATCTGTGTGGATAATTTCTAAGAGCTCATCACTACGGGTGGAACCTTTCTTCCTAGAGTTGGTGAATTTTCCTTTTATACAATCAATGCAAACACCAAAATCTCCAAAATCCAATTGGTTAAGAATACCTTCTTTTATTAGTCTTTCAATCCTTTTTCTTGAAATGTGACCTAGTCGCTTATGCCAAAGCATTGATGAAGATTCACTATTACCCAACTGATTAGATTCATAATTATTATCAGTATTCAAGGAAAAGAAAGAAGTGGAACAATTCAATTTGTATAACCTATCAATCAGATAACCATTTCCAACCTCACAAGAATTATGAAACAAACTAAAACCATTTTTATTAAATGTGAAGGAAACCATTTTGGAAACAGAAACTAAGTTTCTTCTCATGGAAGGTACATAGACAACATCAGCTAAATCAAATGAAAAACTAGACTCCAACTGAATTTTAACAACTCCTATGAACTTGACCTCAACCTTCACGCCATTCCCTACGAACACATTCACCTCATCCTTGGTTGGTACCCTCTTGGTGATGAACCCCTGTAAGGAATTGGTGACATGAATAGAGGATCCAGTATCAATCCACCAAGAATCAAAAGGTACATCAATTAAACTTGACTCAAAACAAACTAAGACTGAGGAATTACCTTTATTCTTCTTCTCAAGTCAAGCTTTGAACCTACGACATTCCATCTTTAAGTGCCCAAACTTCTTGCAGTGATAACACTTAATTTTTCTTCTATCAAATCCTGGGCCTTGAGGTGCATTAGGATTAGGAGCTGGCTTCCTATGGTTACTATTATTCCTATTATTCCCATTTGGTTTCCTATGTTGGTTAGGACACCTATTTCCTTGTTCCCGATGTATAAGATTAGCACTCTCACCTTTCTCACGACGAAGTCTTTCTTCTTCTTGCACACAGACAGAAATGAGTTCATCGAGACTCCATTTCTCTTTTTGGGCATTGTAAGTCACCTTAAGTTGGTTATATTGTGAAGGAAGAGAATTGAGGGCCAAGTGAACAAGGAAGGAATCTGTGATGGGTACTTCTAAGGAAATCAGTCTAGAAGCTAAGTTAACCATTCGCAAGATATACTCACGCACATTCCCATAACCATCATGTCTAAGACTAGTCAAAGTACTCATTAGGTTTCCTATTTCAGCCTTATCAGATTCTAAAAACTTCTGTCCCACGGCATCTAAGAATTGCTCTGCAGTGTTGCAATCAGGAATCCCACCACGAATTGTGTCAGACATGGATCTCTTCATAATTAAAAGACATATGCGATTAGCCTTTTCCCATTTTTCATATTTCCATTTTACATCCACAGAAGTCTCATCAGTAGGCTTTGGAGGTTCTTCTTCTCTCAAGGCTAAGTCGAGATCCATAAGGCCCAAAACAATTTCTAAGTCTTGCTTACATTTCTTAAAGTTGGTTCCATTCAAAGTCACAATGGAGGATAGTTGGCTAGTAACAACTGAAGTGTTCAAAACTGTAGGCAATAAATAAAATGCTATGTTTAAACAATTATACTGAATTATTAAAGGCATAACTTTATGCTCTAATTTCTTTATGAGCTCTTATGGGGGTATGAGTCACTCTATTGTAACCTCTCCTTTGGGTGGAGATCACAATAGGCACAGTTCGCCCAACTGTATCACACTGCTAATCAATAAGAAATATACAAATTTTCAAAAAATTCATCACCTTTGGGCAGAAGAACCTTTATCAATCTATACATTTTTTAGTGATTACAATGTGCCATCATTTGGATTTAAACAAGCAACAATTTCCTTTGGGTCAACCATCACTTGTTAGAACCCAAATAATGCAGCTGCAATCCAAAATATTGAAGACCAAGAAAACCCTACGATCTTCATGAATGGACCGCTTTGGCGGCTACCCACCCAATCAATCAATAGGATCCCCTTAGTATGGGATTGCCATATAGTCCATTAACAAGTTCCAATATAAATCATGTGGATATTTAAATCATGGGACATAATTATTATTACACGTACGTATAGATACTTGAATAACATATGACCATGATAATGTAAGAAAATAATATACAACCTCATATTGGAAAAACTCAATAAAGAGAGCACTTGAAAACATATATGAAAAATCTCAAAATTCTTGCTAATTCAGTTTTTTTTTTTTTTAAATAAAAATATAATTATATAAGATCAAAACCTCATCAAATAGTATTCAATTCAGTCCACAAAATGTTTGGCTCTACATGATTTGATAATTTATGCAATTAAAATTCTCAATACTAGAAGTACATAATTGCAGCCTATGAACTTAAAACAAATTGGCTCTGATACCAACTGTTAGAATATAATAAATCGATAAATTTGCCAAGTTCATAAGCATGTATAGAAATTAAAACAATGCTTGCGTACCTGAAAACTCCATTGATGCGCAATCCAGAACTTTGAACCACCAATCCAGTAGTACAGCAATGGTCTTCCACCCTCTCCACACAAACACTCTCTGTCTTTCAATGGGGCAAGACTATACTGAATAGAGCTAACAAGGTCTGTGAGGGTGGGGACTAATGCCCTATTTATAGGAGAATGGGATAGGATAAGTCTTCCCATTATGACTTATCTTTTCCAACAAGAAAGCTATTTCTTGTTTACCAAGAAAGCTCTTATCTTGTCCAACAAGTAAACCGATTTCTTATCCATTAAGAAAGTCATTTTCTTATCCATCAAGAAAGGTATCCCTTATCCATTAAGTAAGGCATCTACACGTTCCTATCCATATCTCAATACACGTGATCACACGTGACTAAGGTGCACCATAACCCATATGAACTTTATTAATCACAACCTTTATTGGGAATCCGGTACATCACGTAATCAATTTCTCATCAATCCGGGTTTTATAAAATATTAATTTTAATTTAATCAATGGCAGCCCACATGAATTTAAATAAAATTCTTACACTAACACCCATGATGTGAATGGGTAGCAACCCTTTTACTCCAAAATAGCATTTGTTTAATGATTCAAAATCATAAGGTGCTTCAACCAAAGCTAGTAATTAAGAAAAGAAATTAAAATAGAGTTATGAACGTATTCCAAATTTAGCATCACATTTTAACCTTATCCAATAGGGGGGAAAAAACCATAAAACAATTAAGCACGCACATAGGCCATGTTTGTTTAACTAGAATGGAATGGATGAGAATGGAATTTGATTCCATGCTTGAAGTAGTTTGGAATGAAAAGGGATTTGAAATGGTTATCTAAACACACTATTTGATTCCATTACCATTCAAATTACCTCATCCAAACATGCTGTTTGGAATGAATTGGAATGAGATTTAATTCCATCCATTCCATTCTAGCTAAACAAACATGGCCAAAAAGAAATTAAAATAGAGTTGTGAATGGATAACAACCCTTTTAATCCAAAATAGCACTTGTTAATTCAAAATTTCTTGAAGTCAATTCTTCAAACATATGGCAGAAGTGAACCACAAAGAATAGAACACATATAAAAGAATAGACACAACTCCATTTTGAAAATGTCAATACCTGAGAAACCACTGAAACAGCTTCCATAATCACATCCCCTTGTGAATCACTCCTCAACAACGATCCCATCCCGTTCGATCCAAACCCCACATACTTCCCTCCATGACAACCCTGAAATTTCCCATTTATATCCGCGGACGACCAACACCGGCTCGGTCCCTTCATCCCCACACCACTCCTAAAATCCCCAACCGATTGATTCCTCCGAATACTCCCACCATTCTCATCCCATTTCCATGCGGGCCCACCGCCATTATTATGCCTCGGTGGCAATTTCACCACAGATTCTTGAACAACAGCGGGTTCATGCCACGGCCGATTCTCCGCAACAGCTTGAATTTTCTCGCGGAAAAGGGCAGCGGCGTTGGTGTTATATTTCAAGGGAATGTCGGTTTCTTTGGGGATGCCGCGGGATTTGAGGAAGGAATTGAGGGCGTCGTTGCCGCCGGGATTGGACTCCATTTTCTTGAGGTGGGTTTCCGGCCAGGAGTCCATGGTGACAGACCGGACGAAGCTGAGGTGGACGCCAAGGCCGCGGTGCTTGCCAGAGCAGTCGAGGCGCGCACATGAAGGTTCCGTTGGAGACGGATGCCCATTGTGGGTTTTTTGGGAGCAGTCGACGCAGGTCTTGTTTGACGGCAGGGATTGGAGGTGTCGGAGGCGGAAAGAAGCTAGCTAGTGAGGCTGAGGAAGAAGACATCGAAGAGAGAGAGAGAGAGAAAGAGAGAGGTGGAGGGATGGCGGTTATATATGGCAGTTTGGGATGGTTCTGTTTTTTGGTTGATACATTGAGGGGGAAATAGGAGGGAAGAGAGTTTCCTGTTAATGGTCGTTGAATGTCACCCAGCCAATATAAGTGGGCTTTAATTGGAGAATTAATGGGCTGAATTGTTCGGCCCACAACCCACTCGGCCGAAGCCCGAATGACATGAGCTTTTGCATAAAAGTGGATACAAAAATTAAATTAGTTTGCTGAGTTTCACTTATCTTCATCAATCTTACAAGATTTGCTAAATTTAGGATTGGATTTTCCATCCAATAAAGTTAGATTCAATTTGGAGGTTGGGAGTAAAGCCAATTGAGGTAAAATAAGGACATATTTTTGGAGAAAAGCCACGAAGATGTGCTGCCAACCATTTTAGAAAGGCAAAGGTCTCACATTTAAAATTTCATTAAAAAAAAAAAATGCCATGTGATTGAGTAACAAATTACCAATCAACTGAAATATTCAGTTAACTGACTACCCAGCGTGAGCTCATTTTATCATACTCTTGACTGAATTTATACTAGTGAGACTCAATATGACCAGTATGATGGCTCAATGCATGTTTTAAATTGCATGTCTAAAGCAGCTGAAAAAATTGGGAGAACTCTTACCAATACTTCTATAGTAATACTTATCAATGACCTCACTTTGTTGTGCAATTTTAGGTGTGATATTTTGTCTCAGTTGGATCTATATGTATTTTTAGCATACCGCAAGAATTTATGCTCTATTTTGTAGGACTAGTTGTCCTTCATTTGTGCACGTACAATAAGTTTTTTGATGCATGGGTGCAGGCATTACGAAATTGAAAATGCTATAAACAACTCCTAATTACAACACTTGATGTGAAATGAGTTGGTGGACAAAAATTTCTTTCAAACTATTCAGTATCACTACAAAAGGTTCATTGCCACGTCAAGTGCTATCTATATGGTGTTGTATTATGATGCTACGTATAACATTGCTCATTAAGAAATTCTCAAGTAATTCTTTTAAGACTAGACACTTCTTTGCTAATAATTTGCACCTCAATCAGTTATCAAAATCGTGCCAAGCTAGTTATTTGAACACCAAGGATAAAGACGTGTGAGAATTAATTTCGTTTAAAAGGGACCAACTCAAGGACCAATCTAATAGTTTCCACACTTTCCAACCTCAGACTTGGCACCAAAATTGCCGCAACAGCAGCTCCGTAAATCGAAAGAGGAGATCGAGGCTGCAGAGCCTAATCAAGAATTCATCATGCACCAGCCATCTATATTTAGTTTCCACCAGGTGGCCTAGACCTAGTATTAAAATATCAAGCAAAAATTGGATTAAAATATTATGATGGATCACTTGCAACGTATGTGACCACTTCTAGTCCAAAAACCTTATATTTGATCAATGAAATGGTGAGAATTGATTATTTCTTAAATTACATGAGATCAAAGTGTTTGAAAAGAAAAAAAAAAAAACTAGGGGCCTATTTGGGAACTTAAAAATTGGATCAGAATGATTTAGTCCACAATTGTTATCTGGTTTTTAAATAAACCAATTCACAGTTGGTTTGAGAAAAACTTTATCTATGCTTTGTTTTCAGAACAAAACTAAACTAGTTAGCAGAATAAAGACACTTACCAAACAGTGTGAAATTAAAACTGACTAAAGTTATCTTCAGGTGCCAGATTTTAAGGTTTGCCAAACAGCCGGGGGTGCAAAATAAACCAAGTTATAGTTGAAGGGGTCAATCTGGAATTTTCCCCTCACCCTCCCCCCCACCCCAAAAAAGAAAAAGAAAAAGAAAAAAAGGGCTGTTGTAAAACCAAGAATTTAGAATAAGTTGTGAGGAGAATAAAATTTCTCATTCATCTTCTTTCTCTTCTTTCTCTCCAAATACATATCCTCTCTTCATTCTCTCCAAAATACATATCCTCTCTTCATTCTCTCCAAAACACATATCCTCTCTTCATTCTCTCCAAAATACATCTCACTTCTTCATTCTCTTCTTTCTCCCCTTCCCCTTTTATCTATGTTTGTATTTGGTCCTCATGATGGGATTACCTAACCCACTTATGATGGTGTTCCCATTATCACAAAGTGGAGGGGGGTGTGGACATCCACTCAATTGTCCACTCAATCTTTAATATTCATAACACTCCCCCTTGGATGTCCACCACACTAAGATAATGTGCCTCGTTAAAACCTTACTAGAAAAACCCAGTGGGAAAAAACTAGTGAAGGAAAAAGAGTACAACATTTTTGTAAATCTTAGAGTGGTGTTGGACGCACTAAAGAAACTGCCTCATTAAAACCTTGCTAGGAAAACCCAATGGGACAAAACCTAGGCGAAGGAAAAAGAGTACAGCGTGCATATGTCCAAAAATGAATACTCCCCCTGATAAGAAGATAAGTATCAACTTAACTGATCGCAAACCCGACGCATTCCAATGCCATATACCAATTTCTTGAATGTTGACGATGGTAAGGCCTTGGTGAATAAATCCGCAAGATTATCAGTGGAACGTATTTGCTTCACATCAATTTCATGCCTCTGCTGGAGTTCATGAGTGTAGAAGAACTTTGGTGAAATGTGTTTGGTTCTATCACCTTTGATGTACCCTCCTTGAATTTGTGCAATACATGCAGCATTATCTTCATAAATTGTTGTTGGCATACTTTTAATCAGAGGTAACCCACATGTGTCTCGAATGTGATGGGCTACAGATCTTAACCATACACATTCACGACTTGCTTCATGGAGTGCAAGTATCTCAGAGTGATTAGAAGATGTAGCAATTAGAGTCTGCTTTGTAGATCGCCAAGAGATCGCTGTATTGCCACATGTAAATACATACTCTGTTTGTGAGCGAGCTTTGTGAGGATCAGAAAGGTATCCAGAATCTGCATATCCTTCTAAACAAGGACCACGGGCTAATTCCTTTGAGTAAAACAAACCCATATCTGTAGTTCCACGAAGGTAGCGTAAAATATGTTTAATACCATTTCAGTGTTGTCGAGTTGGAGCAGAACTGAATCTTGTTAATAAGTTGACTGAAAATGCTACATCAGGCCTAGTGCATTGTGCTAAATATAACAAAGCACCTATTGCATTAAGATATGGTACTTCAGGACCAAGTAGCATTTCATTATCTTCTTTGGGGCGAAATGGATCTTTCTTAATATCAAGAGATCGAACCACCATGGGAGAACTTAGTGGATGCGCTTTATTCATATTAAAACGTTTCAATACCTTTTCGGTATAAGCTGATTGATGGATAAGAATTCCATTTGATTTATGCTCGATCTGCAAGCCGAGACAATATTTTGTTCTCCTTAAATCTTTCATCTCAAATTCTTTTTTTCAAATATTCAGCAGCTTTCATGAACTCTTCAGGAGTCCCAATTAAATTTATATCATCAACATAGACTGCAATGATGGCGAATCTAGATTCTGATTTCTTTATAAATACACAAGAGCATATAGGATTATTAATATATCCTTCTTTAACTAAGTACTCACTGAGACGATTATGCCACATTCTTCCAGATTGTTTTAATCCATACAAGGATCGTCTCAGTTTAATTGAGTACATATTTCGTGGTTGTGATGTATTTGCTTCAGGCGATTGGAATCCTTCAGGGATTTTCATATATATATCTGCATCTAACTTTCCATATAAATATGCAGTAACTACGTCCATAAGACGCATGTCAAGTCCTTCTGAGACTGACAGACTAATTAAATATCGAAATGTAATGACATCCATTACAGGTGAATATGTTTCTTCATAATCAATCCCAGGTCTCTGCAGGAAACCTTGTGCTACTAAACGAGCTTTATATCTGACGATTTCATTTTTATCATTACGCTTTCTTACAAACACCCATTTGTAACCCACGGGTTTCACATCATTGGGTGTTAGGACTACAAGTCCAAATACTTTACGTTTTTCTAGCGAATCCAATTCTGCTTGGATTGCTTCTTTCCACTTTAACCAATCAGGTCTACTGTGACATTCGTCTACAGTGCGTGGTTCAAGATCATCATCATCTTTCGAAATTTCAGTAGCTACTTCGAAAGAAAATACATAATTAATAACCGCTTCTGAGCGATCCCACAATTCTTTTGTACATGTATAGTTTATGGAAATTTCTTCATTTCTATGTACATATGCCTCTTTATTGTTTTCTGTCTCTTCAGGGACATTTTCCTCTTCAGGAGTTATTAAATCAGAATTTGTGGGAATATTTATTTCTTGTTCAATAGCCTCTTCCGGAGTACTATTTTCTATATTTTGTTGCCCTTTTATTTTCCTCTTCCGGGGAACTAAATCTTTTGATCCCAAGGGTCTACCACGCTTCAGGCGTGTAGTAGATCATTTATTTGCTGTAATAATAGTAGACTTACCAATTGGTACATTGATCTTTGCTGGTGTACCAATAGATGATTCATTAATAACCACTTCTGAGCGATCCCACAATTCTTTTGTACATGTATAGTTTATGGAAATTTCTTCATTTCCATGTACATATGCCTCTTTATTGTTTTCTGTCTCTTCAGGGACATTTTCCTCTTCAGGAGTTATTAAATCAAAATTTGTGGGAATATTTATTTCTTGTTCAATAGCCTCTTCTGGAGTACTATTTTTTATATTTTGTTACCCTTTTATTTTCCTCTTCCGGGGAACTAAATCTTTTGAACCAAAGGGTCTACCACGCTTCAGGCGTGTAGTAGATGATTCATTTGCTGCAATAATAGTAGACTTACCAATTGGTACATTGATCTTTGCTGGTGTGTTTGTAGCCGGTATATAAGACTTAGTTATTTTTTGCTGTGTCTGTAAATGCATCTGGCATTTGATTAGCAATCTTCTGAAGATGAGTGATCCTCTGTACTTCAGTTTCACATTGAGCAGTACGTGGATCAAGATGGGACAAAGATGGTACATTCCAAGAAAGTTCACGTCGTTCTTCTATCAGTGGATTTCCTCCTCCTAACGACGGGAACTGTGTTTCATCAAAATGACAATCTGCAAATCTTACTGTAAAAACATCACTTTGTTAGTTTAGGGGTGTGAATTCTTACCTTACTGTGATATTACCATTTATTTCACATTATATTTTTCTGGGCTCAAACCATTTGGGTTTCCTGTTCTTGTTGGTGTGAGAACAATGGGCTGGTATACTTTTTGCCTAATAACACTTGTTGGGCCTATCCAAACAAACCCACACTAGTGCCCAGTACCTGGTATGTCCAAGCCATGGCACGCCTAACCCATTAGCCCAAGACCCTTATCTGCTAACCGACACAATTAGCATGATGAGGGGACTACAATATCGAGATGTGATTAAAAGCAGCAGTATTTTATCAAAAGGCAACATTATTGGCAGACGGTTGCAGATCTCGAGAGGATTAATTAATCCTTAATAGCATTGGATTCCCAACAATGCATTGGTTTTGCGATCTGTTCTTGACTTGAGTGAGGGCAGTTTTTCTTTAAAAACCAGAGTTTGATTATAGGTGCTTAAACACTCTTCCCCAACCATTCAACCCTCAGAGAAAACTCTCTTCTTCTAAATCCTCTCTTACGAACTCATGGCCTCTTCCTCCTCTGCCCCACAAAACCGTCCTGACTTAAACACAACACCAACAACACAACTAGAGGTCTGGCACCCAAGGTTCCTAAATGTTCACAACCAACCCCTTACAGTTGAGGATTCTGTAATTTACAATCTTGCGAACGCAACGGCAGTAGCGGAGGGACTCATCACTCCTCGTGATGAGAGAATACTGGTTGGACGGTCCGACCTGGACATAATAAGAGACTCCATGGCTCTCAGCGCTCAGGCCACAACATTTACTGCTAACATGGCTCGGCGTTTGCACACCAGGAATGTGCACATGCAAAGTCTAAGTGACTAGGTCACTCGTCTCCAGGGGTTGCTCGACGGAGCCTATCGAAGGATGAGGGCTTTGAGAGCGAAGAATAGAGAGTTACAAAGAATAGTGGACTCCTATTCTAACAGACTCACACCAAGGGTCGAGGCACTGGAGAGGCTCGCTGATCAAATCATTGATCAAGAAAGGGTTCCGGGCAGCCCACAGAGGCAATCTCCAGCTGATCCCTCCAGTTCTACCCAAGGCCCACAAAGGCAACCCCCAACTGATCCTTCTAGTTCTACCCAAAATGCTACTATTGAGTAGCTCTCACTTTTTTTTTTTTTGTTTTTTTTGTTTTTTTTTTTTGTTTTTTTTTTTTTTTTTTTGCTGCTACTAGAATGAAGATGGTTTTATTTGCTAAACTCAAAGAACAAACAGATAAAATAGCACACAAAATGAATGAACACAACAAAATACTATTCATAAATAGATAACACACTGGAATATTTAGCACAACTTCTAAACAGACGAATCAAAATAAAATAAAAATAATAATTATCAAAAATACAAAACGTACACTAGCAACAAATAACATGGCAAAATTTCAAGAAAGACCAGAAATGGGACCACTGGCATAATTGGAATCTCCTCATGTACACAATAGTCCACTATCCAGAAGATGAGTGGAATGACAACTAGGTACCATGGGAGCATGAAAGTGAAAAACCCATTCATCATTGCAAAGATGAGGGTTTTGGGGAGGAATAGCCATGATATTTATAGAAAAGTCCTATTTTTTTTTTTTTTTATTACAACAGGGGAAGTATTCTTAATGGGCTGCAGAGACAATCTCCAGTTTGTCTCTCTAGTTCTCAAAATGCTACTAATAAGTAGCAAAAAAAAATCTGTAATCTGCTCCAAGTACAATGACCAAATCTGAAATTTTAGTGAAAACAATTTGTGATGCGTATAAATGAATTTTTATATGTTCAATCCAAAAAGAAATGGGCTTTGGGGTTTATATCACTTAAAAGTATATCAAATGTACTTTGTAACCTCAAAATTTGGTAGAGAAATACCTAGCAAAACCCATTCAAAAATATTTTTCAATATTAAGTTAGTGCTGTCTAGCAGAAATCCCAGATTCAGGTGTACCACGAAATAATTACGCAAAAAAAAATCAAATGGTCACCCAATGACACGAAAATTGGTAGGATGTTAGCCCAACAAGTCAGTGACAAAATCCAATTCGTTTCATCTCAAAATCATAACTAGAACTAAAGTTATGAATTAAATGGTAAAATGGGTTCGTGCTGTCAATATATTATAACACACAAAACCTCAACCAAGTATTTACTTAAAACACTTAACTCGTAGGTTTATTCTATAAACCGATGCTTATTTCTTCAGTGTCATTCCACTTCTAGTGGTTTGGTATTTTATTTTTCCACACCAAATATATTCATTCCACTTCTGGTGGTTTGATATTTCATTAATCCACTTCTAGTGGTTTGGTATTTTATTACTCCACACCAAATATATTCATTCCACTTCTGGTGGTTTGATATTTCATTAATCCACTTCTAGTGGTTTGGTATTTTATTACTCCACTTCTAGTGGTTTAGTATTCCACTTCTAGTGGTTTGGTATTTTATTACTCCACACCAAATATATTCATTCCACTTCTAGTGGTTTGATATTTCATTAATCCACTTCTAGTGGTTTGGTATTTTATTACTCCACACCAAATATATTCATTCCACTTCTAGTGGTTTGATATTTCATTAATCCACTTCTAGTGGTTTGGTATTTTATTACTCCACTTCTAGTGGTTTAGTATTCCACTTCTAGTGGTTTGGTATTTTATTTTTCCACACCAAATATATTCATTCCACTTCTGGTGGTTTGATATTTCATTATTCCACTTCTGGTGGTTTTTATCATAAAATGACATACTTTAAGCTGACACAGTGAAGTTACCAGTAAATCTGAGAGAAGTTGACTGACAAGAGAGGTGACGTTGACAGTCAATTCGTAGTAAAACAAGAGCAGATTTTTGTGTGTTCTTCTATGCTAACTAAAGCAAAAGTTAAGATGCACCCACGAATTTTCACCAAAATTTTACAAGCATCTAAAGAAGTTGCATAACACATAATAGAGAAATATATTACTCAATTTAATTTGGTCATTATTGACCATCACTTTATTCAATTAAATTGAGACTTTATTCATTATTTCTAAAACTTCAGGTTTTGAAATTTGTCTCTTACTTCAGGAAGAGAACAGATGAATAATAACTTTTTTTTTTTTTTTTTTTTTTTTTATAGAAAACTTCTGGTTTTCAAATCTTTCTCTTACTTTAGGAAGAGAAGATGAATTATCACTCCTTTTATTTATTTATAAAACTTCAAGTTTTATTTTTAAATCTTCTCTTGCTTCAGGAAGAGAAGATGGATTCATCCATTCAAGTATATAATTTAGAGTAAAAACCAATCCACAACCAAATTGGTTAAGAGCATACCAACTTACCACAATCAAATTGGTTGAGAACTTACCAACTTACCAACTTACCGCAACCAAATTGGTTAAGAAAGAAGATGGTGGTAGTATGATATTGCTCCCAAATTCCTTGAGCAATTCGTGCTGATAACGTGTTGTAAAACCAAGAATTTAGAATAAGTTGTGAGGAGAATAAAATTTCTCATTCATCTTCTTTCTCTTCTTTCTCTCCAAATACATATCCTCTCTTCATTCTCTCCAAAATACATATCCTCTCTTCATTCTCTCCAAAACACATATCCTCTCTTCATTCTCTCCAAAATACATCTCACTTCTTCATTCTCTTCTTTCTCCCCTTCCCCTTTTATCTATGTTTGTATTTGGTCCTCATGATGGGATTACCTAACCCACTTATGATGGTGTTCCCATTATCACAAAGTGGAGGGGGGTGTGGACATCCACTCAATTGTCCACTCAATCTTTAATATTCATAACAAGCGATTTGGCTACTTCTTGCACCATCTTTTTTGAATTAGAGATAGTTTCTACCATCGTTCTGTTCTCTCTAAAAAAAAAAAAAATGTCACTGCTTTGGCGGCTTTAAAACAAATGCACCGTTTTGATCCTCTTTCCGCAAAATTGTTGCTTTAGACCATTTGTTTTCTTGGTCACAAGGAGATTTTTTGGCCCAACTAGCTCCACGAAGGGAAATTAAGGGATTGGCATATTGAAGAGGATCCTGATTATACAGAGGTTTCACCCTTTTTTATTTATTTATTTTATTTTATCTTATCGTTGTTGTTGTTGCAGCTGGGGCCGGAGTTTTCACCTAAGCTAGCAGAAAAAAAGAAAGGAAACGAGCGATAATTGAAGTAAACAATTCAATTGATCAAATTCCACATTTTATTGACTCCCGAAACAAAAGTTGCACTTGCGACGCAGCACAATGTAGTAATATATAATACATATGGTTTGCCTTTTTAAAGATTTTGACCCGAGTTGGGGTTTTTATTTATTTATTGTGTTGGAATATTGTGGCATTATGCGCCACCATGACTAGCTTTTTAATTTTCTTACCACTGTGTTGGAAGTGTTTGGAAATGTATCGAATTGGTTCCCACGTGGTATTGGTCCCGTGAGATGGTTATAAGAGATTTAAAAGTGCAAGAAACATTACACCAGCTAGTTGTTGAGGGATCTCTCCTGAGAACTTGTTTTGAGAAAGGTCCAATGATTCAAGATTGGTTAAGTTCCTTAAACATGATGGGATGTGACCAGTGAGAATGTTGTTGGAAAGATTGAGCAATTGAAGCCCCTTCAGTTTTCCAATGGATTTTAGAATATCTCCTTTGAATCTGTTGCTTGAGAGATCAATGGCTATAAAGATATTTGGGATCTTTGAATATCTTCTATTTGTGCCTTTGTTTGTTATTGTCATTGCATACTCATAATCTGAATACCAGATATGTTCTAGGGTCCCAATAGTCACGTTTGCCTGCATATATGTTAACTGCTCCTCATCAACAATTTTCATGGAATTCTAATTCTTGAAGTACTTGGATGGAAATTTCCCTTTAAAGCTATTTTAAGATATGTCGATGATGTGCAACTTAGGAAAGCTCAAATTAGTTTCAGGATCCTTTATTGCACCGTGGAATTCATTGGATCGCAAAATAAGAACCCTTAACCTGGAGAAGTTCCCAACCAAGAGGGAAAGGTATCATTGATTTGGTCATTTCCAAGATCAAGAATCTCTAGCATTTCACAATTGGCCAATGATCTAGGTACCCTACCTTGTAATTGATTTTGACTGAAATCAATCATCCTCAACTTGCTTCCATTCGTACATGTTTGGGAAATGGCACCATGAAAGCTGTTGTTTCGTAGATTCAGTATTGACAAAGAATCACTATAGTAGCCCAAGCATTGTGGAAGTGTACTGTTGAAGTTGTTATTAGACAAATCAAGGATATACAGACAAGTTAGGTTGCAAATCAATGGTGAAATTTTTCCGGTCAATAAGTTATTTGAGAGAAAATAATTTTCGGTGGATGGTGGCAGAATCGGGAATGATCCTTTAAGCATGTTGGAGCTGAGATCTAATAAGATTATACTAGTCCATGGAAGAAGAACGAGAAGTTCATCAAAACCTGTTAGAAAATTGTCAGAAACCCACAAAAACAACAATGTTTCTTTTCCTACGTTCCACATCCATTTTGGTATTTGGCCTTGAATTTTGTTTTGGGTAAGATTCAAAGACTCCAATTCATCTTGGTGTCGAAGGAAATCCGGGAATTCACTTAAGTTGCATTCGGGTAATCCTAAAATCGTGAACTTTCGAATAGTGGCATTTATATTGGTGTTAGTGAGAAATGATAAATTAATATTCGCTAGTTGGAGTACAACCAGACTTTCGAGGTTTAAAAAAAATTGAAGTTTACAGTGCCACTAAAGTTATTGTTTGAAGAAAACCATTCAAGATTCCTGAGTCTAGAAATTGACTGTGGAAATGAACCATGGAAATGGTTATATGAAATGTCGTGAGCAGAGTAATGTTACCAAGCGAAGATGGAATCGACCCTGAGAAATTGCAAGCAGAGATATCTAACTCTTTCATGGAATTGAGGTTGCTAATTGAATCTGGTAGCTTGCCAGAGAAACCTGTGAACGCAAATTTCAGCAACTCAAGGGGACTCCTTTTGTTGAATTCAGGCAAGTAACCGGTCAGATATGGATTGGACCTCACATCAAGAACTTGTAGGTTGGGTAGCTGGAAAATGGCCATAGGGAATTCACCACACAAATAGTTCAATGAAATGTCGAGTGAGGTGAGCTGAGTGATGTTACCAACTGAAGATGGAAACGACCCTGAGAAGTTGCAGCCATTGATATCTAACTCTTTCATGGAATTGAGGTTGCCAATTGAATCTGGTAGCTTGCCAAAGAAACCTGTTTCAGCAACATTCAGTAACGTAAGGGGACTGTTTTTGTTGAATTCAGGCAAGTAACCGGTCAGATATGGATTGGACCTCACATCAAGAACTTGCAGGTTGGGTAGCTGGAAAATGGCCATAGGGAATTCACCACACAAATGGTTCAATGAAATGTTGAGTGAGGTGAGCAGAGTGATGTTACCAAGTGAAGATGGAACAGACCCTGAGAAATTGCAGCCATGGATATCTAACTCTTTCATGGAATTGAGGTTGCCAATTGAATCTGGTAGCTTGCCAGAGAAACCTGTGCGAGCAACTTTCAGGAACTCAAGGGGACTGCTTTTGTTGAATTCAGGCAAGCAACCAGTCAGATATGGATTGAACCTCACATCAAGAACTGGTAGGTTGGGTAGCTGGAAAATGGCCATAGGGAATTCACCATGCAATCCACATTTTCGGAGAGCAAGATATTCCAAAGATGTCATGTTTGCCACGATATAAGGGATTTCAGAAGAAAACGTCACCCGGCCGAGATTACGTTCTTTCAAGTTGGTTAGGTTTCGAAGTAAGCCGTTAAGACTGGGCTCCTCTTCAAGTTTCAACGAAGGTTCCAGAAGATGAATCAACATTTCCGGACAGATCAAGAGAAATCAACATGGAAAGTACGAAGATTTTTTATGGGATTTGGCCAGAAAATGCGGAGTAGGAGAGGTTGAGATATGTGAGCCTCGAAAGATGGCCGAATCTAGAGGGGATTTGAGAATAATTGAAGTGATTGTCGGCAAGATTAAGCTTTTGAAGGTGAACCAGGCGGAAGAGGCTGCTGCTAGAGTTGAAAGAACCATAGAGAAAGCTGCTACTCAGGTCAAGGCCGATGACATGACCAGTGTCGTCATCGCACTCGACACCATCCCATGAGCAGCAATCACTGTTGTCTCCGAGCTTCCATGATGCAGTTTTTAGATAAGCAGAAGGATCACCAGAAACATCCTGATTATCAGTGATCACAAAGCTTTGGTTAAATTGCGACAAGGCTAAGCTCTCATCATCACGACATAGTGGGCGTATAGAAGCAGCAGAGGAAGAGGCAGTACGTACTCATTATAAGATGAAAGCATGCGAGTAAGGATAGCAGGCATGTGACATGGAGAGATATAGAGATGACCCCATAATTACTCTTATATATGTAGACACTCTCTCGATCTTAATTAGATGGGCAAGGAAATGGGGTATGAGGAGCTTTTATAGGCAAGGAGTCAAGGACTTCATGTTTTGTATTATGTATTACTACTGCACGTATGGCATAGAGTGTTAATGGGCCAAAGCGTACGCTGACACAGGCTCCCCACTAATAGTGTTATATACCAATCTGGTTCGTAGTTTCCATTGTTTCCATCACATGGGTGATGACGTCATAATTAACCCAAATATATTGTTAAAGCTGGAATATCTTTAAGAACTTTTTTAGAGAACAATTATCTTTACAAGCTTTATGAGACAATATTTTTGCAAGCTTTATTAATGCAGGAAGACAATAAATTTGGAGATTTTCCACTGCATACAGAAAGTACTGACGTATATTAAGTTTCCACTAGGTGGCTTACCTACCCTTAAAAAGATTTTGCCTATCGTTTGTGTTTTTTTTTTCCTCCCGAACCATGGCGTTCACGCATACACCCACACACACCACTTGGGATTGAAACAAAAACCTCACAAAGATGATCCCATGGTTTTTGTTCAGCACCAAAGTAGGGTTGACGAGCATTTTATAGCTAGGCAAAGGACTGTTTTTGGTCTTTGTGATATTTTTGATGCATGCATAAGTTTAGGGCCTGTTTGGTTGTCCAATTTGAAATTAAACAATTTAAGAAATTTTACATAATATTGAGAGTACAATCCATCATCTTGAGTTAACAAATTCAAGATATCATCACAAATAAGCAAAGGGATTTTGGCCTGCGAGAGGTTTTTGGGTTGCATCTTCTGTTGAGGTTGGTGTTTTGTCTGTGATCCAGTGGAGCTCGCACTTGTCTGATTTGATTCAGACCGAAAGAGAGCCAAGAAGCTTATAAAGAAGAAATTGAAGAAGAAGGTAATTAAGAGGGAGAAGTGTTTCAAAGATCAGGTGTTGTTTGGGCCTGCAGAGATATGATCTATTTGTGGTTGCAGAATCACTATGGTATTGGTGCTGAGGTTTAAAACCTGTATTGAATTTGTGATATGTTGGTTTTTGAAAAGAGTTGATGGCCTCTTGTTTGATACTTACGAGGATTAAGGCTTTGATTGGGTAGGTCGTCTGGTTTTTGAAAAGAGTTGATGGCCTCTGTATAGGTAGGCATTGGTTGCAGGTGTACAATGATGAAGAATTGGAGATATGAGGGTGTGGTGGTCTGTTACGGGGGTGGGCTTGTTATTTCTAACTGTCACTGGGTTGTAATTTTTGGCGTTTGTTACTGCTCGGGTTTGTTGTGTTGTATTGGTGGGGGTTGCCCTGCTCCTTTGGTCTGTAGGGTCTAGGGTGTAATTTTGTCCAAATTAATAAAAAAAATATTTCTTTTGCTGATTAAAATAAATAAATAAATAAGAATGGAAATTCAAAATAGTGGCATTCAATGAATTCTTTAGAGCATCTCTAACGGTGAGCTATAACCTGTGCTATTGCTACATTATAACATTTAGTACAAATTGGACTGCTCCAATGGTGTGTTAAAAACCTCTGCTAAAAATAACATTAGCTCACCCTTATACCAAATATAGCACAAGGGTGAGCTATTGCTATATTTGCCATGTCAGCTCTCCTTCTATTTCTCAACAACCAAATACAACAGCAACTGTGAAAAATACAATATTTCTCTTATAAAATTTTCTCAATAACCAAACAGACCGTAAATAGATACAATATTTTCAAAAATAATATTGAAATCTTATATAATTTAAATAATTAAAAAAAAAAAAGTCTTATACGGGCAAATCTAGTTAGCATCATAACTAGATTTAATTAAAAAAAAGTTGCACACGGGTAAATCTAGTTAGCATCATAATTTTATGCTTGGAACAATGGAGGTCGGAAGATGGTATTTGGTAGTTTATGAAAAATGAAGGGAATGGAGGTTGTGGCAAAAAATAGCACACTATGTCATTTGTACCATTGGAGCACCTTGTACCAAATTATAGTATTTGGCTAATTTGGCACTGTAGCATGTACTAAAATAACAATAGCACAGATAATTTAGCTTACATCACTGGATTTATAACATCAACTATAATAATAACTTCAACATTTTAAAATATTCTCATTCAAAGTTATGAATTTATGCTTTCAATTAATCTTACTTAATTTCTTAAATTATTTAATTTTGAATTGTTAGGTCTGTGTTTTTAATGTTGTCATATTCCGTGCCAAAGTATGGTTGAGTCTTGGGTTGATTGAAGATTGGTGAAGTTGCAAAGTTGAAACAAAACGTGAAGTTTAAAGCTTCGACTCACAATTGTTTTTAGGAAAGGTAAGTGACTGTAGAAGCCTGAGTTTTAATGTTTAAAAATCATTTCAAATCATTTTCAATATTTCTTTATTTATAAAAATGGTTTTGAAAAAGAATTTTTAGCTTCTGAGGTTTTTCTGCCTAGGTGGATCGATCCATGGCTTATGAGGATCGATCCATGGTATTTTAAAAATGCAAATTTTGCTACTGCCTAGGTGGATCGATTCATGGTTTTGGTGGATCGATCCATACTGCTCTAGAAATGCAATTTTGATTCTGTCAATGCGGATCGATCCGGCATGAGCTTGGATCGATTCGGGCTCGTAAAAAACAATTTGTAAAGTTTTAAAACTTGCCTTTTTAATACCAAAACGTGGTACAACCACTTGGGGTTTCTTAGACTATATATATAGAGTCTTTTATCATTGAGGGGGTGAAGCAAGCCTCTCCCAATTAGGGTTTCTAAAGCTCATCTTCTCAAAACCTCTCTAGAGCACTTTAACTAAGGTTTTCATATACATGCTCTGGAAACCTTCAAACCACACACCATTCACAACCTTGAGTGATTGTGAGACCGTTGCGACGGTGATCGACCTTGCAAGTTCGTGATTGAAGGCATCATTGTGAAAGAGGTTGGTTGCGACCAAAGCCGTGACGACGGAGATCGTTTGGTGAATGCATCTTGACAAAGGCTGAAGATTTGATTGCTCAAATTCAAGCAATTCACAAAGCTACTTTCAAGAATTTGCAAGAGGCTACTTTGAAGTACAAGCAAGCTGCTGACAAGAAGAGGCGTTGGTGGAGTTTGATGTAGGAGATTTTGTCTATGCCATCTTGACAAAAGATAGATATTCTGTGGGAGAGTACAACAAGTTGGCTGCGAGGAAAATTGGACCATTGGAGATCATTGAGAAGATTAATCCTAATGCTTACCGTTTGAAGCTTCCAAGTCATATTCGCACTCATGATGTGTTCAATGTCAAGCATTTGGTCCCGTACAATGGAGATAGCTCGAAAGATGAGGTTGCGAATTCGAGGGCGAATTCTCTCCAACCCGGGGAGGATGATGCAGACCGCATCGCGTGTTTAGCCTTGAAGTTCTTAGAAGTGATGGATCGTCGAGAGGTCAAGCGAATGGGCTATTTTCGGGATTTTTATTAATTTAGCTTAGTTTAATTTATTAGTTATTTTAAGGCTTTATTATTATTATTTAATTATTGCTTTTAATTAATTAGTTTCCTAGAGAGTTAATTCTTACTTGTTCTAGTAGAATTAGGTTTTCTTGTTCTAGTAAAACTAGGTTGTCTTGTTTTAGTAGAACTAGGTTTTTCTTCTTATTTGTTTTGGTAGAATTAGGTTTTCTTGTTCTAGTAGAACTAGGTTATCTTGTTCTAGTAGAACTAGGTTTTTCTTATTAGTTCTCTATATAAAGGGATGTAAGCCTTATGGCAAAGGGTGTGTTAAGTTGATTATTTGATTAATAATATTGAGAGAGAGAGTTCTCCTTTATTTTCCTACTTTTGTGTTCTTGAGAGAATATTGATTGTGGTTGCCTACTATCTGGCATTGTTCTTGCGACAATCAACAGATTGGTGGAAGCTTGTTTGTTTTTTGGTGAGCTAGTCTCGACCGCGTATTTTCCGCTGCATCAGTTGGTATCAGAGCCCAGTTCGTTCTTGCCGTCATGCCAAGACGAGGAGGAGGACGTGCCGGAGGCCGTGAAGCCAATCTGGAGGACGTGCATTATCGCGAGGACATGGCCCGAATGCGACAAGAACTTTTAGACGAGCTACGAACTGAACTCAAAGGACAACATCTTGAAGGCAGACATGGTCGTCGATCTCCGTCTCTACATTCTGTAGAGGTAGAGAGTGTTGGGGGTGAAAACGAGGATTCTGACACCGAATTCGCTCCACGAGGGAGGCGCAAGCCTAGAGGTAATAATCGTAATTATCATAATTTTGACAATCCTTATGCTGACTATGTCCCGCAAGGGAGAATGAGGCAAAAGGGTGAGGAACCTAGGGTTGTAGATGATACTCGACGATGGGAGAGTGGTATAAGGGTTGATATTCCAGAATTTTCAGGTACGTTACAACCTGATGAATTTTTGGAATGGATTTTTACTGTGGAAGAAATTTTAGATTTTAAGGAGGTTCCTGATAATCGAAGGGTTCCGTTGGTGGCTACGAGATTTCGTATGAGGGCTGCTTCTTGGTGGCAAAAATTGAAAACGACCCGTAGTCGACAAGGAAAGTCAAAAATTAATTCGTGGGAAAAATTAAAGAAGCATCTGCGTGGAGAGTTCTTACCGTATAATTATACAAGAACGATGTACCAGAGGTTGCAGAATTTGCGGCAAGGAACTCGGACGGTTGAGGAATATACTACGGAATTTTATAAATTGGTGTCTCACAATGATTTAGCTGAAACAGAGGATCAATTGGTGTCTCGTTATATTGGAGGTTTGCGTGATCAATTTCAAGATACTTTAAATTTATTTGACCCTTATTTTGTATCAGAGGCGCACCAAAGGGCTATTCAATTGGAGAAGCAATTCAATCGCAAGCATGGAGTATCACCATGGAATGGTGGTAGTCAAAGTGTTCGCATCCCGCCAACCCAAAGTAGATCCATGCCTGTGAGGAATCCGACACAGTCAACACCGGCGGCTAGACCACCTGTTGGAGGTCAACCCCCTAGGACAGCTGGACCTAGCACTAGTGGTGTTCGTTGTTTCACGTGTGGTGAGTCCGGGCATCGTATGGCAGAGTGCAAGAAAGGTGGGCGTTATGGTAAAGGGCTATTCGTAGAGAATGAAGAATTTGTGGGTGATCATGATTATGAAATTGAGGGTGAGCCGCACTTTGATATGACTGAGGGTGACCATTCGCCTGAAGAGCAAGTTGAGGGTGACCAAGGGCAATTACTTGTGGTGCGTAGAGCTTGTTTCACTCCTAGAGAAGTCAATGGAGATGCGTGGCTTCGTAGTAATATTTTTCAGTCAACATGCACTATTGGCGGAAAAGTATGCAAATTTGTTATTGATTCTGGGAGCTGCGAGAATGTAATTGCCGAAGAAGCTATCAGAAAATTGGAGTTGGCTACTGAGCAACATCCTAATCCCTATAAGCTTTCGTGGCTAAAGAAGGATACAGAGGTAACCGTTTCAAAACGTTGCTTAGTTACTTTCTCTATTGGTTCTATTTATAAAGATAAAGCATGGTGTGATGTAGTTCGTATGGATGCATGCCATTTATTATTAGGTAGACCTTGGCAATTTGATAGGGGTGTTGCACATGATGGGAAGAAAAATACATATAGCTTTTTGTTTAACAATGTTAAAATTGTTTTACTCCCTAATAAAGAATTGGCACCTAAATCTAGTAGAGAAAAAAATACAAATTTATTGTCTATGCATAAATTTGTCGAGGAAGCAATTGAAACTGGGATGGTTTATGTGCTGATGGGTAAAGAAACTATTAAAGGGAATGGTGAGAAAATTCCTGAGCCTGTTAAAAAAATTATTGGTGAGTACAAGGATCTTTTTCCTAGTGAGTTACCTATGGGGTTACCACCTCTTAGGGACATTCAGCATCAAATTGATCTTGTGCCAGGATCCAATCTACCTAATCGACCTCACTATCGTATGAGTCCTAAAGAGCATGAGGAGTTGAGGCGTCAAGTAGAGGAGTTGTTGGTTAAAGGACACATTAGGGAAAGCTTGAGTCCCTGTGCTGTACCTGCGTTGCTTACACCTAAGAAGGATGGGTCTTGGCGTATGTGTGTTGATAGCCGAGCAATAAATAAAATAACTGTGCGTTACAGATTTCCTATTCCTCGGTTGGATGATTTGTTAGACCAATTGGGTGGAGCTACTGTGTTCAGTAAATTGGATTTGAAAAGTGGATATCATCAGATTCGTATCCGAGAGGGTGATGAATGGAAGACTGCTTTCAAGATTCGTGAGGGGTTATACGAGTGGTTGGTGATGCCATTCGGACTTTCTAATGCTCCGAGTACTTTCATGCGTGTGATGAATCAGATATTTCGGCCATTCATTGGGAAGTTTGTGGTAGTTTATTTTGATGATATACTTATTTATAGTGCTAATCCTATTTTACATCTTGAGCACTTGAGACAGGTTTTGTCAGTTTTGAGGAAAGAGAACTTCTTTGTTGCATTGCAAAAGTGCTACTTCATGACTGACAAAGTTCTATTCCTTGGGTATATTGTTTCAAAGGATGGAATTTCTGTTGATGAATCCAAAGTGGAAGCAGTCAAGCAATGGCCCATACCTACCACTGTGACTGAAGTGCGTAGTTTTCATGGGTTGGTATCATTCTATAGGCGTTTTATTCCAAATTTCAGCACTATTATGGCGCCTATTACAGACTGCATGAAGATGGGAAAGCTTACTTGGACTGAAGCTGCTACAAGGGCTTTTCATGTGATAAAGCACAAGCTCACTACAGCTCCTGTGCTAGTGCTTCCGAATTTCTCAATACCGTTTGAGCTTCATTGTGATGCATCTAAAGTAGGTATTGGAGGGGTTTTGAGTCAAGATAGGAGACCCGTGGCGTACTACAGTGAGAAATTGAATGGGTCTAAACTGAACTATAGTACCTATGATGTGGAGTTCTATGCCATTGTTCAAGCATTGAAGCGTTGGAGTTCTTATCTAGCCTACAACGAATTTATTTTGTATTCAGATCATGATGCTTTGAAGCACCTCAATAGTCAAGCTAAGCTGAATTCTAGACATGCTGGTTGGGCAGCTTATTTGCAACAATTTACATTTGTTATCAAGCATCAATCTGGGGCATTGAATAAAGTGGCAGACGCACTTAGTAGGCGTACTTCTTTGCTTACTACCATGAAGACAAAGGTACTTGGTTTTGATACTTTTAATGAATTATTGTCTACTGATCCATATTTTTCTTCTATTATGGATGATGTAAGGGAAGGTAGACGCCTGGATTTCATTGTGCATGATGGTTTTCTTTTCAAAGGAAATTTGTTGTGTATACCTGAGTGTAGTTTGCGCCTGAAAATTATAACGGAGCTACATAATGAAGGTCACATGGGGAGGGATAAGACGCTGCAGTTGGTAATGCGTACTTATTTTTGGCCATCTATGCGAAAGGAGATTGCTAAGTTTGTGGATCGTTGTAGGGTATGTCAAATTTCTAAAGGCACTGCGACTAATGCTGGGTTGTATATGCCTTTACCTATACCTACACAACCGTGGACTGATGTGAGTATGGATTTTGTCTTGGGGTTACCACGTACACAAAGGGGTGTGGATTCTATTTTTGTAGTGGTGGACCGGTTTTCTAAGATGGCGCATTTTATTCCTTGCAAGAAGACTAGTGATGCACTGCATGTGGCTCAACTATATTTTCAAGTGGTGTATCGTTTGCATGGTTTGCCAATGACTATAGTTTCCGACAAGGATTCTAAGTTCCTTAGTCATTTTTGGAGATGCTTGTGGAGGCTTGCTAATATAAAGCTTGATTTTACTAGTGCCTATCATCCGTAGACGGACGGTCAGACAGAAGTTGTTAATCGTTCGTTGGGAAATCTCTTGAGATGCTTAGCTGGAGACCATGGGAAGAATTGGGATCAAAGATTGTACCAAGCTGAGTTTGCTTTCAATCGTTCTATCAGTCGTAGCACTCAGTTTAGTCCGTTTTATATTAATTATGGCTACAATCCGAGATCGCCACTTGACCTTGCGCCTGTTCCTGACTTGAAGCGTGTGAATGCAAAGGCTGAAGATTTGATTGCTCAAATTCAAGCAATTCACAAAGCTACTTTCAAGAATTTGCAAGAGGCTACTTTGAAGTACAAGCAAGCTGCTGACAAGAAGAGGCGTTGGTGGAGTTTGATGTAGGAGATTTTGTCTATGCCATCTTGACAAAAGATAGATATTCTGTGGGAGAGTACAACAAGTTGGCTGCGAGGAAAATTGGACCATTGGAGATCATTGAGAAGATTAATCCTAATGCTTACCGTTTGAAGCTTCCAAGTCATATTCGCACTCATGATGTGTTCAATGTCAAGCATTTGGTCCCGTACAATGGAGATAGCTCGAAAGATGAGGTTGCGAATTCGAGGGCGAATTCTCTCCAACCCGGGGAGGATGATGCAGACCGCATCGCGTGTTTAGCCTTGAAGTTCTTAGAAGTGATGGATCGTCGAGAGGTCAAGCGAATGGGCTATTTTCGGGATTTTTATTAATTTAGCTTAGTTTAATTTATTAGTTATTTTAAGGCTTTATTATTATTATTTAATTATTGCTTTTAATTAATTAGTTTCCTAGAGAGTTAATTCTTACTTGTTCTAGTAGAATTAGGTTTTCTTGTTCTAGTAAAACTAGGTTGTCTTGTTTTAGTAGAACTAGGTTTTTCTTCTTATTTGTTTTGGTAGAATTAGGTTTTCTTGTTCTAGTAGAACTAGGTTATCTTGTTCTAGTAGAACTAGGTTTTTCTTATTAGTTCTCTATATAAAGGGATGTAAGCCTTATGGCAAAGGGTGTGTTAAGTTGATTATTTGATTAATAATATTGAGAGAGAGAGTTCTCCTTTATTTTCCTACTTTCGTGTTCTTGAGAGAATATTTATTGTGGTTGCCTACTATCTGGCATTGTTCTTGCGACAATCAACAGATTGGTGGAAGCTTGTTTGTTTTTTGGTGAGCTAGTCTCGATCGCGTATTTTCCGCTGCATCACAAAGTGATAGAAATTTTGGTCCGATTAGGAAGAAAGAGCATTATAGAAACTCTATACAAGTTGTAGACATTCCTAGAGGGAGACCCAAAGTGAGGAAAGAGTGGGTTATAAAGGGGGATTATGGATGTCTTACCCAATCGGAAGGTGTTGTTCCAAATAATAAGGGTAAAGGCATTATGCAATATATGAGTTGTGTTGGCTCTTGTCCAAAATGACATTAAACTACCTATGGTTCGCAAAGACCTTAAACTATCTATAGTGCTCTAGGTGTGATCTTTTCTCTATGTCATTCATGTTGTTCCTAGAGTTATGGAGTATTTAGGATTTATTGCTTTTGTGTGTATTTTTGTTTTTCTTTGGAGTTTATTTGTTTTCATTTTTTCATTGGTATAAAAAAAAATGAAAAATTCAGAAAAACCAAAAAGATTTTCTTGTGTGCTTTGTTATTCTTGGCTAGTTGTGTGTTTTACTTATATATGATTTGCACTAAGATGTTGAGACTATATCCTTTGTGATTGTCATATTGAGTTGAAATTTATAAATTGATAAATTTGATATTTAGTCTCACTCTCTCAAGCACACTTAGTGGAGTAGTTCTGAATTTACATGCTATACACTTTACACTGCACCACTGACATATGACTTTGGGGTTTTTAGGCTGATTTTATGAATTGTTAAATCTATGTCTGAAAATTTCTTAGGATGCTAGAATTTGAATGACCTATATATTATGCATATCCCTATGTCTCATGAAAAGGGCTACCTTCGCGTTGTCCGAAACTAACGTGAGGTAATTCATGAAGAGGGCTGGCTATGTGAAAGTGTGAAAGCCATCATGTTGATAATAAACAAAAAAATATATATTGATGGTGAGCTTCAATAAAAAAAATAAAAATGAATGTCTGTTTAAAAAATTGAAAATTTTGGGAAAGGTACGAAAACTTGATACCTACAAAATTATTCTCAAAGCTCATAGAAAAAGAAAAAGAAACAATTAAAAGGGGTGAAAAGCAATCTTTTCGATTCTAACATGGTTTGAATTCTTTTTCTTTATTTTTTTGGAATTATTAGACTTTGGTTAGCATGAGTAGTTTTGCCAACCGACCCCGTTGGCGTTGTCAGTGCATTATACACTAAGCATGTGAACTTTCTTGAATAACTTTTCTAATCGTGCATAAGTGTGTTGGACTTTATTGAAAATTTACAATTATGTCCTTGATGACTCATGCGCTTCTATATTGTAGAATGGTGTCTCAATTTTAGTCTTTTTTCTATATTTGTGGAACACCCTAACATATCCTTGTATTGTCAAGTGCACATGTTTTGTTTATTTTTTTATTATTTCTTTTTGTGTTTTATTTGAGGGGGAGTTAAGAGTGTTTGTCAGAGTTAATATGAGTTGTTATCTGTTGTGCCCCTCATCTTGAGTACATTTTGTCTCTTGATGTGAGGATGTTGATGTTGGTGGTGTTGAGATTGGATCTTAGTTTAGGACTCTTTGATGTTTTTATCTCTCTGATATGCTGTCCTTAAGCTTGATTAATAAATTCACTTGGTTCTTCTTGCTATTCTTTGATTTCCCTCTGATGTGGTTTCATTCTTTAATATGTGTGTTTTCTTTTGTCAATTCATGACAAAAAGGGGGAGAATAGTTTTAAGTTTGAGTTTGTATGCTTGGCGGAGAATATTTGTATGCTTGGGGGAGAATATCTGTATGCTTGGAAGAGAATAGAATTTCATTGAGTTTTTAATCTATTTCTGTGATATTATGCTTGGTTATTGTTTGTTCTTGTGTACAGATCACAGATCACAGGTTGATAGGTTAAGTGTGAGATTTAGTATAGTTATTGGTTCTTTCCATGTAATATTTCTTTATCGAGTTGTAATTCTCATAGTGAGTTTATGACTTGTTCAGTTTTGTGGTTTGGGAATAGGTCTTATATTTCATGTCGAGATTTAGGTTAGTTTTGTCACGGAATTGCCAAAAGGGGAGATTGTTAGGTCCGTGTTTTTAATGTTGTCATATTACATGCCAAAGTATGGTTGAGTCTTGAGTTGATTGAAGATTGGTGAAGTTACAAAGTTGAGACAAAGCATGAAGTTTAAAGCTTCGACTCACAATTGTTCTTAAGAAAGGTAAGTGACTGTAGAAGTCTGAATTTTAATGTTTAAAAATCATTTCAAATCATTTTCAATATTTTTATATTTATAAAAATGGTTTTGAAAAAGAATTTTTAGCTTCTGAGGTTTTTCTGCCTAGGTGGATCGATCTATGACTTATGAGAATCGATCCATGGTATTTTAAAAATGCAGATTTTGCTACTGCCTAGGTGGATCGATCCATGGTTTTGGTGGATCGATCCATACTACTCTAAAAATGCAATTTTGATTCTGTCAACACGAATCGATTCGGCATGAACTCAGATCGATCCGGGCTCGTAAAAAACAATTTTAAAGTTTTAAAACTTGCCTTTTTAATACCAAAACGTGGTACAACCACTTGGGGTTTCTTAGACTATATATATAGAGTCTTTTATCATTGAGGGGGTGAAGCAAGCCTCTCCCAATTAGGGTTTCTAAAACTCATCTTCTCAAAACCTCTCTAGAGCACTTTAACCTAGGTTTTCACATACATGCTCTAGAGACCTTCAAACCACACACCATTCACAACCTTGAGTGATTGTGAGACCGTTGCGACGGTGATCGACCTTGCGAGTTCATGATTGAAGGCATCGCTGTGAAAGAGGTTAGTTGCGACCAAAGCCGTGACGACAGAGATCGATTGTGTGTGATCGTTGGAGTGAAGACGATTACTTAAGTCCGTGGGGTTTGTAAGTATTGTGTCTTGTACTCATTGATTTCATAGTGGATTAGCTTCAACTAGACGAGGTCCTGTGGTTTTTCCCATCTAGGGTTTTTCACGTAAAAATCTCTTGTGCCATTGTTAATTGCTTTTATGCTTGCTATAAGACTGATTTATTTGTGGTAAAAGAGATTAATTGAATTAAAAACAAAATTGGGTAAGATTTACACATAATATCTATTCAACCCCCCCTTCTAGGTGTTGTAGGCTTAGTAAAATCGGAATTTCAGAATTGGACAACCAAATAAATCCTTACACGTCCATGTGACCACGTGAGCAGTGGACACATCCACTGGCCACTTCCCATGCAGTGACGCATAAGCTTGCGCATGCTTTAGAATAGACTCCCAACTTTCCTCGGAGCTAGCTAGTGGAAATCCCACTTTCTAAGTCAAATCGTGTCTATTAAAGTATAATTGATTTTAATCAATTCAAATGTGAAATAATGTCCAATTCCAACTAGTACCTGTGTGCAGGGCTCTAAGACGACCCAAAGCTTGACTCGAGTTTGGTTAGTTCAAATTGGACTCAAGCTCAAATCTCATTCTCTCTCAAGAAGTGATTCTTCCTTGTGTTAATGTTCAGGATGGTTTTTTGGGTTTCTTGGGTTTTTTGCTAATTAAGTTTTTGGGTATGTGTCTGTACATCTTTTTATTTTAATAAAATTCAAACCTTATTTTGAGTTCGTTAATTTTTTTTTTTTATATATATTTGTGAAACTTTCACGGTAGGAGAGAAATTTATTGATAAATAAAAGAATAATACACCTAGAAAGGGAGGACAAAAGTACCTTACCCAGTCTTCAAATCTTCAAAGAAGTCTAATACAAAGAGAATAAAATGTTTAAACTCTTAAGAATGGAAGATCATGCTCTAAATAAATTGAAACAGTGATACGAGTAGGAAGATCAATTTATTGAGTCAAGTTGGAGCAGTACTCGATTCCTTTGGGGAGTACTGTAGAAATTAATTCATGAATGTTCCAGACCGATGTGGGGGAGTGCACTCTTAAGATTGCTTGGAGATGGATTTAGTTGAGATGCGTGCAAGCTGACCAGACACCTGACCGTTAAAACAAAAAGAAAAAAGTTGGAGCAGTATGGTAGACCCATCCACCACTTCTAGTAACGTATATATAAGCTTGCACATGCGTTAGAACTCAGATCCACATTCAGCATAGTTTCCAGAAACCAATAAGTGTGCCAACATTTTAGCTCATAGGGGAGTTATTTTTAATTTTTTTAACTTTTTTGTTCTAGTTGTATTAATTTTAATAAATTTCTTACTGAATTTGTGAACAGCTTGATGTTAATCGTAGGAGTGTTTCTTACCCTAAGGATGTACCTAACTCTAGCCCCACCAATCCCTTGGACCGAGTGGAAAATTCCACTTTTAAGTCAAATCCTGATTTAAGCAAGGTGTGAAATAATGACCAATTCATACCAAAATGCAAGAAGTACTTTTTTTTTTTTTTTCCTTTTTTCAAGTCGTTGCCTTTTGATTAAACTACTTTTGAAATCCCATTTTTTTAAAAAAAGTTTATGACGAAACTGTTGGGTATGACAGGTGGGCGCCTCCGAAGTTGTGGAAAGTTGTTTTAATACTCAAAAAGCAGTACCTGTGCGCCTCAATTTTAGTCAAGGTGTCGGTGCTTTCTCCTTCTTCTTTTCCAATGCTTCCATTTTTTTTTTTTTTTCTTGGTTGGTTGTTTTGATCTTTCTTTATTTTGTTTGGTGTGTGTGAACGCCAACCAGGGTAAATAAATATTTAAGCATTTGGCCCAATCAATCCCTTGAATGCAAGTAAGGCTACAGTGAGGGGCGGAGCCAGAAATTGAAATTCGTCTAGGTTAAGATAAAGTCAGGGCTATAGATTTAGGTTAACGCAAAATTGTCATTGGGGTGAAAAGGGTAAAATCCACTTCTAATACATATGAAAAAAAAAAAAAAAAAAAATTCGGCATGGCTACCTGGGCTAGCTCCTAAAGTGGCTCTGCCCCTATCCACAGCACATTTGATATATGTCAATTCACATTCACGATAAATACAATTTATAGTTTACTCCACATTAGTTAACATCCATGATAAATATGATTCGTATTGCCTTTATCTTTCGCTCATACCCATAAAGTATCATATATATTGAGCCTTGTGATATTAATGAATATGTCAATTTTGAAGGTGTTCGGATCATTTCACCCTTCTAATTCATGTGAAAAGGGTAAGTCCCAATGGAAACGGTGTCCCTTCAAAATTTGTCCCATTAATTATTTTACTTCATATATACTATAAGATGTTTTATACAATTTTAAATTATTTTAAATAAATTTAAAATATGGAACAATAAATAGATAGATAAATAAATAAAGACATTAGGTTCTTTTTTTGGTTGCTAGAGCAAACAGTAAAACTTATCAGGGCCAAACTTGTTAGAGAATGAGTGCAAGGATTAGCATTCAATTGTTAGGTTCTTAATATGTTAACAATTAAGGGTGTCCGTCCAAAGCAACTTTGGTGCACTCCTCGCAACCTGAGAGTCTGGGACACTCTAATCCTTAAATTTATTTATTTAGTTACATTCCACAAGATACAAGACATTTGTTTCGATTAATCCCTTGAAGCACGGATAAGGTCACCACCCACTTTACATTAATTTACACTTTAAGATAAAACCTAGCGAGCAGTAACACCCAAGGGAACAAGAAAGTCCTTTTGACTAACGATTAAATGTATCCTAACCCTTACTCCCGCTAAAGTTTTAGTACAGACAAATCCCGTAATGACCCATGTAAGATATTTTATACCCACACAAGCAATGATGCATAAGTTAACTAGCTACCTTTTTTATTTATTTAATCAACAAAGATATCCGAGGCTTTAGCTCTGACCAATCTCTTAAACATGTGCAATCCCCCTATCCCACACACACTCGATAAAGTTTGAAGCCCTCTCTAATAATATTGCAAATGTATTTTAAACAGGTGAAAGCATGAGCCAAACAAATGCTCAAGGTAAAGAAACTACCAATTTATACATAATTTTTTTAAAAGTAGGGGAAAACTTTATCAATTATTGTGTGAAGTGCGGCTTTTAAACGCAAAAAATGGTTAAAACAGAGCTGAGTGGTCACATTGGCAATTTTGTTCAAACCAAATCCACAATTGCATTAAGTACTAACACATATACTAGGTTTATCCACCAGGTGGCCTGGACCCTAGTGTTAAAATTCATGCAACAATTGGATAAAAATATTATGGTGGGTCACTAGCTTGCAACGCATGTGACCACTTTTAATCCAAAAACCTTACATTTGACCATGGAAATGGTCAAAAGTGATTATTTCTTAAACTACATGAGATTAAAGTGTTTGAGGAAAAAAAAAAACAAAAAGAAAGAAAAAAAAACACAAGGGAAGCTTGTGCTATTTCTCTGTTTTGTCTGTATACAATGTAATTTAGAGAAATGCTTGCGTTGACCAATGTTTTTTAGCCTTGTCTTTTTAATTGGATAACACAAACTAGAAATTGTATTATTTTAGAGTAAATACAGCCTAGTTGAGATAATTGCATCTAAAGTACAAAGAAAGGCTTGCATATCAAGCCCGTACTACAAATTAAAACAGAACAAAACATAGATAAAAGACTAATATACAAGTCTTTGATTGATGAGTGGGAGCTAGAGAGAAATACTAGAAGCCTTCATGCATGTCTATTTAAAACGTTACAAAATAACTATCCCAACTACCCATAATGTGGGATTCTTCCATCTTCCTATTCAAAACAACCTTTCCCTTGTAGAGCCACTAGTCCTTATGCATAACTACCTGCAACTTTCATAAGTATGCATATTCAATCAAATTAATAATAATAATAATAATAATGATGATGATGATGATGATGATGATGATGATTTGGTGGAAACAGCAGTGGAGGCACTTACATTGGTTGAAATTTTTGAGAGGACATTTTGATCCATCAAGTTCTGGTACTTCAGCATCCCCGGCTTCTTTTTCCCCCTCTGCCATTCCGTGGCTTTCTTCCGAAAGTTTCTACAAACCATTCATGTTTCCTCATGGTCAAGATGTGTCCAATAACCAATCCAACTACTAGCCCGTTTCCATATCCGACCAGTATGAATATCCAATCATATCCACTTGGGAACTTTAAATCTTCGTCTTGTTCCACGGTTAAAGGTGGCGGTGGTGATGCCTCAGAATTTTCACATTTCTTCGACAAAGGTTTTCCACACAATCTTGAATTTCCTTCAAATGAATTATTTGGAAATGTATCAAATTGGTTCCCATGTGGTATGGGCCCTGTGAGATTGTTATGAGAGAGATTTAAGAGTGCAAGAAACGTTAGCCCAATTAGTTGTTGAGGGATCTCTCCTGAGAGCTTGTTTTGAGAAAGGTCCAATGACTCAAGATTGGTTAAGTTCCCTAAACATGATGGGATGTGACCAATGAAAATGTTGTTGGAAAGGTTGAGCAATTGAAGCCCCTTAAGGTTCCCGATAGATTCTGGAATATCTCCTTCAAATGTGTTGCTTGAGAGATCAATGGCTTTGAAGATATTTGGAATCTTTGAATATAATGTATCCATGCCTTTGTTTGTTATTGTCATTGAATAATCATAAGCTCCCCGCCAGTTAAAATTCGAGGTCACAAAAGTGGTGTTTGCATGCATATATTTCAGCTGCTCCACGTGAACAATTTTCATGGAATTCCAATTCTTGAAGTATATAGATGGAAATTTCCCGGTAAACCTATTGTAAGATAAGTCAATGATGCGCAACTTGGGAAATCCCAAGTTAGTTTTAGGATCCCTTATTGCACCGTGGAATTTGTTGGATCGCAAAATAAGAACCTCTAACTTTGGAAAAGTTCCCAACCATGAGGGGAAGGTATCACTGATCTGGTTATTTCCAAGATCAAGAATCTCTAGCATTTTACAATTGGCCAATGATCTAGGTACCCAACCTTGTAATTGATTTTGACTAAAATCAATCATTCTCAACTTGCTTCCATTCATACATATTTGAGGAATGGCACCATGAAAGTTGTTATTTCGTAGATTCAGTATTGACAGAGAATCACTATAGTTGCTAAAGCATTGTGGAAGTGTACCGCTGAAGTTGTTGCTAGACAAATCAATGACATGCAGAGAGGTTACGTTGCAAATCAATGGTGAAATTTCACCTGTCAGTGAGTTATTAAAGACAAAATAAACTCTGGTGGATGATGGCGGAATCGGGAGTGATCCATTAAGCATGTTAGAGCTGAGATCTAACATATATAATCTAGTCCATGGAAGAAGAACGGGAGGTTTGTCAAAACCTGTTAGAAAATTTTTAGAAACAATCATAAATAACAATGTTTCTTTTCCTATGTTCCACACCCATTCAGGTATTTGGCCTTGAATTTTGTTGTCGGAAAGAACCAACCACTCCAATTCATCTTGGTGTCGAAGGAAATCTGGGAATTCACTTAAGTTGCATCTGACTAATCCTAACTTCTTGTACTTTGGAATAGTGGCGTTTATACTGGTGTTAGGGAGAAATGATAAATTAATATCCGATAGTTGGAGTTCAACCAGATTTTCGAGGTTTAAAAACATGTTGAAATCTACACTGCCACTCAAGTTATTGAACATTGAAGAAAACCATTCAAGATTCCCGAGTCTAAAAACTAACCGTGGAAATGGACCATAGAAATGGTTATATGAAATGTCGAGTAGAGTGAGCAGAGTGATGTTACCAAGTGAAGATGGAATCGACCCTGAGAAATTGCAGCCACGGATATTAAACTCTATCATGGAATTGAGGTTGCCAATTGAATCTGGTAGCTTGCCAGAGAAACCTGTTTCACGAACATTCAGGAACTTAAGGGGACTACTTTTGTTGAATTCAGGCAAGTAACCAGTCAGATATGGATTGGACCTCACATCAAGAACTTGTAGGTTGGGTAGCTCGAAAATGGCCATAGGGAATTCACCATGCAACCCACATTCACTGAGACGAAGAGATTCCAAAGATGTCATGTTTGCCAAGATATCAGGGATTTCAGAAAAAATGTTCACGGGGCCAAGATCAAGTTCTTTCAAGTTGGTTAGGTTTCGAAGTAAGCTGTTAAGACTGGGCTCCTTCTCTAGTTTCAACAAAGGTGATTCAGAAAATGAAGCAACATTTCGAGACAGATCAAGAGAAATCAATTTGGACAGTTGGAAGATTTTTGTTGGGATTTGGCCAGAAAATACAGAGTAAGAGAGGTTGAGATGTGTGAGCCTCGAAAGATGGCCGAACCTATAGGGGATTTGAGAATAATTGAAGTGATTGTCGGCAAGATTAAGATTTTGAAGGTGAACCAGGCGGAAGAGGCTGCTGCTAGAGTTGAACGAACCATAGAGAAAGCTGCTACTCAGGTCAAGGCCGATGACATGGCCAGTGTCATGATCGCACTCGACACCATCCCATGAGCAGCAATCACTGTTGTCTCCGAGCTTCCATGATGCAGTTTTTAGATAAGCAGAAGGATCACCAGAAACAGACTGATTATCAGTGATCACAAAGCTTTGGTTAAATTGCGACAACGCTAAGCTCTCATCATCACGACATAGCGGGCGTATAGAAGCAGCAGAGGAAGAGGCAGTACTCATTATAAGATGAAAGCATGCGAGTAAGGATAGCAGGCATGTGATCATGGAGAGATATAGAGATGACCCCATAATTGCTCTTATGTAGACACTCTCTTTTAGTACTCTTAATTAGATGAGCAAGGAAATGGGGTATGAGGAGCTTTTATAGGCAAGACTCAAGGACTCTTCATGTAACTGCACAAGACCAGTAGACCTGCCAGGCCACTTCCTGTGGGGCTGAGCTCCAGTTTGTTCCCCACCACTTCCGTCCATTCTATGGCTCTTAAAGCGCCACGTGTTTTTAGTTTATCCAAGGGCTTACATTTAGTCATCTTCTCTGCACATTTGAGCTTTCCCTGTACCTGTCCACAACCGTATTAGCTCCAGTTTGTTCCCCACCACTTCCGTCCATTCTATGGCTCTTAAAAACGTGCAATTAAAAACTCTTCAAATTTATTCTTCTTCTTTTCTTTTCTTCTTTCTTTCTTTCTTTTTTTTTTTTTTTTTTTCTTTTTTTCATCGTCGAGAACACTGATAAGGCCCAAAATTCAATTCCATGGATTTCGTTGATAGAATTCTTTTACTTAAAAATTATCATCCATGGCGAACTGGTTTTGTCGTTTCGATGCTCAATTCATGGTGATACCAAATCGGCAAAGATAACCGATTAAAGTTAGAGAGGAGATAAAACAAACTAGAATTGGGGACATTTGGGTTGAATCCCATCGGTTAAAAAAACATGACCGCACCGTTTCATGAGAGGTAGAGGGGCCACCTAGCTTAAGTGATGACTTGGATAGATGAAGGCACTTGGATCATGTGAGGCACTTAGAACCGTGAACTGGAGGGGACTGGATGGGGAGGGACTGGAGAGGAGCCGAACCCATCCTGGTGCCACTTCAAGTCAAGTCGTCCCCGTAAAACCAAGGGATTTGAGGCAAGATGTGAAAGGCTAACCAGTTTCATTGTAGAATGCTAGATCTTTTGGTCCTCACCGTCGGATTGGTTGCCCTTGAAATATATGTGTTACAAGATGTAAAATTATTATTCAGGATGAGACAATTGTAAGGATTTGATAGAGTTCAGCACTTCCAAACTAGTGGTGCATGTGGTGGGGTGGGGTGTTTTCACACTTCAAATAGAACCTCTCTTCACTTGGGCCAAGCTGTCTAACTCTCAGTCTCGCCTTAATTTGTCCCTTTAAAGATTTTTTATCGCTTAGAGGATAGCTTTTGGTTTAGTACTACAAATGTGTTATATTGAGTGGCCAAATAGCCCGCATGCAATGGTAAAATTTTTTTTATTGAAACCTTGCAAGGAAATGAATTTATTATATTAAATATTTATATTTATTTTGAAATAATGGCTGCATGTTTTCAACCATATTGGTTTTGTGGGGTTTGATGTGGTCAAACATGCAGTCTACTTTCCTAAAGATATGGTTGTGAGTGGGGGCAATGAGGTGGATTAGGGAGATCGAAAGCACTAACGTTAAATTCTTAAACTTTAGGAACTAACATAAACGTTAGAAGTTTGGGAGTTTATAAATCCTAACTGAACTCTCTCTAAAAGATAGGAAAAAGAAGTTAACCACACTTGAAATCTCTTGTGAATAATAAACCTATTGTAACCCAACCACTAATCATCTCTCTCTTCCTCCAATGTTATTCTAGTTTTTGCTTCAAAATGATCATCTCAAACTAACTGCTAAGCGTGAGAGACCCGCAAAAAACTTGTACCAGCAGCAAAACTTATAGGTCCCACAAGCTTGGATTGCAGATCTAATAGCGGAAAGGCACTTGGTCCTGGTTCACTTGCTGGCTCAATGGCCTTGTTCATGGTATCTCTCAGAAATAAGGATAAAAAGGAAAATGACCCAACCGAGAACATTGAAAGGTTACAACCACTCTCAATAATCAAGGGTCTCAGATCCACTAGGTTCGGTTGATAGAAGTTTCAAGCAAGAACGAAACACAAAATTTAATCCATAATAATCTAATTTATTAATGAAATTATCAAACAATGGCCAAAAAATAAAATAAATAAACAAAAAAAAAACTACTTAGGAAAACTAATTAGTAATAAGGAAGCCAATATTAAAGGTGGAATCAATGGTGAGGCCGGGATTTTAACTTCTGCAAAAACAATAATTGTCCTAGGCTAACAGTTGAGATTGACCAGTAGAGCCGCCCACATGCCATGCCATAGTGGACCTGGTGCCACTTCAAGTCAAGTCTAGTCGTCTCCGTAAACGAAGGATTTAAAGCAAGATGTGAAATGACAGTCAGTTTCATTGTAGAATGATTGTCTCAACCCACTAGGTTAGGTTGATAGAACTTTGACTCAAGAGATAACGAAACACAAATTTTAATCCATAATAATCTAATTTATTAATAAAATTGTCAAACAATGGCCGAAAAATAAAATAAATAAACAAAAAAAAATACTTAGGAAAACTAATTAGTAATAAGGAAGCCAATATTAAAGGTGGAATCAATGGTGAGGTTGGGATTTTAACTTCTGCAAAAAAAAAAAAATTAATTATTACTAAAACATAAAGATTTTTAAAATAAAAAATTGCACTTTTGATAGTCAAAATCTAACGATCTTTGCGTTTCCAATCAATTATGTGAATTTTCTACCATTTTGAATCCAAAGCAGATAGGTCCGACTAGTACCTATTAGAATTGTGATGGTCGAATTGTATCAGGAAACCTATGGCCACTTCTCCTACATTTAGAAAAAAGAGAGAGTAAACTACAGAAAATTCTTTGAATTGCATGTGGGTCAGATTTCATTTTATTATTTCGAACAAGACGGGAGAAAATGGTCCATGTTTAAGAGAAAATAGCCACATAGTTTCGTCCTTGCAATTCAAACTTCACCGCAAAAACCATTGAAATGATTACAACCACGGGTTAATCTCCAAACACACACCTGCAAACAAAAACATGGATTCAAATCCTTAGAATTAATATGTACACTAGAACAATTTTCGCAGTTGAAACTCTACAGGTAGTCCCTAAAGGTTTTAGTGACCATTTTTTTTTTTTGGAAAATGCTATCGTTAAAACCTTTTAGCAGCCACTATTTAAAATCGCCCATAAAAATTCACTTTTAGCTAGTGGTGACTTCTAGTCGCAGCTAAAACACCAATTTTATCCATGACTAGTACTAATCGCCCCTAAAAGCGTTTGCTGTAAGAATTAGTGGTAACTCATTGTCGCAACTAAAAATTTGAAATTAAAATAAAAAATAAAAAATTATCCATTGGATTATTTTTTTCTTGTTAATCCACCATTATTGTATTCATTTAGACATATAATTAAAGGACCATGCTAGGGTCAGTTGTTCTAACTGTCGTTCAGGACCCTTACCCATATTTATATCGACACCTTGATTCCACTATAAGCAATACACAAGGCAATGGGTTAGAATAGAACTACTAGAAGACAAATAAAGAGAGAGTAATGTACTCTCGTCCCACAGCAATACTAAACAAACAAATTCACTCTCTATATATCTTTACTCTTTTTTCACTTTTCCATTCCCTGATTTTTACTCTTTATCTATTCGCTCTCCCTATTCTACACCTTCCCTGTTTTAAACAAGACATTATACAATTGTTGGACAAGTTGAACATTCTCTCTCTCCTCTTTTTTTTTTTTTTTTTTTTTTTGATATGATTAATAATTTAGGCACATGTAATCCATCCATTCCAAATGCACCGAGTAATTTATATAGCTCTTGGACCCTGGGGTTAACTTCAAAGGGGGATTAACACATTTGTGGGGTTTCGAATACCCGACCTATGCTTCGTGAGATGTTTATCAAGAGTTGACTTGTCCTGGGCTAACCCTTTGAGATTGACCAGTAGTGCCGCCCACATGCCATGCTGATCATAGTGGACCCTGGTGCCACCTCAAGTCAAGTCGTCTCTGTAAATGAAGTGATTTGAAGCAAGACGCATGTGAAGTGATAATCAGTTTCATTGTAGAATGCTGGATCTTCAGGTCCTCACCGTTGGATTCGTTAGCCTTGAAGTGTGTGTTCCAAGATGTAAAATTATAATTTAGGATGGGACAATTGTAAGGATTGGTTGGAGTTAAGCACTCCCCAAACTTGTGGTGTGGTGAAGTGTTTTCACACTCCAAATAGAACCTCTCTTCACTTGGGCCAAGCTGTCTAACTCTCACTCCCACCTTAATTTCTCCCTTTAAAGTCTTTTAAGCGCTCAGGGGATAGGTTTTGGTTAGCACGACAAATGATCCTCTCAAGCTAACTACTAAGCGTGAGAGACCCGGCTATTTGTTACTGCCAGTTAGTGGGATTGCTAATTAGGAGGTCCTTGATTTGGTTGGGTTCAGCTGTTTGGTCAATGAAGATGTAGTTTTGTATAAAATTTTTGTGGATTCGGAATCGTCTATCTGGAATCTATTTGAGTTGCATCATGAGGATCAGGAGCTTTTAGCTGGTTGGTTTTTGGAGCTGGGTTGTCCTTCTTTCGGAGGCTCCTTGGGGTTTGCTGCTGCTTGCTTGTCATTGTCTTGTGCTGGATCAGCTGCTGTGTGTTGGTGTTAAGGGTTTTTGCTTCGGGTGACTTTGATCCCATCTTCTAGGTTGTTTTTGCAGGGTTTTTTTTTTTTTTTTTTTTCCACCTTGGTGCTGTCTGATGGGTTTTCCATGTATCTGGGTTTCTATTGTTGGGGTTTATTGTTTTTGGGGTCGTCTTCTTTTGCTGGTTTTTCTTCTTTTGGGATGCCTTATTGCTATATTTGGGGTTGTTTTTGTCCTGGGCTTTTGGTCCCATTCTTATCTATTAATATACCGGTTTGCCCATCAAAAAAAAAAAAAAAAATGTTGTAAAATGAAAGCAAATAGCATGAAAGTAAAACTAGAGATAGTACAATAGAATAGGGAGAAATCTATTAATTCTCATTTCAATTCATTTTCATATCTCTGTACAATCTATGTAGGGAAGACTCCTTTTTATAGGCTGAGGAAAGTATACGTACATGAATCAAAAACACAGGTTACATGTACGTATTAAATAGGAAAGTAAAGGGATTGGGGGTTAAGGCAAGTGAATGGATGTGGTCATCCATTAATGCATGTATGCATTTATAACACTCCCCCTTGGATGACCACATACTAAGAATATGCCTCGTTAAAACCTTGCCAAGGAAAAACCCAGTGGGAAAAAACCAGTGGCGAAGGAAAAAGAGTACAATATTCTTGTGTATATTAGAATAGTACTGAACGCTTAAGGAACTGCCTCATTAAAACCTTGCTAGGAAAACCCAGTGGGACAAAACCATAGCGAAGGAAAAAGAGTACAGTGCGTCGCAGTACTATCTTGTTAATAACTCCCCCTCATAAGGATGTTTCAACAATCAATAATTTTTCCAGAAAGATCTTTGAATCGACGCATTCCAATGTTATGCACTAGCTTCTTGAATGTTGCTGTCGGTAATGCTTTAGTGAATAAATCTAAAAGATTATCACTCGAACGTATCTGTTGAACATCAATATCACCGCTCTTCTGGAGCTCATGAGTATAAAAAAAACTTTGGTGAAATGTGCTTGGTACGATCACCTTTGATATAACCTCCTCTAATCTGTGTGATGCAAGCAGCATTATCCTCATATAGTATTGTTGGACTATTTTTTATTGAGGATAGTCCACACTTCTCTCGAATATGTTGAATTACTGATCTCAGCCAAATGCATTCTCGACTTACTTCATGAATTGCAAGAATTCCTGAGTGATTTGAGGATGTAGCAGATATAGTTTACTTGACAGATCTCCATAAAATAGCAGTGCCACCACATGTAAACAAATATCCAGTTTGTGATCGACCTTTATGTGGATCAGAAAGATAACCTGCATCTACATATCCAACTAATTGCGGATTTGATTCACTTGTATAGAATAATCCCATGTCAGCTGTTCCACGAAGATATCGAAATATATGTTTGATACCATTCCAATGCCTTCGAGTTGGTGTAGAATTGTATCTTGCTAGTAGGTTGACTGAAAAGGCTATATCCGGTTGTGTGCAATTTGCAAGATACATTAAAGCACCGATTACACTAAGATATGGTACTTCAGGACCAAGAATTTCTTCATCATCTTCTGGAGGACGAAAAGGATCTTTCTTTATATCAAGTGACCGAACAACCATTGGAGTGCTCAAAGGATGAGCTTTATCCATATAAAAATGCTTCAGGACTTTTTCTGTATATGTTGACTGATGTATAAGAATTCCATTTGAAAAACGTTCAATTTGTAGTCTAAGACAAAATTTTGTTTTACCAAGATCTTTCATCTTAAATTCATTTTTTAAATAAGTGGCGGTTTTTGTGAGCTCTTCTGGAGTCCCCACAAGATTTAAGTCATCAACATATACGGCAACAATAGCAAATCTAAATTCTGATTTCTTAATAAAAATGATGGACAAATTGGATTATTTTCAAATCCTTCTTTCAATAGATATTCACTGAGGCGATTGTACCACATGCGCCTAGATTGTTTTAACCCGTATAAAGATCTTTGTAGCTTGATAGAATACATACTTCGGAATGTTGGATCATATACTTCAAGCATTTTATATCCTTCAGGGATTTTCATGTATATATCACTATCTAGTGATCGACATAAATATGCTGTAACCACATCCATTAAACGCATATCTAAATTTTCTGTTACTACCAAGCTAATCAAATATCTGAAAGTGATTGCATCTATTACAGGAGAATATGTTTCTTCATAATCAATACCAGGTCTTTGCGAGAAACCTTGAGCTACAAGTCGTGCCTTGTATCTCACAATTTCATTTTTCTCATTTCGTTTTCGTACGAATACCCACTTGTATCCAACAGGTTTTACATCTTTAGGTGTTTGGACTATAGCTCCAAATACTTCACGTTTTGCAAGTGAGTTTAACTCTGCTGAATTGCTTCTTTCCACATTGGCCAATCATTTCTACGTTGACATTCTTCGACGGTTTGTGGTTCAATTTCATCGTTACTTCTGGTAATATCAAGAGCAATTTTAAAGGAAAATATGTTGTCGACAACAATTTTTTTCCTATCCAATATTTCTCCTGTACTTGTATAATTTATCGAGATCTCATTATTTTCAGGTACCTGTTCCTCTTCAGGAGATAACTCTTCAGGAGATTTCTCTTCAGGAGATTCTACTTCAGGGGATTCTTTTTCAGGAGATTTTCGTTCATAAAATTTGGATGGATCAATTGCCTGTTCTATAGGTATGGCTTCTTCAGGAGCACTAATTTCTTTTCCTTATGCTTTTCTCTTCCGGGGATTTTTATCTTTTGCACCGACAGGTCTTCCACACTTCAGGCTTGTCTTAGACTCATTTGCTGCTATATTAACTTGTTGTCCTGTAAGGACTTTAATCCGTGCCGGAGTATTAGCAGTCGGAATGTGGGATTTTACTATTTTCTTACTATCAGTAAATACATCAGGTAATAGATTTGCAATACCTTGCAAGTGAATGATCTTTTGAACTTCTAGTTCACATTGATTTGTTCGAGGATCAAGATGAGATAACGTCGAAGTATTCGAAGTGATTTCCCGATGCACTTCTAACTGTGGTTTTTCTCCCCCTAATGGTGGGAAGACTGATTCATCGAAATGACAGTCTTCAAAACGTGCTTTAAAGAGATCAGCTGTTAGAGGTTCAAGGTATCTAATAATAGATAGAGAATCAAAGCCAACGTAAATTCCAAGTCTACGTTGAGGGCCCATTTTAGTACGTTGGGGAGGTGCAATAGGAACATATACAGAACAACCAAAAATGCGATAATGACAAATATTTGGTTGTTAACCAAATGCAAGTTGTAATGGAGAATATTTATGGTATGCAGTTGGTCTAATTCGAACTAATGATGCAGCATGTAATATAGCATGTCCCCAAGCAGAAATAGGTAGATTAGTTCTCATAAGTAAAGGTCGAGCAATCAATTGAAGTCTTTTGATAAATGATTCAGCTAACCATTCTGAGTATGTATATGAGCAACAGAATGTTCAATATCAATACCAATAGACATGCAATAATCATCAAATGCTTGGGATGAAAATTCGCTTGCATTATCTAAACGTATTGACTTAATTGGATAATCAGGAAATTGTGCCCGCAACCTAATTATTTGAGCAAGAAGTCTAGCAAATGCAACATTCCGAATAGAAAGTAAACAAACATGTGACTATCTAGTGGATGCATCTATTAAAACCATAAAATATCTAAATGGTCCACATGGTGGATGAATTGGCCCACAAATATCCCCATGAATTCTTTGTAAAAATGATGAAGATTCAACTACTACCTTTGGGGGGGATGGTTTAATTATTAGTTTACTTTGAGAACATGCAGTACATGGATAATCACTTGGTAAAAGAATCTTCTGGTTCTTTAAGGGATGTCCCTATGAATTTTCAATAATTCGACGCATCATTATTGATCCTGGATGTCCAAGACGATCATGCCAAATCATAAAGATCTTTGGGTCAGAGCACTTCTGGTGCATCACCACATGTGTTTCAATTGTAGTTATAGTTGTATGATACAACCTAAAAGAGAAAGCAGGCAATTTTTCTAATATGAGCTTCTGGCCCGAAATCATTGAGGTAATATAAAGATATTCTTCATTACCATCGTTAGTGGTTTCAATATGATAACCATTACGACGCAAATCTTTAAAACTAAGTAAATTTCTTCTACTTCTGGTAGAATATAAAGCATTGTCAATACAAATTTTTGTTCCTTTTGGTAATATTACATTTGCTCTTCCAGAGCCTTCAATTAGATTCGACGAACCTGATATCGTATTGACATTAGCTTTGAACAATGATAAATCTTGGAAATATTTTTTATCTTTAAGGATTGTGTGCATTGTAGCACTGTCTACCAGACATACATCTTCACCAATTATCTTGAAATTAGTCAATCCGTCAATATGACCCATGCCTCTATATATATGCAAAATATATATTAAAGTTAACTACCTTAAAAGGAAATTTAAAGCAACAGAACAAAATTATAAGCATAACAAATAAAACATTTTGGAAATAACATTCAAGAACATAATAAGGTAGAAAATATGTTAATTGGTATGGATATTTCCATTACCAATTAGATGATCAATTTTCCTATTAGGATCCTCAAAAAAATCAGCAACATCAAGATGAGTAATGTCTACTCCAATTGGAGTATCAAAACAATCTATAGGATCTGCTGGATCACTATGATAAGCAAAGTTCGTTTCAATATTTTTCCCTTTTTCATTGATGGAGGCTTGGTATAGGTCTACGAAATGTCTATCTGTACGACAAATACGTGACCAATGTCCTTTTATGCCACACTTATAACACTTATCTTCATAGTCTGTTGGAGGTTTATTCAGTAAACCTTTGCCCTTTTCTTTAGTGTCATTCCACTTCTGGTGGTTTCGTGTGTCATTATTCCATTTCTGGTGGTTTCGTGTGTCATTTTTATTTGAAGAGCTCTGAGTATGTCCCCCTCGATATCGATAGCTATTTCTACCATGGCCATGCCCACGACCACGGTTTCTTCCACGTCCACGACCATGAAATCAGGTTCCATTCGCTTCAGGGAATGGTGTTGCACCACTCAGACGAGGCTGATGGTTTTTCATCAAAAGCTCGTTATTTTGTTCTGCCACTAAAAGACATGATATTAACTCAGAATATTTTGTAAACCTTCGCTCTCGATATTGCTGCTGCAGGAGCACATTTGAGGCATGAAATGTAGTGTACGTTTTTTCTAACATATCTTCATCAGTGACTTTTTCTTCACATAATTTTAATTGTGAGCTAATTTTAAAAAGTGCGGAGTTATAATCATTAACAGATTTAAAGTCTTGCAACCTCAGGTGCATCCAATTATAACGAGCTTTTGGGAGGATTACAGTCTTCTGGTGCTCATATCTCTCCTTTAAATTATTCCACAGCGTTAGGGGATCTTTTACCGCAAGGTACTCAGTTTTTAACTCTTCATGAAGATGATGGCAAAGGAAAATCATTGCTTTTGCGCGATCCTGCTGGGATGCTTGATTTCTTTCTTTAATAGTAACTCCAAGATTCATTGCATCAAGATGGATTTCAGCATCAAGTATCCATGATAAATAATTATTACCCGAAATATCAAACGCAGAAAATTCAAGTTTTGTAAGATTTGTCATTTCAGAATATAACCACACAACAAATAATAGATCTGTAATTCGTACCTATATATTTTGTTGATGTGCAATTTGTAACCTTGATCACCAATCTGGAGATTCTTAGTTTCCTCTGTTGGCTAGAGTCTCGTGCTGATAACATGTTGTAAAATGAAAGCAAATAGCATGAAAGTAAAACTAGAGATAGTACAATAGAATAGGGAGAAATCTATTAATTCTCATTTCAATTCATTTTCATATCTCTGTACAATCTATGTAGGGAAGACCCCTTTTTATAGGCTTAGGAAAGTATACGTACATGAACCAAAAACACAGGTTACATGTACGTATTAAATAGGAAAGTAAAGGGATTGGGGGTTAAGGCAAGTGAATGGATGTGGTCATCCATTAATGCATGTATGCATTTATAACAAAAAAAAAAAAAAAAAAAAAAAGCGTGAGAGACCCGCAAAAGACTTGTACTAATAAGACAGCAGAAGTAATTAATAGGTCCCATAAAGCTTGGATTGTAGCTCTAATCGGAGAAAAGGCTAGGGAAGTGGTCCTGGTTCACAGCTTGCTGGCATCATGGTCCTGTCCATGGGAAGTGGTCCTGGTTCACAACTTGCTGGCATCATGGTCCTGTCCATGATGATCTCTTAGATAGAAGGATAAAAAGAAAATGACCCAACCGAAAACATTAAAAGGTTATGGCCGCTATTAATAATCTAAGGTGATGAATTTATGCTTTCAATGCTATATAGTTTTTTTTTTGAATTATTTAATTTTGAATGGGACATTTAAACATACCCTAGATTTATTCACCCAATTTGTGTTAGGGAAATTTATGTGTAATTGATCTAAGAATTCAAATAACTAATAGAAGTTGGAAAATTTTACAAGATAAAATATCAAATCACACAAGTAATAACAATTGAAATTATATAGCATAATAATACAAGAGAAAATTAAAGAAATAAGGTTGGAATAGCTAGCCTGTGGGAAGGCACGTGTGCTCACGCTGTCCTAAAGGAGTTATCGCCTCCCTACATACAGGTTTTGGCAGACAACAATACCTCCAAGATACAACCCCAGAAGCTTACAGCTAGCTCTTTTATGAGTACGTTCACAGGAAGAGTAATATAAACCGTCCTCGATCAGTTGCCCCAAAATATGTGAAAAATATAGAGAAAGATATAGGGAAAAATATACTGTAGAGAGAAGAGAAGAGAAGAATGTATGTGTTTCTAATATATCTAAGGTCTCCTAATGTATGCCTTTATATAGGCATCTAGGTCTAACTGTTTTTGGGTTTTAAAGCCCTAACGGCTAATTTAATTAAAATTGTAACAGTCAAATCAATTGAGCTTGTAACAGCCCAACAGTCATAAGGGTTAATACCCACACTAAAAGCCTCATCAATTACAAGTTTTGAAGCTTTACAGTAATATTTCTAACAATCCCCCACAAGATTCAAAACTTCAAACATTAAAATATATATATATATATTATGCAATCGGTGTAGGAGTCTTCTGGATTTGAACCTAGACTTAGTGTTGATAGCTTTCATTTGTGGAATCATAGAGACCTAAGTCTTGAACTAAACCCCTTGAGGAATGTAATATAAACGGGAAACCATATATTATATGCAATCGGTGTAGGAGTCTTCTAGACTTGAACCTACACTTAGTGTTGACAACTTTCATTTGAGGAATCATAGAGACCTAAGTCTTGAATTAAACTCCTTGAGCCAAACTTCGATATGTCACACACATAGTATTGATATGGAACTTGGTTCTATGCGGGTTAGTGCTATTTATAGCCATGCGCTAGTATCTTGATTCTCATGAGAGTTTCTAAGGGCTAGCCCAGTCCCCATAGCCATGGCCTTACTGCGGCTCTCACTTAGGTAAGTCTTTGTCACGACCCGGTGTGGACCCCTAAATGTTAGTTAAAGGCCCACGGGAGGTTTGAAAAAGGAAAGGAGTCGCCACCTTATTTTTTAAAGGAAACAAGGAAAACCCTAAAAAACAGTTTTGTTTTAAGAAAACAAAAGAATGACTCCATGTTAAAAAATGGTAAGGCAAAAGGTCTTTTGGAAATCAAAGATGGTGGATTCGGAGGCTAAGTTACGATATGGGAAGGTTCTAGGCAAAGCCTATAGGCACCCATATCGCCCTAAACAGTCTCTTAATTTAATTGGGCTAAATCAATGTCTCTAACACTCAAGAAATAGTAATCATCATCACAAGGCAGCATGCATATCATCCATTCATTCATCCACATAATCAAATAAATCAAAGAAAAACAGAAAAAGAGAAAGAGGGGAAAGAAAACCTAAGATACTTAGTATCCTAGGGCGGACTTGAACCTCACGAAGAGCGCCTACGTACCATGTATGGAAATACATGGATCATAGTCCACGAAGTTCGAAAAGGAATAGGGTTATAACCTAATAGAGGCCTATGGTAAACCCTAAGTCTCCTTTCATAAGAAACATGGTAAGTTTCCAAAAATAAATGATTCTCAAAAAAATCTTTAGTAAATATGGAATTTCATAAAGATGGAAACTTTGATTTAAAAGGCATTTTTTTATGAATGGAAACTATAGAATCTACCATACCCCTCTATTAGGAAACATCCCTAGGGGGGAGAAAGGGGAAGTTTCAAGGAAAGGAAAGAAGAGTGAATTAGGGCACCCTCATACCCTACTTACCTTTAAGCAAAAGCAACCTGTCAAAATAATCACCCTATTGCATAGGGTAATTACCTTATTTGCAAGATTTCATCTTGCAATAGCCAAAATAACCACCCCACATTGGTGGGGTAGTTGTACCTGTCAAGCACCTGCAATTTCCATGCAAAACATACCAAAAATACCAACCAACCAAACCTAGTTTCTAATCAAGAAATTATCATGCTTAAATATAGGCTAACACATGCTTAGAATATGGCAATTAGAACAATGGACAAATCTGGACAGAATTGAAATAAGGCCTAAAATCAACCACAAATCATGTAAACAACATGAATCATAAGCTAACTAAACCCTAATCCAGCCCTATATGCAATGACATGCAAAAAAACCCTAAAATCAACTAATATGAATGCAAAAATATCATAGTTATCTAATATGAAACACATATGCAGCAACTATGAAGAAAAACAAAGAAAAATCCTAAGGTATCATGCTATATGCAACTTTTCCTAACACAAGGATAAATGAAACCCTAGAATCACACTAGTGCGTAAAATCCCATGAAATCACTCTAAACCATGCAAAACAGAATATGAACAGCATCCAATCCATGCATATTAATCAATAGAATGATCCACACACAATAAAGACATAGGCTTTCACATGAAATAATGCTATTCTAAGCATAACCTCAATTTTAGCACAAGAGAAATCGTAGAATCCAAAATATGCAATAAATCACATGGAATAACACTCTAGCATACTAAACAGCCCATGAACATCATCCTAAACATGCATACTAACTAATAGAAGCAACAAAACAAGATAAAAACACAAGTTTTAATATGCAAAAGAGTTATTTCATGCAAAAAACCAATTTCAGCACTAAGGAAACCCTAGAATCCCAAATATGCAGTAAATCATATGGAATAACACTCTAGCATCCTAAACAACCCATAAACATCATCCTAAATATGCATACTAGCTAATAGAAGCAACAAAACATGATAAAGGCATATGCTTTGACATGAAATCATGCTATTCTATGCAAAATCCTAACTTTAAAAGAGAAAAAAGGAGAAGGAAGGGTATACCTATGGTTGCTGCTGTAGAACTTCTCTCCTCCTGTTGTAGACAAGTTGAAAAGCTCTTCTTCAAGCCTCCAAGCAAAGCTCCAGCCCTCCTCCAAGCTCTCTCTCTCCCTCTCTCACTTAAAGTTTAGGTTAAACTACCCTAAGGATGGCTGTCATAGCCTCCAAGTCTCACACATGCCTCCCACTTCAGAAATTCCCCCCTTCATTGCTGAAGTATAAGGGGGTATTTATAGAGTTTGAGGCGAAACCCTCAATGGTTGGGATTAAAACTCTAGGTATTGATCCAAGGGCTCTTAGAGGTTCCCTTGGGGCTCAAGTAGGTCAAATAGGGCTGAAAATAGGGTAAAATGGTGGCTGGAGGCGGACAAATCCGAGGAAATAGGAAGGGATCCGCTTCAGCACTCAAAAAAGGAAAGTGGCTCGGGTGACCACTTGGGGCTGGGCGGCTAGCCACCTGGGCCTAGGCGGCTACCCGCCCAGGCCTGGGTGGTCACCCAAGGCCCTGTCAGCTTATGCCCATTTTTGACCTTTTCGACTTCCAAATGTGTTTCAGGGCTCAAATCAACTCCGATTTTGACGAAACGAAAGCCAAAACGACTGTGTTTCAAAGGGGAATGTGATTTGAGTCACTTGAGGGAAAAAAACCCTAGCCATGGCTGCATGGTTAGGTCCTACAAAGGTGGTTAACCACTATGCACCACCATCGCTTAGCTTAGGTATGCACATAGGGTTGCACCGAATGCTTTCCAATTCGAAATTCAACCTCCCTAAACACATTTGGGGATGAAATTAAGACTAATCAAGGTCAAATGAGTAGTCATAGAGTGAACGTCATGAACCAATTCGAGCTAACCCGAAATAGGTCTCTTAACCAACCTGAGCCATATCGAGCCATTATAATCCCAAACCATCAATTCATCGAATTGAACCCATAAATACCTCAAATGCATCCATATGAACTCCAATTGGCAACTTGGAGATCATTTCAAGGTCAAATGGAAAGTTTGTGACCTAAAAGACGATTATGCCCCTTAAGTCACAAAAGTTCTTATTAGCCCTCAAGATCAACTCCAAATCAAACCAAAATTCATACACATCATCCTCAAGACCCTAGAAACTCAATGCAAAAGACTAGACTCAAAAAGGAAACAAAAAGTCACATGAAATGACAAACCCTAGCTAAGGTGGCAAAAATGGGGTGTGACAGAAGCCCCTTATTGGTGAACAAGTTTCACTTGCGAACCAATGACAAAAAGAACAACCCATTTTTGCCTGGGGGATTGATTTCATCAACACCCACTGGGGAAAAGAGAGTGATCATATTATTGAATTCTTAGAATTCATCATACACAAACACAAAGGTACTCCTCATAAGTTCATACAAAACTCTTCTCATACTGTATACCAGTTTCACTAGGGGACAAGATGAGGTATCCACAGCTTACATCGAACTACGTTCGATGAAAGGTCTTCTCATACTGCACCAGTCACACTGGTGAATAATACGAGGTATCCATAGCTTACACTGAATTTGCGTTCGATGAAAGGTCTTCCCATACTATACCAGTTGCACTGGTGAATAATACGAGGTATCCATAGCTTACACCGAATCTGCGTTCGATGAAAGGTCTTCTCATACTACACCAATGGCTCTGGTGAATAATATGAGGTAAAAACTATGCCATCAAGGCTATCACAAAACGTGAGAAAGATACATCCTTCTCATATTCAAATCATCAAGGTTATCATGCAACACGAGAAAGATCGCGTCCTTCTTATATTCAAACCATCAAGGTAAACACATATCATGGAAAAGATTGCATCTTTCAAGCTATCAAGGTAAACATGTAACATGAGAAAGATTGCATCTTTCTTATGTTAAGCTCTCAGGGTGAACACATAACATGAGAAAGATCGCATCCTTTTCATATTCAAACCATCAAGGTAAACACATATCATGGAAAAGATTGCATCTTTCAAGCCATCAAGGTAAGCATGTAATCATGAGAAAGATTGCATCCTTCTCTCACTAAGTCATCAAGACAAGGGTAAGCTTCTTCTTACCAACACACAACAAGTTCATCAAGTCATCTCATATGGAGGCCATTCATGCCTCAACTCAAACACCAACTCATATAGGAGACACATTCATCTCATGAAAGCAATCATTCACATGCATATAGGGAAAGTATCTTTATCCCAAATGACAACGAATCATAGTGACATAGGGGGGATTTCATCCCTAATAATCAAAAACCAAATGCATAGAGAGGGTTGTTCAACCCTACTAGCATGCCATGCCCCCACAAGGGCCACCAATGCAATCCATTTCAAAACATTTCATGTTAAACAATGTCAAGGTATTCACTCATTTTTCAACTCAAAATAAGCTTGAGATTTCATCTCAAAGAAGGTTTAAAGGCGCGAATAGGTGAGCAAAGGCCAAATGGGCAAAGCAAAGTGGGCGAGGCGGCTGACCACCTGGCTGCTGGTGGCTTGCCGCCCAAGCCCAAGCGGCTTGCCGCCCCATGCTGGGCGGTTACCTGAGGCTGGTGTCCTCAAAATTCTGGGTTTTTAAACCCTTGACCCCCCACTCATGCCCACACTCACCCAATTTCAAAAATTGAGAGTTTCTCTCTCTAGAAACCCATTCCATCTTCTCCAAACACTCACACACACATTCTCATTCAAAGTTTCACTTTCAATTCAAGTTGTGTGCATGAAATAGCATCAAGAACAAGTCATTCAACAACAACAACAAGCATCAATCATCAACTTGCAAGATCAAATTCATCATCTTTCTCACCAAACCCATTTTTCTTGCATACAAGCTCAACCATCAACAATGGCTTCTAGCAATGATTCCAACATCAAGTATCCATACTATGTGATCAAGAATACATACAAGGCACCAATCTATGATGCATCCCAAGACAAGGTGTTGCTTGAACCCAAGAAGCATCTCTCATACCTCCATTCCCAACAAGAGGTTAGTTCTTCCCAACTTAATATGTTTATCATGAAATCTTGATTTCTATTGGATAAAATGCATCCCCATGATCTTCTTTTGATTGTTTCTATCATTGTTAAGCCAAGTTCATTGATTTGGCAAGGATTGAATGTATAAAAAGCTTATTTCCCAATGCTTGAGAAAAGATGCCCACCAAGTGTTTGATAAAATGCCAAAGAGACAAAAACATGTTCAATCCTTATAAAATCAATAGGTTTTCATTGTAGTACAAAGTCTATTGATCTTGGCAAGGATTTGATATACAAAAACTTTCATTTCAATGCTTGAAAACAAGTCACACCTCAAGTGTTCGATAAAATGCCCGAAAGACAAAACCATGTTCAATCCTTACAAAATCAATGAATTTGAATACACAAAGTCATAGGCATACCTTTCCAATTCATTTCATGAATCAAAACCCATATTTTAAAGCTTTTAGAAAACCATTTGAAATCAATTACCAATGTATGCCCAATATCTCTATGTTTTCAATGCTAACTCAATACACAATCCTTTGAAATAGCCCGATTTCGAAAGTCTCCGTACAAGGACATCAATGAAGGGGCTCATCTCATGATGGAAATATATGGAACATGCCCAACCACGTACTCGCAAGATAATAAAGAAGGCGGGTTTTGGGCCCTTCCTAGATGCTTTATGGAACGAGCAATGGGATAGGCAAGCATTGTTTGCCTTGACAGAGTTATGGTAGGACACCACCAACACTTTCCATTTTAGCTTTGGGGAAATGACCATGACCCCTAAGGATTTCACCATGATAACTGGGTTGAGCTTAAAAGGCAAGCGCTTGGAATACTATGAGCATGCCAACATGGATCAAAACTATATAGTAGCTCTACTAGCGGTGGAAGCGGAGTTAAGCCCAAAGGGTGTGCGCCGTACTTGGCTCTACAACACTTTTGCCACTGAGGAAGAGAAGGATGGGACGGATCCCCAATACATTGTGAGAGCTTTCTTGTTCTACATGATTTTATGTACTTTCTTTGTGGGTACCAATGACATGGCTCAACTAGAATTGCTAGCTAGCATGGAAGATGTAAACAAGATTGGGAGATACAATTGGGGTGGAGTTGCTCTAGCAACCATGTACTGCTCTATGACTGACATGTCCCGAGGAGTTGCAAAGAACTTTGGGGGACTTCCCTTCGTTTGGGAGGTAATCAAAGAACATTCAATTCTCCATTATTTCCCGAAACTTAACACATACATGATTTCCTTTATTTCTTTAATTTTCCACAGATATGGTACTACGAGTACCTGAACGTGTGCCGCCCAACTCTTGCTAGTGATGCCATGTTATGGCCCAACCTTAAGAATTACGCCCCATCTTGCTTGGCTACAAAAGCCTCCAACCGACATGATTATGCCCATGCGAGGGCATATCTCGCCAGCTTGACTGTTGATATGGTAAAATCTTTCTTTCTCTTTTTCTTTTTATCTTTTCTTTCTTATTTCTCATTTTAAACTCAACAGGTGGAATGGGATCCATGGAGGCTATGGGAGCCTAGGCTACCCGAGAAGTACTCTTCTTGTTTGGAGTTGACAAGCAAAAGGGTCCTTTTTGAAGGCCCCACTAGTAGATGCTGGTATCTTGGGGAACGAGTCTTGAGATAAGTCCACGGGAACATGAATGCAGCTGTGACTCCTTCCATGCCACCAGAGAACATGAGGCATGCTAACCACCTAGTGGGGGATGAACTGGAAGAGGCCTTGAGGGGTTGGGACGCTGAGGGATTCACCTCCCCTCGCATAGAATATACTGCCTTTTGTCGACAATATCTGATGAATCCTAGGGTCACTGGTCTCCCACCTCAAAGGGTGAGCTCCCCAAACTCTTAAACTCTTTTTAAGATCATAAGAAAGACTCCACTTGACAAGCATTTGAATTTCAGGGTCGACGGGCGAGGGGACATAGCTCTATAGTTGGATCAGCCACTGGGATGACTTACAATGACGAGGATGATGACCTTGAAGAAAATTAACCTCCACCCCTCCCACAACTAAATTGGTATGTGAACTTGTGCAGTGGGATGAAATTTGTGAAGACTGACATTACCCATCCACCTTTCGATGAATATCCCAAGATTGATCCATATTATGAGAATGTGAGTTCCAAACCCTTACCTTCTTGGAATTAGATTCTTTCATTATTATTAACCATGTTCATACTCTCCTAGGTTCCACAAGACTACGCCAAGGAATGCATTGAACTAAATGAAGGATTGAAGAGGGATCTTGTGCGAATGAGTTTGGAGAACTCAGTTCTGGAAGCACGCTTGAATCCCCAAGTAAGTGATCATCTTATTAACTTTCAACTAGGATTGGCATCATTACCCTACTAACCCATTATCTTTTTTTTGCAACAGGCATCATCATCTCGTCCACCACAGGATGTGCCCCCTCCTAGAGCACCTCGTTCAGGTCATGATGGAGCTGGGCCAAGTCGAAAGAGAAGGCCCACAGGGCATCATTGAGTTTCACTCACCTCTTATTAGGAATGTTGGAACTTATTATCTTCTTGTCATGTACTAATTAGGAATTTCAATTCCCAACCTTGAACTTCTTATTATGGATACTTGATGAATCTATGTTGAACTTTATTGCAATGATATGATCTTGTATTGTGTGAAAAATGGGCTTAAATCAAGCACAAAAGAGTCAAAATATCACAAAAGGGCCAAACGAAGGCACAATAGGGCAAAAATTGGCAAAACAAGACGACGGCCTCGGGTGACCACCTGGGGCTGGGCGGCTAGCCGCCTGGGCCCAGGCGGCTAGCCGCTCAGGCCTGGGTGGTCACCCGAGCCCGAAGCGGAGTTTCGTCTGTTTTTAAGAAACTTCCTATTTTGATGGAATCTCTTTCCAAAACACGGATTTCTGAATTTTTTCCTATAAAAGCACATCCAAGGGGTCTCAAACCCTACTTACATTCATTGAGAGCAAGTTATGGAAGCCCTAGACAAGTTCTTAAGTGATTTTCTGAAAGTTATGAGCGCGGAGGCAAAGAAGGAGTTCAAGCGCTACTGCTTGGATTCACTGTTCTCTTTGATGCATGTGAGGCTCGAAACCACTCTTCTTAGTGCTGCTACATACCTTTGGGATCCCCAACTTCATGTATTCTATTTCAATTGCGAAGAACTATGCCCAACAATGGAAGAATTCTGCGCTTTGTATGGAGTTTCGCCTGCAGGACCTTTCATCTTCCCCACTCCGCGCTCAAGTTACTTAACTTCCTTCTCCAACTTCTTTCGGATTTCTCAACAAGAGGTTTCCATATTTGTGAAGGATCACATGGTGAATCTTATGGAAATAGCAACTTCCTTTTTGGCTTATGATAGCAAAGGTACCCTGAATTTCAACCTTAATACTCAACATACTCTTACTTTTTGCTTGATTGGTCGCTTCCTTATCTCCACAGGGACTCTCTATGTCCCTATTCAAATATGTGAACTGATTCCTTTTCTTCTCAAACATCACAACCTGATTCCCATGGTGCTAGCTGAAACCCTCAATAGCTTAGACAAAGTTCATGATAATCCCCAAGCCCCACTAGGAGGGAGCCCCATTCTACTGCAGATGTGGCTTCTCGAAAGGCTTAACTTCTTGTCTCCTACCACCATCAATCCATACAAACCCCAACATTTTTGTTGCCGTCGAGTTGAACTTCCTGGTCAATTTTCTTTGAGGGAATGGTTAGGCTACTTCCAAACTCTCTCGTGGCGAAACATTAAGTGGTTTGTCTTCATATGGGGATGCAAAGAACAAATTCTTCTCCGAACTTCTGGGTGCGCTATGGTCAAGCTCATAGGGTTGAGGTCAACTTCATTCTATTGGACTTGAAGAATCCTCCGTCAAATGGGTGCCATGCAAACCATACCTACTTTCATGGTATTCGATCATTCTGTTGAACTTGTGGGCCCCTCGATGATTAAGTGGGCCAAGACTAGATGGACTGACCAACTGAAACTGACTCGAATTGAAAACACCGATGGACCTTATGTCATAAGCCCTGAATACAAGACATGGTTGAAGACTAGCTTGGGTAAAAGAGAAACCCTACGCAGGGAAAGGATTTATGACCTTATCAATGACACAAGACTTAGATTTTGCAGAGAAGACATTCTGGAAGCAGTGGAAGCAGCACATGCCCATGACTTACGAAAGAAACGAAGACTTGAAAGAAAAGAGAAGAAAGCAAACCAAGAGACTATGAAGAAAATCAAAAGGACTTGAAGACTTGAGAAATAGAATATCAATGGCATGTCAATAGTTCTTTATTTAACACCAATAAATTGCTTTGTCAATTAATTTAGTTCTAAATGAATTGCCAATAATAATTTAATTTTGAGATTTGTTGTTGTGGTGTTGTTTGGACCGCACCCAAGGTAACTTTATGGGTTGCCTACGTATCCCCATCCTTTTTCTTTTTTCTTTTTTTCTTTTTTTTTTCTTTTTTTCTTTTTTCTTTTCTTTTTTCTTTTTTTTTTTTTCTTTTTCTTTCTTTTTTCTTTTTTAGGAATGGGGAATCAGGTCCTCGTAGTTCAAATGCCTTAACTTTTGCCTAGGCCACCCTTATGGGTTTTCAACCTAGCAGGCCTCATACATAATACTTCTTCAATTGATCCAAATTGGTAGGGGGAGCGAACTCAATCCCATCCAAATCCATGAGGCGAACAGCCCCTGCTGGCAATATCTCTTTAATAACATACGGGCCACCCCAACTTGGCTTGAACTTCTCTCGTGGATCAAAAATTGGAGCTCTGATTTCTTTCAACACCAAATCCCCTGTCTTCAAACCTCAGTCTTTGACATGCTTGTTGAATGCTCTCGCAACCCTTCGCTGATATCCCTGCACATGATACAAGGCCCACAATCGTCTTTCATCTAGTAATGCCAACTCATCATAACGGTTCTTAACCCATTCCGCTTCTGCTATTTGACTCTCCATAGCAACCCGTAGTGACGGTACCTCCAACTCAATAGGCAAAACAGCCTCCATTCCATACACCAAAGAATAGGGGGTAGCCCCTGTTGACGATCTTACGGATGTTCTATAGCCCCATAAGGCTAAGGGTAACTTCTCATGCCAATCAGTGTAGGTGTCAGCTGTTTTCTGGAGTATCTTCTTAACATTTTTGTTGGCGGCCTCTACTGCTCCATTAGTCTACGGGCGATAAGGGGAGGATAGATGGTGCACTATATTGTATTTTTGCAAAAGCTCCTTAGTTTCTTTCTGAAAGTGCTGACCATTATCTGAAATAATCTCATGGGGTACCCCATACCTATAAACAATGTTGAGCTGTATGAACTGCGCTACCTTCTTAGCATTCAGGGCCTTGAAAGATGTTGCCTCTACCCACTTAGTAAAGTAATCAATAGCTACCAAGATGTATTCATGCCCATTGGAGGTTTTCGGCTTAATCTGCCCAATTATATCTACTCCCCATATTGCAAACGGCCATGGCGACGACATGCTTGTCAAAGGCATGGATAGCAAAGACCTGACACTTATGACACTTCTTGACATGCGCATAGCAATCTCTCTCCATTGTAGACCAATAATAGCCCAACCTCATGATTTTCTTAGCTAGCATGTAACCATTCATGTGCGGTGCTCCAACTCCTTCATGGATTTCACTAACAAGACGTTCGGCTTCTTCCTCGGTGACACACAACAGATGGACCCCGTCGTATGACCTCTGGTATAGCATTCCTCCACACAAAACATAGTGACTTGCCAACCTCCTTAGTGTTCTCCTATTAACGCGGGACGCTCCTTCCGGATATTCCCTTTCCTCAATAAACTTCATGATGTCATGGTACCAAGGATGACCATCTTTCACCTCTCCTTCTCGAATAGAGTAGCAATACACAGGTTTTTCTCTACATTCTATCACCAATGGTTTTACATTCCCACCATCCAGGATTTCCACTATAGAAGCTAGAGTTGCCAAAGCATCAGCGAACTGATTCTTATTTCTTGACAAATAATTAAACTCTATTTCCACAAACTCCTTAGTCAAGGCTTCTAAATAGGCATGATACGGCAGCAACTTTTCATCACGAGTCTTCCATTCTCCCTTTATCTAGCAGATAATCAGTGCTGAATCTCTGAAAAATTCTAACTCTTTGATCCCCAATTCTAGTGCAGCTTCCAATGCCAGGATGCAGGCTTTATACTCGGCAATGTAGTTGGTTGCTTTAAACCCTAACTTAACCGCCAAGGGTGTGAATGCTTCCTCAAGTGAGACTAGTAGAACTCCTATCCCGTGCCCTTTCTTGTTTGCAGCTCCATCGAAGTATACCTTCCACCTCTTCTTTTTAATCTCCAGGACATCCTCATCAGGGAATCGATCATTGAATTGTTCTGATGATGCCACAGGGCAGCTAGCCAAGTAATCTGCAATGACACTTCCTTTCACTGACTTCTGCGTTACATACTTTATGTCGAATTCATTGAGGAGAATCGACCAACGAGCAGTTCTATAGGACAAAACCGGCCTTTCTATCAAGTACTTCAGTGGATCCATACGACTTATCCGGAAAACCTCATAAGACATCATATAATGACGGAGTTTCTGAGTTGCCCACACCAAAGCCACACAAACCTTTTCTATGGCATTGTACTTTACCTCGTAGTCTGTCATCTTCTTGCTTAGGTAATAAATGGCATTCTCCATCTTCGACCCCTCGAGGTACTGAGCTAGCATAGCTCCCGTCGCGGTTTCAGTGACTGTCAAATATAACAATAACGGTTCACCTTGTCGCGGAGGAACTAGAATTGGTGGATTACTCAAATACCTTTTAATGGTCTCAAAAGCTTCTTGACATTCTCTGTTCCATACCTTTGGCACACCTTTCTTAAGCAACTTGAAAATCGGTTCACACACTATAGTCAAGTTAGCAATAAACCTCCTTATGTACTGAATTCTCCCTAGAAACCCTCGAATCTGTTTTTCGGTACTAGGCGGCTCCATCTCCACAATAGCTTTGATTTTCCCTGGATCAACCTCGATTCCTCTCCGAGTAATCATGAACCCTAATAACTTACCCGCAGTGACACCAAAGGCACATTTTTGTGGATTCAACCGCAAGTTGTACTTCTTTGCTCGCTCTAGGAATCTTTCTAATGCCATGAAATGTCCTTCTCGATCCACGGACTTCACGATCATGTCGTCCACATACACTTCCACCTCCTTATGGATCATATCATGCAGCAACGTTGTAGCAGCTCTCTGATAGGTAGCCCCGGCATTTCTCAAACCGAACGGCATCACTTTGTAGCAATATGTTCCCCACTGTGTGATAAAAGCTGTTTTCTCCATATCTTGCGGTGCCATCTTTATCTGATTGTATCCAGAAAACCCATCCATAAAAGAGAGAAGTGCATGTCCCATAGTACTATCTACCAACACATCGATATGAGGCAAAGGAAAATCATCCTTAGAGCTTGCTGCATTAAGATCTCGAAAATCCACACACATCCTTACTTTTCCATCCTTTTTAGGTACGGGCACTATATTAGATAACCATTTGGGATACTCCACAACCTGTAGGAACCCTGCGTCCAGTTGCTTGGTTACTTCCTCCTTTACCTTCAATGCCCATTCAGGTTTTAATCTTCTCAATTTTTGCTTTACTGGCTTTTTAAGGGGATTAGTGGGGATGGAATGCTGCACAATGTCTGGATCTATGCCACGAATGTCTTCATAAGACCATGCAAAGGCTGTAATGTTGGCCTTTAAGAGGGTTATCAGCTTTTCTTTTTCAAGTGGCGAGAGGGTTATCCCAATTTTAATTATCTTTGGCAATTCATTTGTCCCCAAATTGATTGATTCCAAATCATCCATGTTAGGTTCGGTGACACCCCTTTTCCTTTGCTCAACGAGCTCTGGGGGGACATCATTCCTAGGATCTATATCCATGCCATAAAATCCATAGAAGAAAGGAAAGAAACACTGCAAGCAAACAATGTATAAAAGAAACACACTTCATTAAAGGAACTAACAAAAAGACACAAACTTGAAAAAGGAAACAAAAATTGGTGCCACAACTATGAAACGACTCCTAACTCCACAAAGTGGGATAGGCAAACACACTTTATTGAAAGCAAGAAAGACTCTAACTAAGGAACCTACAAGCTACTATCAGGCAGGTCATAATCTTCTTCTTCTAGGATCTCTGCAATGGCTCCATCTTCTAGGTACCAATTACGAAGTGGCATGGTCGCATGGCGAACTGACAAATCTTGGCAATCTTCTGCTGTTGACTCTCCCAAAGTAAGAACCATATCTTGGAACATAGTGACCATAACCTCAGTATCTACATGCTCTACCCAGTCTTCTTTCTTCTTTCCCATAGAATTGTACCAACTTGTCAAGCTTTGAGGATTCAGTCCCTCTGTAAAGTATTTGTCACAAAAATCTCTATCTGCCAAAGCTAGGTGAGAACTTGGGTAAAAAGTATAATAACATGACGGATCTTCCTTCCCCAACTCTTGTACACCTTCAAACCCCATAGTGAGAACCATGTCTTGAAACAGAGTGACCATGGTTTCAAAATCCATGTGCTCTACCTAATCTTTTTCTTTCTTCTCCTAATAACTGTCATTGATGGCTTCATCATCTACCATTTCAGCGATGATTGGATACCACTCGGTGAAGAAAATTTCGAACGCCGGGATTCTGATCTTGGTCGTTGGATTGAACATTGGCTCTGGGAACCCACAATATAGGAAGTCATCCCCCTCCTTGATAAAATAGCCGTTCAGAGTCGGCCTATATGGTGAAATCTTAAAGTCTGATACCTTTCCTTCTTCTTTGGCCTTTCCCTTCTCCTTATTCCTCCTTGTCATTTCTGCATAGTCATTCTTGGTGGGCTCATATCCTAACCCAAAAGTGTAGGAAACAACACGGCTTTGAACAGAATGGGGAATTCCTTATTGGCGACGCCCTAGGCCCATACCCGGAAAGAAATTCATTCTACGCATTATTTCACCAACATGTAAATTACCATGGGGACAATAGTCAAGGGGTATCAATTCTTCCTTTTCCAACTCCTTTTCTATGCATTGCACATACTCAAACCCAAACAAGGGTATCTCAATTGATTCTGGTTTTATTTCACATACTGGTACACCCGCCATCTTCAAATCATAGTCCCCTTGAAGCGTGACAACAGCTCCTTCATGAGGGAACTTTACCTTTTGGTGCAAGGATGATGGTACAACCCCAGCAGGATGAATCCAAGGCCTTCCCAATAACAGATTAAAACACGACGGCACATCCAAGACCTGAAACTCCACTCTGAACTCCGTGGGTCCCATGATTAGAGGTAAAGTGACCACCCCAATTACTTCTCTACGAGTGTTATCATACGCCCTCACTGTCTGCCTAGATGGAGTGAAATCAGTGGGCCCCAAGCCCAAGACAGTTGCAGTTCTCAAGGGACATACATTCAACGTGGAACCATTATCAATTAAGACCGTGGGAACCCTCTTCCCCATGGTGTCAACAGTTATGTGCAAAGCTTGGGAGTGGCTTGGCCCACTCTTAGGTAAGTCAGCCTCTGTGAACACTATAGTGGAATTCTTCGGAGCAGGGATTACTAGATTCACCAATCCTTCAGGAGACAAATCAACCGGAACCTATATCTGGTTTAACAACTTTAATACTATCTGTCTGTGTTTGTGAAAGGCCATAAGCAAGCCCCAGATGGTGATATTGGCATTGGTCTTCTTTAATTGTCTGAGTACTTCATCTTCTTCTTCTTGCACATCAAGGCGCTTATCTAACTCACCCAGTGGATTATCAGACTCCAAGTGTGGGGGCTTGAAATGGCGGCCCCCTCTTGTCATGTGGTCTACTTCTTCATCACTAGCCCATATGTCATAAATCTCATTTGTGTCACCCATTAAGTCATCCCATTCAATCATATCAATGTCCTCCATCTGCACCTCTTCAGGTATATCATCCCAACCCGTAGGAATTATAGGTTCATTTGGCAACGGATCTGGATAAAGCACATAGTAATTAAACTTCCCCGAAGGTTCTCCCAATAACCCCACTCGAGGGTCTCCTACTTCATACCTTTCTTTCAACTGCTGTTGGATAGACTTTTTTGGTAATAGTAGGATCTTTTGGTCAATGAGATCTTGAACAATCTTTTTTAACATAGCACAATCCTCAGTATCATGGCCGGGTATACCATGGTATTGGCAATATTGATGGGGTGTTTGGGGTCTTGGCTTTGGAAGGTGAGGTATGATAAGGCCTTTGTTACAGCTTTGGTAAAAGGCTTGGCTCAAGGACATGGGTAATGGGGTGTATTGTCTTATGGGTAGGCAAGGTCGAGATGGGTCGGCTTCAATGGCATTTATGGAGTTGGATGAATTATGAGAGGGAAGTAGATTTTGGGTGACATTTGGGCGATTTGGTAGAGTTGGTGGTGAGATGATTTGTTTGTTAAGTAAGTCTTGGATCTCATGCCTAAGGCGATAGCAACGGTTGGTTGAGTGGCCTTTGGCTTGGTGGAATTTGCAGTATTCATTCTCATTGTAGTTCTTGGGCAAAAGGTTTGGTGGTGGTCTTGGGTCGAGAGGTTTCAGCAAGCCTCGGCTCTTTAGCTTTTCAAGCACTTTCTCAAGTGGCATGTGCAGCTCGGTGAATTGGCGAGGTGAGTTGGTGTCATTTAGGGAGATAGGTTGAGTGGGTTGGGTTATGGCATTGACTTCGGCATTGTTTTTCCCAGTAAAGTTCGGCCTATGGCTCCTTTGGACTTCTTCTGTCTTGATTGACCCATCAGCAATAGCATCCTCAACTTGTGTACCTGCTCCGATAAGAGCCTTGAAATTAGGGAAATAGTGAGCAAAGAGGTGCTTGTGATACTCCGGCAATAGGTTCTTAACCACCAACTAAATCTGATCTTCCTCATTTGGTCTATCTGCCATTTTCGAGGCCTTTTGCCTCCACCTTGTAATGAAAGCGGAGAAAGTCTCATTAGCCCCTTGTTTCGTGGTCTTTAAGTCCCTTCTTGTGACATCCACCTCAGTGTTATACTTGTAGTGCTCTGAGAACTCATTACATATGTCCTCCCAAGTCCGGGTTCTATTCTCATCCAAAGCTAGGAACCACTTTAAGGCAGAAGTGGCTAGGGTTTCATAAAACATTTGAGCCAAGAGTTCATCTGTCGCTCCTCGAGGGTGCATAGCTCGTATATACATCTTCAAATGGGTCTTGGGGCAACCCCTCCCATCAAAATTTTCTAATTCGGGCATCTTGAATTGTAATGGGATACGAGCTTGTGGAAACAAGGATAGGCTACGCACATCCACCATGTCATCTGTCCTACGAATTCCCTTTATAGTTCTTTCCAAAGCTTCTACCTTGCTAGCCAACACAGAATCTGTATCAAAAGTCTTCCCTTTACTTCCCCCTTCTAGGTTAAAAATTTCGGGTGGTTCACTTCCCTTGAGCTTAGTACTTCCTCCTTCATTGGTCTTAGTGCCTTCTCTAGACTGAGTCCCATTTTCGGTGTTATCCCCTGGGGTACGGCCATTATTCTGTTCGGGTTCCGACATCTTATGTTGGATATCTTGAGCCATTTTCAATGCTCTCTCGGATACATCAGTGGTGTAATCAAGCTTGGTCATGATAGCCTTTAAACAAGTCTCAACATCAAAACTCGCTTCACTAGCTGCTTCATCGGCCATATCTGACTGGTTGGTAGAGTCAATCATCACTAAGCGCCCTTGCTGGTCGTGGATCCAAGCCAGTACGTCCTCTCACTCCCCTATGAAAGGGATGTTGGGAATCTAACTAGGGAGGAAAAATACAAAGACGGAATTTAAAATTTTTCCTACGATTCCCAAACCCATGAATCTTAATTATGTTTAATACAAAACAAAAACCCTAACTAGAAGAGGGTAGAATTACTTACAGTTGATTCAAGTCTTCTCCTTTATGCTCCAAGCTTTTTCTTCTCCTTTTTGCTCCAAGCTTTGTCTCCGGACAGCGGTGAATGAGCAGCCCAAGTGTGCTGCCTCCAACAGTATCCACACCTAGCTTGAGCTTGAAGTCCTTTCCTTCTTCTTCCTTGTTGTTGCTAGAGGTGGAAAAGAAAGAGAGAGAGAGAGAGGGAGAGCTGTAATTTTCAGCCAGCCCTTGGGGAGGAGTGATTGTGATGATGTCATCACCTTATAGTGGGTATTATATAGCCCACTAATAGGGCCGGCCAAGGAGGGATTCCAAACCCTAATCTAATTTGTGTAATTACTCTTAATTACACAATTAGCCCACTAGTTTGCATCAAATACAAATTAGCCCCTTAAAGAACTTTTCTTTAATCACTTATACCCTTTCTCTCATAGACAATCAAGCTCTCTTAGCATGATCAGTGTGTGACCCATTGGGTTCACATCATCAAGTAGTAGGAACATCACAAGTTGTGCACAATGGAACACTTTCCATTAAGGGTCTAATTGAAACTCCTTTCAATTCCCTAATTGATTATAACTCATTTATATCAATTAGGGCTTCTACTAACTATGAGTAACACCTAGCATATGGCTCATGGTGTGGTCCTTAATGAGGTGAATAGTCATTTACAAAGAACCCTTCTGTTATAGTTTACAGGTTACAATTCTATCCTTCCATCAACACAATGTCTCCAATTGAACTAATAGGACATGGAAGTCTGTCAAGTCCCTAGTTCAATTACTTTATACTCATTCATTAATATCAACTCAATGATGAACTTATGGAAACTCCTTTCTATATTCATTCTACCATGGGCCCATGGATTTAATGAGTTATATTCAATGAATGCTGTATGAGACATTCACTCTCTTTTTCCTGAGAATGATGGATTCCTTGTTGATCACTCACATGCCTTCACACACATAGCAGTAGGGCCAATGAACACCCTTACAGACCCCTGAATAGGATCTGCACTTAGTGTTATCAAACTTCTAAAGCTACATGTATAAGACAACCATGGTGTCTCAGGTCTAAGGATTACTTGTACCACTATAACAATGAGAAACTGATTGACAGGCAGGTTAAAACTCCATTCAGTTTATCTCATATCTTTGGTCACATTCAGTGTACCTATTCTTATAATAGGCACCCACTTGTTGGTTGTAGTGTCTCCACACAAATAGCTTGAGACTAGCTATCCTCCTATAGAGTCAACCTAACAAGTGCTAGTCCTATGGTTCATTACTGTCCATCATAGTGAACCTTCAACTAGGAATGATTTAGGAGTTTAGTACAGAGATATATTTACAGTCTCAAAATTACAACCCTTTGTAATTTCATATTCTCAACTCTAACTCCATGGACATATTATGTAAATATAAATGATGCATATAAACATAATAGAATAAGCCCTTTTATTAAATCAATAATAAATGTGACATATATAAATGAAATCAATTGATTGTTCCTAATCCCTAAACAATCATCTCTATGATTGGCTCTAGGGCATAATCCTAACAATCTCCCACTTGCACTATAGCCAATCCACCATGTATCTCATACCCATATCCTGTTGGTGGTGATCGAACACACTTGGGTTATAGCCTTAGTGAAGGGGTATTCTTTATTCTCTGTTGTATTAAACTTCTATATGTATATGTCATCTCTTCCAATGATCTCTCTAATCACTTGGAATTGCTGCTTAAAGTTTGGACTTTTGATGAGACCGTGGATCCTTGTCTTGAGCACTAGCCTTATTGTTGTCACAAAAACAATAGTAAAGGCTTCTTAATGTTAGGAACCACTCCTAGTTCTGCAATGAACTTACTCATCCAAACATGCAGCAATGCGCTCAAATTTACAGCTCCACCATTTAAGGTGAGAACATACCTCGATGTTGATCTCCTATCATCATCGTCAGATTGAAAATCTGAATCCGTTATACCAACCATTTCAAGTTTCTTTCTCCATAGGCAAGGCATAGGTCCTTTAGTTCTTCTCAAGAACTTAAGGATAACCTTGATTGCTTCCCAGTGTTCCTTATCTGGGTCTGCCTGATATCTGCTCGTAACATTTACAGCAAAACTGATATCTGGTCTTTTAGTTATAGACAACTTGATTCCATGTCTGACAGGAATTTAGACCTCCTTTTGGAATCATGCATTTTGAACTCTTTCAAAATCTTGTCTATGTACTTCGATTGGGAGAGACTTAGCATCCTTTAGATCTATCTCTATAGACCCCTATTCCTAGAATATAGGATGCTTCTTCCAAATCTTTTATGGAGAAACTTTGTGAAAAACTAATTTTTTCACTGTTGACAACGTCTCTACATTATTCCCTAATAAGTAGAACGTCATTCACTTATAGGACCATAAATGTGATCGCACTCCCACTAACCCTTTGTACAATCATGGTACAATAACGGGTTCTATCTCAACAGGGACAGGGGTTGCATCAATGTTGGTTTGTGTCTCATTAGACAACTCTTTGAGTTCTATTTTCCTGTTATTGCCTCCTTCTTGAATAAACTCTTTTTCAAGAAAGATTGCAAACTTACTAACAAACACTTTTGTTCATCAGGATGATAGATATGATATCCTAAACTCCTTTTAGGATAAACCACAAACCTACATTTAAATTATCTTGATTTCCAATTTGGTTACATCATGTGTCTCTACATATGCAGTGCAACCCCATACCTTAACATGCTTAAGGTTTGGTGCTTCCCTTTCCATATCTCATATAGGTCTTAAGGGACAGCCTTGGTTTGAACTCTGTTTCACAGGTACGTGGCAATTTCTAGGGCATATCCTAACAAGGATAATATTAGGTCGTTGTAACTTATCATGGACCTAACTATATCCAATAAGGTTCTATTCCTCTTTTCTGACACACCATTAAGTTATGGTGTTCTAAGAGGTGTCCATTGTGATTGAATGCCCGTTTGAACAAGTTGATCTGAAAATTGACCGGTTAAATATTTGCCTCCTTGATCTAATCGAAGAGCTTTAATACTTTTACCGATTTGTTTCTCTACTTCATATCTGAATTCTTTGAACCTTTCAAATATTTCAGACTTGTACTTCATTAAGTATACACACCCAAACCTAGAATGAATCATTGGTAAAGGTTGTAAAGTAAGAGAAACTTCTACATACATCATTATGTATATCTTGTTCTCTTAGGTTTATTAGCATTCAATTTAGAACTATCATGCTCCATTGCAATTCATATTTGCAATAAAGTTTAGAAAATAAAGGCCATCCATATAAACTCCAGAAGTAATGAACTCTTTATTTAATAGAAAACATTTATTAAATCAAACTAAAACCTCGTTTAGATAAAACTGAAATAAAATTAATGTTTCTAATAACTTCTGGAATGTAAAGATAGCCAACTATTATTTCTAAACTACTCCATTAGGTAGAGTCAAGCAACAAGCCCCACAGCTAATGCAGCAACATTTGCTCCATTCCCCATTTGTAGGGTTGATCCGCCTTTACTCTGCCTTCTGCTTCCCACTAGATTCTGCATGGAATTCAAAATTCACATCAGAATTAAGTACCCAAGTGGAAGCAGAACTAACATTTAGTTTAGAGCATGATCCATACCTTTCAAAGGTTGGTTCTTTAGAGTATCCAAATACTCCCGGCAGTAACGTTTCCAGTGCCCATCCTTGCCGCAGTGAAAACAGGTTCCTTTGGCTTTGTTGTTACCTTTCTTCTTCCTTTGGGTACTCTTACCCTTGCCTATACCCTTGCCCTTAGGCTTGAGCTTAGACTTGGAAGTAGCAGCTTCATTAAATTCAAGCAAGAATTCTTTCCCATACAACTCTTGTATGTTGATAAAAATCTCGTAAGCACTTCCCATGGACTCGTGTTGCTTCTTAAGCTCGAGACTCATAAATACCATCATATAGCACCTTGCCATGAGATCGTCGTCCATGCGCTTCTGGTAAGCGTCTTTCTCTTGCTGAGTTGTAGCCTCAGCAGGAGCAATGGGAAGTAGATTATGAAGTGCATAGGTAAGATTCTTGGAATCCAAAACAATTTTTAGATTCCTAAGCCAATCAAGACAATTTGGTCCAGTCAAACGGTTGGTGTCCAATAATTTGGATAACGGGTTGAGGTGAGCCATTCTAATGAACTACATATAAAAAATTAAAATAGAGAATTAGATTTCATTTTTAATCCATAATGATCGGGTCTTTAATCATATGGTACCTCCCACTATTTTATCAAATTCCATACACCCTCTAATGGAATTCGGGAATCTTATTCCTAATGGGGATTGGGGTCCCACTATGACCTAGAAGCCTCACATGTTAGTTTCTTGACTTCTAACCCACAGTAAGAAGACAACTTGTCACACCCCATTTTTGCACCACCTTACTAGGGCTCATCATTTCATGCATGTTTTTGTTTTGTTTTTGAGTCTAGTCACTTGCATTAGTTTTCTAGAGTCACAAGGACAATGGATATGAATTTTGGTTCAAATTGGAGTTGATCTTGAGGGATAATAAGAGCTTTTGTGACTTGAGGGGCATAATCGTCTTTTAAGTCCCAAACTTTTCATTTGACCTTGGAATGATCTCCAAATTGTCAATTGGAGTTCATATGGATGCATATGAGGTATTTCTAGGTTCAATTTGGTAAGTCAATGGCTTGGGATTAAAATGGCTCGATGTGGTTCAAGTTAGTTAATTGACCCTTCCTTGGGTTAGCTCTAATTGACTCACAATTACCAGCCAAATCTTTTCAAATTGACTTTCATTAGTCATCATTTTACCCTCAAAAGTGTTTCATGAAGTTCAATTTTGATATGGCCTGATGATGAGTTTAGTGTGGTTATTTACGGATTATCCTTGAAGAATTAGTGCGAATCACAGCATGAGATTTTTGGTTAAAATGAAAAGAAAATTATTTTATTAAATTAGCCATTTTTATCATGACACTAACACGTGTACGTATGTGATGAGTGTGTGTACGCACATACGATACATGTGCATGCGTGTTAGCGGTCAGTCTCCCAATTTTTATAAAAGACAATTTCCTTTTCCTATTCAGATTAGAAGTCTTTTATCATTATAAAATACCTTTTGATTATTCTCCAAGGAAACCTAGTCCAGGAAGGAAAGCGAAACTCTAGATTTCAGCTATAAATACTCTCTTAATGTCTTTAAACAAGGGAGAGGAGAAGAGGGTTTGGAGGGAGTGAAATTCGTCATAATTCAACAGCAAATTTTCTGAAAACCAGCAGTCGTATTTTAATCATAAATTTTTCATCCGAAGTCAGAATTTGATGAAATTGGTCTTGTTAGAAAGATAATTCAATGCTCTACAACTTTGTATTTCACAAGCTTTGTCCAAATCCAACGTTTTCATACCCAAAAACGCGATTGAAGTTGCTGCTGCTGCAAAGTGACGAGAATCACTTTTTCTTTTCTCTTGTTCTCTTTTTGTTTTCTATTTCTTTTCAAAGTTGAGTGAGTTTTGATCTCTTTGCTGTGATACCACTTTGACAAAGAGGAGGATTCGTGTTGGTTTGATTCACTCTAAAGACCTGAGGAGCCACGAACAATTGCATACAGCAGCAAGGAAGGCCCTTCCTAAGGTATTCTCCTTCTCTATTCAAGCTTAAACTAGGTTTTCATATGGGTTAGGCCTATTGCATGTTAAAGGTAACTTTTTTATCATGTATTAACACTCTAGCTAGTTAATATACATGGAATATCTATTTTTTATCTACTGTTTAGCATGCTTTAGGGCTGTCCTTTAGGTTTTTAATGCATAGTTATGATTCATGTGCTCCTATTGTCCTTGTGTTAGGATTAGTGTCATTGCATGTTAGAGTTAAGATTTTCATCATGTTATATTGCTTTAGTTAGTTAATATGCATGATTTAATTTCTGTTTAGTTTGGTTTTAGCATGATTAAAGTATGTTTTGTATGTTTTTAAGCATATTTGTGAGTTTAGGGTTTTAGAGTCATTGTTTCGTGTTTGTTTTCATATAGCATGATAAAGTAGACTTTTTTATTTGGTTTTTCTTCGTGTTTGCTGTATATGTTTTTCATATGGAGTAAACATGATAGTTTTGCATGCATGTTAGTATGTTTTAGGGTTTTTATGCATGATATGGTTCTAGGAATATGTTAGGACTTATTATTGTTCGCTGTTTTTGCTATTGGCATGCTTAGTGGATGATTTTAGGTCATAATACTATTCTGTCCAGATTTGCATGTTAGTGTTTTTGCATGGTTTTGAGCACTTGTAAGGGTGCAAATAGGTGTGGTATTTGTCCCATGGCAAATAGGGCTGCTTATGTCTGAAATGGCTAAATGCTTGGAGCTAATTGCGCTCAGGTAAGTGGGTGTGAAGGTGCCCCAATTCACCTTTCTTCTTAACTCATTCTCTTCTCCCTATTTAGGGTTAATTTTTAATATGATCCTATGGTTTAATTAGAGGTTTCCTTAACCAACAAAATTCTGGTTTTTATTAAAGTTTCCATTTTGTGGATTTCTTTCCTAAAATCAAACTTTCTATCAAATTCAACTCTTTTGATCAAATAAGGAAACCTAGGGTTTTAACCATAGGTTTATATTAGGTCTTAACCCTAATTCTAATCGAACTACGTGGACTTTGATCCATGTATTTCGTTGCATGGTACGTAGGCGCTCTTCGTGAGGCTCAAGTCCGTTCTAGGATCCAAGCATCCTAGGTTTATTTATGTTTTCTTTTCTTCTTTTTATTTTCTGTTTTTATTTGCTTATTATGCATGGATGGATGAATGAAATATATGATATGCATGCAATTCTTGTGATGATATACTTGCTGATTTTTGTATGGAAAGACTTTAATTTAGCCCAAATGAACTGAGAGACTGAAAGGGTGACATGGGTGCCTATAGGCTTTGCCTAGAACCTTCCCATGTCATAACTTAGCCTCCGAATCCCCGATTTCTTTGGTTTTCAAAAGATTGGTTTTTGCCTTTCCTTTTTTTATGGAGTCATTCAAATTGTTTTCCTAAAACAACCTGATTTTTAGGGTTTTCCTTGTTTCCTTTAAAAAATAAGGTGGCGACTCCTTTCCTTTTTCTTTTTCAAACCCACTTTCTTTTCAATCCCTCGTGGGCCCAATTTCCGGGGTTCACACAACTCTTTGTCTATTGCTTCATAAGCAAGTTCCAATCATTTTGCCTCTAGGGTACATATTCCTCACATGTTAGTTTCTTGGAATACTTCCCTAGTTAAGTTAAGCCCATCATTCACACAGGTATGTTTCACCAAATATATACCTCACATGTTAGTTTCTTGGTATATACCAGCTTAGGCACCCCATGATATCTACATATATGATAGTTTCAAGTAATGTCTTTAATATGGGTAGCTCCTACATGTCTGCAGCCAGGTACCTACATTAAGGGACGTTAGATGATCCTATAATGATGGAAGGCAATGAAGAATCCATTCCCTAATGTATTCTCCATTTCCAACTTAATATTAAAATAGAGGGGTTTTAAGGGTCTCATCAAATTAACTAATTCTAACATACATCTCATGCATTTAAATAAGAAATATATAACAACATTATATATATATATAATCCACTTATCGATATTAGTCCCTATAAGGTGACATATAACGATCTTTGGATTTGGAGCTATCACTATTAATCTCATTAAAAGCTCCCACTATGATGATTATGGACTTTAAGAGGATTCAATCCAAGCCAATGAATTGAATCCTAGGTCTAAGGTGGGTGTAGGTGATCGTAAAACATTCATTCAAAACATAGCATGCTCTCTTGAAAGTCTTCTCCAAGCTTTCAAGTCCTTCAATCTCTTCCATTAGCTTGATGGTCTCCACCATAGGCTTGTTGGGCTCCACCATGCTCCTTTAGGTCCACCATGCTCCTTAATGCGCTCTCGATTACATAACATTTACATAATTTAAAGAAAGGGATACATAAGGGGAATGTGGGGTACATAAGAGAATGATAGAGAGAGAGAAGAAGGTGGCATGCAAGCCCCAAATAAATAATACATCACCAAAAATTGACAACTCTTGAAAAATTATACAACCCATTCATAAGACGGCCAATCACAATTGGTTTAAGGGTATAGTCCATAATCATCATCCATCCATAACCATACAATCACATTGCATAATAAAGGAAATAACTGTAAGCAATAAACATATGGGCATTTATGGTAACTCTATTGATTGGTTTTCATTAATCTCATTAATGTGTCCTAATCTTATTAGGATATGCATAAATTCTTGAATTAATTAAGTCTTAACATTTAAGACATTTAATTTCAATTAATCAAATCAATTGAAACATATAAAGTCCCCTAATTAAACTCTAATATCAAATATTAGAATCTTTTTAATTAAACAAATCAATTTTATTTAATTAAAATTTCCAGATTTTTATTTAATCCTAAATTGTGTTTTAAACCATTTAAAACAATATAAAATTAATCACCATTAATTAAATAATCAATTTCGGAATTAAATAAAATCATTTTATTAATTAATTAGTGCATTAGGGTTTCCTAAAACCCTAAACCCTAAATGCATTAACTCTAAACCCTAAGTGTAACCCTAATGCATTAAATGCCTTATGATTGGTCAATTAATGGCCAATCATTTAAACCCTAGGTTTATATGGTATTAATGATTAGGATTAGGGTTTAATTAATGCCACCTAGGATATTAATTACTCCTAATTAATATGCACTAATTAGGGTTTCTAAAACCCTAAACCTTAAACCTATTAAATGCCAATGATTAATTACTAAACCATTAATGATCATGATTGGTCATTAATGACCAATCATTTAACCCTAGGTTAGACACATTAATTACTAGGTTTAGTTATTAATTAATGCATTAATAGAATTATGGTTTAATTAATATGAATTAGGGTTTCCTAAACCCTAAACCCTAGACATCATAAATGCACTTAATTATACCCTAATGATTAATAACCATGATTGGTCAATTGATAACCAATCATTAAACATTTTAATTAAGGTAATTAATAGTCAATTAGGGTTTTTAATTAATGCAATTAATGAATTAGGGTTTCATCATTAATGGGAATTAGGGTTTCATCATAAACCCTAAGGCTGCCGCCACATTAGTGGGCTGCCATGGCTTAGCAAGGCTGCCATGGATTGGCCAAGCCATGGGAGGCCATGGCCAGCAAAGGGGGACTCAAACCAGGATGTGGGCCAAGCCCACGGACACGTGTGGAGTGGCCAAATGGGCTGTCTTCTTCAAAGAACATTAGGGTTTCAAGAACCCTTGCTGGCACCACCATGGGAGGACCTCCAAGGTCACAAAAGTTTCTAAAACTTAATCAATTCGACTCCACCATCAAAACCAGCTTTTGTATCATGTCCCTACATGAATTACTAAGCTAATTGAAGTGGTTTGGATGATCAAATCATCCCCAATTGTTCTAAACAATTCAAGAACAGTAGGCTGTCCAGAATTTGACAGCATACTGTCCATGATCACAAATTGATTTAAAACCCAGCAAGATGATTAATTCAGGCTACCAAATTATTTTTCCTAGTATCCTACATGTCTTAGGAAACTTATAAAATTGGTTTCATGCAATTTGGAGTTCCCTAGCTCAAGATATGAACAAAACTCCATTGATGACTTTCTGCAGAAAAACAGCCTACTGTGTTCTTCCAAGAAATCAAACTTTTTGATTCTTTATGCATCAAGACTCCTTTGATTATTAAAGAATATGATCTATACATCATATATCATCATCCTATAATGATTACTCATCAATTTTACAGAGATATCATATCAGAACAGTAGCAAGAACCATAGGGTTCTAAAACCCAGATTCAAACATGGTGGTTTTCTCCTTCTTCCTTCTGTTCTAGACTCATAATCCAATTATGATACATCCGAATGCTTGGGAACCCTTTCCTACCATGTCTAGAACATAACCCAAGTGGTGGCAACCATTGCCATGCTTTTGATCTCCATCAAAAACTCACAATTGTGGCTGTTACATCATTCCCGAGCAAAACTGTCTTCCCTGACAGCCTGTAGTAAAAAATTCATAACTTTCACTACAAAACTCGGATCGACGAACCGTTTGTTGGGTTGTAAAGCTGATTCGAAGAGCTTTCTAACCATATATGGCTCGAAAATTTTGGAGAAGAACTCTGATTTCGGCATGCAAAACAAGATGACGATTTTTCATGACTATCATAAAAACTGTTCATCATCTTCTCCAAACTCAATCCCCATTCAACTTTTGAATAACCAGCAGCCCTAAAACTATTTTAGAAGAGGATTAGAAGGAGAATTAACCTAGGGTTCAATAACCCTAGGTTTTGCCATGAGAGGGAAACCATTCTAATGCATGAACATAAATTCTAGATTTATTAACCAATCAATTTACCATGAATTACAGCCCATATGCAGTTTGTATTAGGCATAACCCTGGCTCTGATACCACTATTGGGAATCTAACTAGGGAGGAAAAATATAAAGACGGAATTTAAAATTTTTCCTACGATTCCCAAACCCATGAATCTTAATTATGCTTAATACAAAACAAAAACCCTAACTAGAAGAGGGTAGAATTACTTACAGTTGATTCAAGTCTTCTCCTTTATGCTCCAAGCTTTTTCTTCTCCTTTTTGCTCCAAGCTTTGTCTCCGGACAGCGGTGAATGAGCAGCCCAAGTGTGCTGCCTCTAACAGTATCCACACCTAGCTTGAGCTTGAAGTCCTTTCCTTCTTCTTCCTTATTGTTGCTAGAGGTGGAGAAGAAAGAGAGAGAGAGAGGGAGAGCTGTAATTTTCAGCCAGCCCTTGGGGAGGAGTGATTCATGTGATGATGTCATCACCTTATAGTGGGCATTATATAGCCCACTAATAGGGCCGGCCAAGGAGGGATTCCAAACCCTAATCTAATTTGTGTAATTACTCTTAATTACACAATTAGCCCACTAGTTTGCATCAAATACAAATTAGCCCCTTAAAGAACTTTTCTTTAATCACTTATACCCTTTCTCTCATAGACAATCAAGCTCTCTTAGCATGATCAGTGTGTGACCCATTGGGTTCACATCATCAAGTAGTAGGAACAGCACAAGTTGTGCACAATGGAACACTTTCCATTAAGGGTCTAATTGAAACTCCTTTCAATTCCCTAATTGATTATAACTCATTTATATCAATTAGGGCTTCTACTAACCATGAGTAACACCTAGCATATGGCTCATGGTGTGGTCCTTAATGAGGTGAATAGTCATTTACAAAGAACCCTTCTATTATAGTTTACAGGTTACAATTCTATCCTTCCATCAACACAATGTCTCCAATTGAACTAATAGGACATGTAAGTCTGTCAAGTCCCTAGTTCAATTACTTTATACTCATTCATTAATATCAACTCAATGATGAACTTATGGAAACTCCTTTCTATATTCATTCTACCATGGGCCCATGGATTTAATGAGTTATATTCAATGAATGCTGTATGAGACATTCACTCTCTTTTTCCTGAGAGTGATGGATTCCTTGTTGATCACTCACATGCCTTCACACACATAGCAGTAGGGCCAATGAACACCCTTACAGACCCCTGAATAGGATCTGCACTTAGTGTTATCAAACTTCTAAAGCTACATGTATAAGACAACCATGGTATCTCAGGTCTAAGGATTACTTGTACCACTATAACAATGAGAAACTGATTGACAGGCAGGTTAAAACTCCATTCAGTTTATCTCATATCTTTGGTCACATTCAGTGTACCTATTCTTATAATAGGCACCCACTTGTTGGTTGTAGTGTCTCCACACAAATAGCTTGAGACTAGCTATCCTCCTATAGAGTCAACCTAACAAGTGCTAGTCCTATGGTTCATTACTGTCCATCATAGTGAACCTTCAACTAGGAATGATTTAGGAGTTTAGTACAGAGATATATTTACAGTCTCAAAATTACAACCCTTTGTAATTTCACATTCTCAACTCTAACTCCATGGACATATTATGTAAATATAAATGATGCATATAAACATAATAGAATAAGCCCTTTTATTAAATCAATAATAAATGTGACATATATAAATGAAATCAATTGATTGTTCCTAATCCCTAAACAATCATCTCTATGATTGGCTCTAGGGCATAATCCTAACAAAGGAACAATCAGTCTCTCATCCTAAGGGTATGGCCTAAGCTTCCATATTTGTCTCAATGACTTCACGCCATATATACTCAATTAGTCCCTTTTAATCCAATCACCTTTGCAAGGGTCATAGGTGAAAGGTACGTATTAAGGATATAGGGTGCAAAGGTTCTCTTATTAATTTTCCATTAAGCACATCACAAACACGGTCATGATATCATTACAAACAATGTGGGTGCATGAGGGTGAAACCATAGTGCCCTACAAGTCTGTCTATATGGACTAATGATAAGGGTAGGCTGGGGTCCTTCACTTGCTTGAGCAATCTTTATACCTAACCACATGTGGCATCAGGAACGCCTCGTGGGTCCAGCAGTACGTGATTAACTCATTTGATATACCCAAGGGTACTTGGCAAGAGAGGTTGATAACTTTCACCCCAACACATGAAATCAGGAAAACTAAGGTTGACGCTAGGCCCATCAATGGCAAGGATACATCGAGGGACATCGATCCTAGCATGCAAGAGTTTGCGCACACAATGCAATAAATAAAAGCACACAATCAAGCGGATGCAATGTGATTAATTTTAATTAACGTAAGAAATTAACTTAGCTCAATCAAATTATATAGAGTCTAGCCCACAAGTCCCCAGCGGAGTCGCTAGTCTGTGAACCCTAAAAATTGGTTAAAGGTCCACGGGAGGTTTGAAAAAGGAAAGGAGTCGCCACCTTATTTTTTAAAGGAAACAAGGAAAACCCTAAAAAACAGTTTTGTTTTAAGAAAACAAAAGAATGACTCCATGTTTAAAAATGGTAAGGCAAAAGGTCTTTTGGAAATCAAAAATGGTGGATTCGAAGGCCAAGTTACGATATGGGAAGGTTCTAGGCAAAGCCTATAAGCACCCATATGGCCCTAAACGGTCTCTTAATTTAATTGGGCTAAATCAATGTCTCTAACACTCAAGAAATAGTAATCATGATCACAAGGCAGCATGCATATCATCTATTCATTCATCCACATAATCAAATAAATCAAAGAAAAACAGAAAAAGAGAAAGAGGGGAAAGAAAACCTAGGATACTTAGTATCCTAGGGCGGACTTGAACCTCACGAAGAGCGCCTACGTACCATGTATGGAAATACATGGATCAAAGTTCACGTAGTTCGAAAGGGAATAGGGTTATAACCTAATAGAGGCCTATAGTAAACCCTAAGTTTCCTTTCATAAGAAACATGGTAAGTTTCCAAAAATAAATGATTCTCAAAAATATCTTTAGTAAATATGGAATTTCATAAAGATGGAAACTTTGATTTAAAAGGCATTTTTTTATGAATGGAAACTGTAGAATCTACCATACCCCTTTATTAGGAAACATCCCTAGGGGGGAGAAAGGGAAAGTTTCAAGGAAAGGAAAGAAGGGTGAATTGGGGCACCCTCATACCCTACTTACCTTTAAGCAAAAGCAACCTGTCAAAATAACCACCCTATTGCATAGGGTAATTACCTTATTTGCAAGATTTCATCTTGCAATAGCTAAAATAGCCACCCCATATTGGTGGGGTAGTTGTACCTGTCAAGCACCTGTAATTTCCATGCAAAACATACCAAAAATACCAACCAACCAAACCTAGTTTCTAATCAAGGAATTATCATGCTTAAACATAGGCTAACACATGCTTAGAATATGGCAATTAGAACCATGGACAAATCTAGACAGAATTGAAATAAGGCCTAAAATCAACCACAAATCATGTAAACAACATGAATCATAAGCTAACTAAACCCTAATCCAGCCCTATATGCAATGACATGCAAAAAACCCTAAAATCAACTAATATGAATGCAAAAATATCATAGTTATCTAATATGCAACACATATGCAGCAACTATGAAGAAAAACAAAGAAAAACCCTAAGCTATCATGCTATATGCAACTTTTCCTAACACAAGGATGAATGAAACCCTAGAATCACACTAGTGCATAAAATCCCATGAAATCACTCTAAACCATGCAAAACAGAATATGAACAGCATCCAATCCATGCATATTAATCAATAGAATGATCCACACATGATAAAAACATAGGCTTTCACATGAAATAATGCTATTCTAAGCATAACCTCAATTTTAGCACAAGAGAAATCCTAGAATCCCAATTATGCAATAAATCACATGGAATAACACTCTAGCATACTAAACAGCCCATGAACATCATCCTAAACATGCATACTAACTAATAGAAGCAACAAAACATGATAAAAACACAAGCTTTAATATGCAAAAGAGTTATTTCATGCAGAAAACCAATTTCAGCACTAAGGAAACCCTAGAATCCCAAATATGCAATAAATCATATGGAATAACACTCTAGCATCCTAAACAACCCATAAACATCATCCTAAACATGCATACTAGCTAATAGAAGCAACAAAACATGATAAAGGCATATACTTTGACATGAAATCATGCTATTCTATGCAAAATCCTAACTTTAAAAGAGAGAAAAGGAGAAGGAAGGGTATACTTATGGTTGCTGCTGTAGAACTTCTCTCCTCCTCTTGTAGACAAGTTGAAAGGCTCTTCTTTAAGCCTCCAAGCAAAGCTCCAGCCCTCCTCCAAGCTCTCTCTCTCTCCATCTCTCACTTAAAGTTTAGGTTAAACTACCCTAAGGATGGCTGTCATAACCTCCAAGTCTCACACATGCCTCCCACTTCAGAAATTCCCCCTTCATTGCTGAAGTATAAGGGGGTCTTAATAGGGTTTGAGGGGAAGCCCTCAATGGTTGGGATTAAAACCCTAGGTATTGATCCAAGGGCTCTTAGAGGTTCCCTTGGGGCTCAAGTAGGTCAAATAGGGCTGAAAATAGGGTTAAATGGCGGCTGAAGGCGAACAAATCCAAAGAAATAGGAAGGGATCTGCTTCAGCACTCAAAAAAGGAAAGTGGCTCGGCTAGCCACCTGGGGCTGGGCGGCTAGCCACCTGGGCCCAGGCGGCTAGCCGCCCAGGCCTGGGTGGTCACCCGAGGCTCTGTCAGCTTATGCCTATTTTTGACGCTTTCGACTTCCAAATGTGTTTCAGAGCTCAAATCAACTCCGATTTTGACGAAACGAAAGCCAAAACGACCGTGTTTCGAATGGGAATGTGATTTGAGTCACTTGAGGGCAAAAAACCCTAGCCATGGCTGCATGGTTAGGTCCTACAAAGGCGGTTAACCGCTATGCACCACCATCGCTTAGCTTAAGTATGCACATAGGGTTGCACCGAATGCTTTCCAATTCGAAATTCAACCTCCCTAAACACATTTGGGGATGAAATTAAGACTAATCAAGGTCAAATGAGTAGTCATAGAGTGAAAGTCATGAGCCAATTCGAGCTAACCCGAAATAGGTCTCTTAACTAACCTGAGCCATATCGAGCCATTATAATCCCAAACCATCAATTTATCGAATTGAACCCATAAATACGTCAAATGCATCCATATGAACTCCAATTGGAAACTTGGAGATCATTTCAAGGTCAAATGGAAAGTTTGTGACCTAAAAGACGATTATGCCCCTCAAATCACAAAAGTTCTTATTAGCCCTCAAGATCAACTCCAAATCGAACCAAAATTCATACACATCATCCTCAAGACCCTAGAAACTCAATGCAAAAGACTAGACTCAAAAAGGAAACAAAAATTCACATGAAATGACAAACCCTAGCTAAGGTGGCAAAAATGGGGTGTGACACCCGGAAATAGGCAATGATGTGTCAATAGAAAGAAGAATGAATAAAATGAAGTTCAAGGATGGTTTATAATATAAATTATAACATTATAAAATATTTTTAGAAGAAAATATGGCATGGTCCTATCTGAAAATAGGACAAACCAAGTTCTCAACAGTTTAAAAACCTGTTCAATTTAAAATAAAAAACCATTCAATCATCCACAACAGATAAATAAAATATACTGGCATACTAGTTCTCACAGAGTTCTATTGTCAATACAAGTAGTATATAATACAATAAGTCTGTCTAAATAATATACAGGCCATAAAAGTTGTAAAATGCATCCGCACAATATCCATAATGCAATGCTTATGCTAAGCCCGATGTGATGCCTTCTCATAAGAGTCATCCTTACTTTGCTCAAAGTCTGCAAAAGGTTTTTTAAAATAGGCGTGAGTATAAACTCAGTAGAATACATTTTTCAAAATTGTATATCAAGGTTTCAAAACCATTATAAACAAATAAATAAAATGAGATAACAAAGGGTTGCATATCACAAATTTTAAAATAGGTACAGGAGAACATGAAAATCAATCATAATATAAATCCGCCATATCTGGCATTCACAACATCATCCGCTATATCTGTCAATCCATATTATTAGTATTTTAAACTAAATAATCCTCCCCAGGTCATGCAGGGTCCTCACGCGCAGAAATAAGAGGAAACACGGCAAGACATCCCTATCTGGGGCCGCAATAACCTTAAGAGGAAACATAGCAAGACATCCCTACATGGGACCGCATTAACCTCAATTCGGGCGGATAGCCTAGGACTATAGGATAGGAAGACACGGCAAGACGTCCTTTCCTTCGGGACCGCAGTAATCCTGTCTCCAGCAGCCCTCACACCACATCCATTTACATGTTAATCTCCCAAGAACCATTAATTCTATTATAATGGTAGACAAACAGGTTTCCAACACTTATATGAAAAGTGACCCCTGAATAGTTAATAGCAAGAATTTAACAAATAGGTTTTCAAAATTAATCCATTGTTTCCCAAATCATGTAAGAGTGTGTAAAATAACACCAATATAGCTAAATAGGATAAAAAAAACAAAACCCTAACTTCCCAATTATATGCATTTTTAAGAAATTCAAACCCCAATCCCATGTAAACATGTATCATATCATGTAAACATGCAAAAAACCCATGATGATGTACCAAATCATGCATACAATGGTTTACAACCATGAAAAATGCACATACCTCTCTAATGGTAGCTAAAAACATGAATCTAAGGGTGTACAGGCCTAGATCAGGGTGGAAATCACAAGATCCATGCGTTGTGGGGTCGGACCCGAGCTCCCGCGGTCATACTCCTCACCGTCAAGCTCCTCTTTCTCTCCTTCATGTTTCTCTCTCTCTCTCTCTCTCTCTCTCTCTCTCTCTCTCTCTCTCTCTCCTCTCTTTCCTTTTCTGTCGAAAAGTGGGTAAGAAACCCATTAGGAATGGGTTTAATAAGGGAAAGTGGGGGTAAAATCATCAAACAAGCCTTTTTAAAAATTGTCTGCCGACACTTTCAGACGTCTAAAAATGAGTTTCAGACGTCTGAACGTGAGCTTCAGATGTAACCTCAAAATCATCATTCTCTGGAATTTTCATATGTCTGAATGTAACTTTCAGACGTTTGAAATGTGTTTCGAACATCTGAAACACACAGATATCTAAAAATTGACAGTCAGTCAGGCCACACCCCATCAACACAGTCATCAGCCTTATATTCATTAAAAACATTTAAGTAATCTTCTCCATTCTTTTATTCTCCCTTTTACTTTAAGTTATTTAATGAAAATAAGCAAATAACTCCCATTTGAATCCAAATAAAATATCATAAAATCAAATTCCCAATAAATCAAAATCTCATTTCCAAGTTTTAGTACAAAATTCGTCTCCCGATAGATTTTCCTAAAACAAACATGTGAGGAACCCAATCCAAACATGCTAATAAAATCCTATAAAATCACAGAAGTCTTATAATATTATAAACTTTTATTATCGCCAAAAATTATCTTTAAAAACAAAGATTTATGAAAATTCATTTTTCTCCCACACTTAGCCAAATTTCAGTAGTTTAAACCCTTAATACCTTACTTTAAAATTATGGGTGTTACAGTCTTCTAAGGGTACTGTGACTGTATCCTGCAATAGTGTTCCTGCCTTGGGCTTATTCAGAGTAAAACTCTTCTTTACTGTCACATCAATAGCACTCTCACCATTAGGATGGGGAGGAGACGCTCTCCTCATAGAAGGTGCTAATAATGAGTCACGCTCTGCAGATTGTTTCTACCCATTGAACCTTCTTCATGGGATCTCCAATCACAAAGGTTGGGTTACTTCTGTTGGTGACTTCCTGTGGGCTTAAGCCCCATCTGCCTCGATGAATCTCGGACTGCATTCCTAGAAAGACCTTTGGTTAGCTGATCAGCAATATTTTTCTCAGATTTAATAAAGTCAAGAAATACAACATTTTTATTAAGCATGCTTTTCACAGATTTTAGACGCACATATATATGCCTGTTCATCTTCTTATTTGTATGAGATTGATTTACTAAATCAATAAAAGCTTTACTATCACAATGTATAGATATAGCAGGCACATTATTACCAATTAAAGGAATTTCTAATAACAAATTTCTAATCCAATCTGCCTCAATACAGGTAGTATCTAAAGCTATTAACTCAGACTCCATAGTGCTCCTAGATATAATGGTTTGCTTCTTTGAACCCCATGAGATAGCAGCTCCTCCTAGTAAGAATATATATCCTATAGTAGAATTTATATCTACACTATCGGTTATCCAGTTGGCGTTACTATATCCTTCCACTACTTCTAGAAATCCTTTATAACACAAGAAATAATCTAGAGTTCCTTTAAGATATTTAAATATTCTCTCCAAAGCAACCCAATGCTCTTTACTTAGATTGTGTGTATATCTACTTAATCTTCCAACCACATATGCTATATCAGGTCTAGTCTTATTTGCAATATATAACAAAGATCCTATTACTTGAGAATATTCTAACTGGATACACGTTCTCCATCATTTTTTGTCAAATAAATATTAAACATCAGAATATTTAAACCTGTTAATCATCTTCTCAATAGCATTAGATTGATCTAAAAATATCCCTTCCGAATTTCTAACTAATCTCATTCCCAAAATTATATGTGCTTCTCCCATAGCTTTCATATCAAAATTCTTAGACAAATAATTCTTAACATCCTTTACAATATCTAGACTTGTACCAAAGATCAAAATATCATCCACATATAAACAATGTATAGCATGTTGGCTTTTATCCATCTTATAATATACACATTTATCATATTCATTAATTCTAAATCCATAATTTAAAATAACACTATCAAACTTTTTATGCCATTGTTTAGGAGCTTGTTTAAGTCCATATAAATATTTCACTAACTGACATACCTTATGTTCTTGTCCCTTAACTATGTAACCCTCAGGTTGCTCCATATAAATCTCCTCTTCTAAATCTCCATTTAAGAAAGCGGTCTTTACATCCATCTGATGTACAACTTACTTATGAATAGATGCTAGGGCTACCAAAATTCTAATTGTTGTAATTCTAGACACTGGAGAATAAGTATCAAAATAATCTATTCCTTTCTTTTGAGTAAATCCTTTAACTACTAGTCTAGCCTTATACTTATCTATACTTCCATCAGGTTTTAACTTTTTCTTAAACACCCATTTACATCCTATTGCTTTATTTTCTGGAGGTAGAATAGTCAACTCCCAAGTATTATTTTGAATTATTGATTCAAATTCACTATTTATTGCTTCCTTCCAAAAAGGTGCATCTATCGATGATATAGTTTCTTTATAAGTCGTAGGATCTCCTTCAATTAAGTATGTATAAAAATCATCTCCAAAATTCTTTTCTATTCTTCATCTTTTACTTCTTCTAACTTCTATTTGAGCATTAGTCTCTTCATTTCTACATATGCTAGTAGATGGTCTATCTCTATCATAGGGTCTATCAATAACTTGGGTGGAAATCCTACTTTTAAAGGGAAAAATATCTTCAAAGTATGTAGCATCTCTTACTTCTATTATAGTATTATTAGAAATATCGCTAACTTCAGAATTCACTACTAAAAATCTATTAGCACTACTATTGTGAGCGTATCCTAAAAATACTGCATCTATTATTTTAGGACCTATTTTCTTTCATTTTGGTTCAGGGATTGCTACCTTCGCAAGGCACCCCCACACTTTTAGAATATTTAATCTAGGTGCTCTATATTTCCACAACTCATATGGTGTCTTCTCAAGATCTCCAACTGTAACTCAGTTAAGTATAAAACAAGCACAGAGTATAGCTTCTCACCACAAATTTTCAGGTAACCCAGAACTTAGTAACATTGCATTTACCATATCCATTAACGTTCGGTTCTTCCTCTCAGCTACACCATTTGATTGTGGTGAATAAAGTGGTGTTACTTCATATACAATCCCATGTTCTTAACAATATAAATTCAACTCGGTTAAACTATATTCACCACCTCTGTCAAACCTAAGCCTCTTTATTTTCTTTTCTAATTGATTCTCAACCTCAGGTTTGTATATCTTAAATTTCTCAAATACTTTGTCTTTAGTTTTAATTAAGTAGACATAACAATATTTAGAATAACCATCTATAAAGGTTAGGAAATATTTGTTCCTGGCTCTAGTAGGAGGTCTATTAGAATCACACACATCGCTATGTATTAAGTCTAAAAGATTGGTGCTTCTCTGAACAGGTTTATGAGCTTTCCTAGGTTGTTTAGCTTATACACATATCTCACATCTATGTTTAAGATCCACTTTCGCTTTAGGGATTAAACCTAGATCCATCATGTTCTTTAATTTCTTTAAATTCACATGCTCCAATCGTTCATGCCACACAATGCTCAATTCAACATTGAAAATACTTGGAGGAATTTTATTATCATTAAATGACATTACATTCAACTTGAAAAGACCTTCACTTACATAACCTTTACCAACAAAAATATTATTCTTGGTTATTACAACCTTATTGGACTCTATAACAACTTTATAACCTTACTCAACTAAAGAAGACCCACTAACTAAATTTCCTCACTTTAGGGACACGCCGCACACCACTCAAAGTCAAGACCTTCCCAGATGTCATCTTTAAGTCCACTTGTCCAATCCCCTAGCACACGTGAGGTGGAATCATTCCCTAACGTCACACATCCTCCACTAGAATTATGATAATTTTTTAAAAATGATCGATCAAAGCAAACATGTACATTAGCTCCAGAATCTAACCACCAATCATTGCTTAAATATGTAATATAAATGGATGGGTTAGGATTATACTTTATGGTGAGTTCAAAAGAATTCTCTTGTTCCTCATCGACTAACATATTAACTTGGGCATCTATTGGTTTTCCATCTTTTAAAACATATTTATTAAAGTTTGAAACATTAAACCTTTCTAAACCAACATCTTCAATTCCATATTCAATTTGACTATTAAATTTTTTGGGTTTTACTGAATTAGCCTCTTCAGATGCCATATATATTATTTTAAGGATGGGCAAATAAATCACACTACACAATTTAAATGTTATGTTAATCAAAACAAATTTTCAGCAATTAAAATAATGAATCTATTTTATAAAGCAATAAAAACTAGCAACTAAATTTATGCGAATTGGAACTTTATTATTATTACTAATTATTGGTTTTCAAATTTAAAACAATAAACAAAACTTTTCTTTAATTTATATAAAACAGTACAAAAAACTGTTTTAAATAGAAAACTGTTTTTTTTTTAATTTTAAAAATAACTAAAACAGTAAACAAAAACTTTTTTTTTTTAATATATAAAAGAACAATAAACTGATTTTATTGTTGTTATAATAACAAAGCTGTTTTTATAGAGTAGTACAAAACTGTACTAAAACAGTAAACAAAAACTGTTACGTTACAGCAAAAGCAAAACTATAAAACTTTTTTTTATTTTTTTTATTTATCAAAACAGTGATGGATACAATAAAGATAAAACAGTTACGTTACAGCAAAAGCAAAATTGTAAAACTGTTTATTATTCCAAATTAATTTATTTGAACAGCAACCAATAAATTGTTGAAAATGTAAAGCAGATTTAAATCGCTTGTAAAGCATAACTATTGTCCTCGGTGAAACAATAAACATCTAATATAAAATTGTTTGTTTTGCTTTGAATAAACAAATGTAAAACAATAATTTAAATCTTAAAAGACGTGTACCTCACAACATGTATAAAATTCCAAACCTTAACCCAGAACCTTTTATTAGAATTCTATAACTCCTTTAGTGCCTGTTTGGATTGGATTCCAAAAGGCCCAAAATCTATTCCATGGCCCAAAATCTATTCCATGACCCAATTGGGCCTGTTTGGGTATGGTTTTACACAATCTATTTTGATCACCAAAATTGATTTTAGTGGATTATGAAAGAAGCTGGGGTGGGGAAGCTTTTAGCAGAAGTTGACCGGGAATCAGTTTTGCCATTTAATGAAACTTCACATATTTCCAGCCTTGCCCCTACGTTTTAACACATGAATAAGACAATACCAACGATATCCTCAACCATAACGTTAAGCTTCTCTCAGCATTCCGATCTCTCAAGCTTCTCACATACTTCCAGCGTTTGCCTCACCCATCACCCTCAGCATTCCGATCTCTCAAGCACCAGCACCAGCCGATCTCTCAAGCTTCTCTCTCAGCATTCCGATCTCTCAAGCTTTTCTCTCAGCACCAGCCGATCTCTCTCTCAGCACCAGCCGATCATCCATCCAAATCGAGAAGCTTCTAGGCGGCCAAACATTCCGATCTCTCTCTCAGCACCATATCACCCATCTGAGAAGCTTCTAGGCGACCAAACATTCGTCTTCAACAACGATTTTTCCAGGTAAAACCGATCTCTCTGTCTCTTCAAATAGATTTTAATCTTCCTCTAATTTTGTGTTTGCTTTTTTTTTCCCCTTAAATTCAACCGTGAAACCCAGTTTTTTTCCCCCTAAATTCAACGCATGAAACCCATTTTTTTCCCCTTAAATTCAACCGTGAAACCCTGTTTTTTTCCCCCTAAATTCAACGCATGAAACCCTAAATTCAACGCATGAAACCCATTTTTTTTCCCCTTAAATTCAACCGTGAAACCCAGTTTTTTTCCCCCTAAATTCAACCGTGAAACCCAGTTGAGGGAAGTATGTGCTAATATCATTGCAGCCCAAATTTTTTAATTATGATCTGTTTTCCATCTCGTTTTTTTTTTTTTGGGCCTCTGTGTTTGGTTGTTAAGAAATTTATACAGTGAAGTGAAATGTATGTGGGGTGTAGTTATTTGGGTATTTAGTTAGCAATGGTAGGAATTTAAAAAAAAAAAAAGAAAAAAAAGAAAAGAAGAAGAGATACTTGCTGGAATGCTTGGTTTACGAGAAGAATTGTGTAGTTATTTGTTTGAGGCTTCTAAACAGTCTTTGTGGTACAAACTACATTGGTTTATGCATAGGAAAGTTTCATCAGATCTTGAGCTAAGTTCTTGAAGGATCTAAGGAGAATGCTGAGGTAGAAATATAGAGATGAGTGAAAGCCCAGATGTTGTTAAGATTATGGTAGTAAATAGGGCTTAGTATTGAGGAAATTGGTCCAGAAGAATTGAAGAGCAGTCATTTTCATAACCTTTTTAAAATACTACGGAGAGATTTAAGGGAATGTTGCCCATAGAATTAGAGCGGATAAATGGAGTGAAAAAGTCTATAATGAGAGTAGTTGAAATAAGGATGTTGAAATGTATGTATTGAAGAAAATTGGTACCAAGTACATCAAGTTACCATGTTAAAGATTAAAAAAAAGTGTATGTATTAAGGACAAGATGGGAAAAAGTCAGTGGAGATGATTCAATCATGTGCAATAAAGACCAATGGTTATGCGAGTAAGGACACGAGGACAAGAGAAAGTAAAGAAGATGTCGGTAGCAAAATGTGGATGATATGTTGAACCACAGCTTGTTTTGATTTGGGAAGAAAATTGTGATCTAGTAAGTAGTAATACACAGGGAAATGCTATGTTTCCTGTGTGACAAAGTTGGGGCCGAGACGCATAGCCTTACTCTAATACTTAAGCAAGACTAAATTTAAAGAAAAACATTCTTAAGGGCAAGAAAGTTACACAAGGAAATAGAAATGGACGAAATTTGGACATTAGATCATCATTGGAGACGCATAATTGCTTTTGTGAAAATGCGATTAAAAAAGAAGAAGAAGGAGAAGGAGAAGAAGAACTTTCATTTGGGTGACAGTGGCTAAACATTTTCTAGAGCCATTTATTACACAATTTGGTGTCTAAATTGATGAACCCCTCCCTTTTTGCTCATTTTTCAAGTTCTTGCGAGTGCTATATGCATTTCACTTATATGCTTAATTCCCCATATTTAAATTGAAGTTGTTTTAAATGTACCTGTGTTGCATGAACACAAACACAGGATAGAGATTCAAATTCTACAGGGACTCTAAAATAGTGATGTCCTAGAAAATTGGACATGGACATGGCGAAGATACATAATCGAGAAAGCATATAATTTTATACAAGATATATAACTTTCTCTTATCAATTTTCTAGGCCTTATATTTTCTTTTCAGAACCTCGCACATATATTATTTGTTTTCCCTATGTGCATGACCAAACAGCTCAGGCTTCTCTGTTAGATCTTGCTTATTTTTAGCTGTTGAAGCAATTTGCTCATTTCTATTTTTGTTTTCTTGAACCTTGGTATGTTTGATCTTAGTTGATATATTAAGCTTTTCATGTTTGGTCCATGTTCTTTGTTGTGTTGGGTTTGGAGTGAAGTGGAATCAAGGTTTTTATGCTAGGAAGTCATTTATAAGATTTGAGAAACTCTGTAGATTTCCAAATTTGTTTGTAATGTGTCCACTGCCAATTGGAATTTTATTATTTGTTTTCTGAGTGGCTTCATTGGAATTAATTTTTTTCGTGTATCAACTTTGTTGAGTGCTAAGAAGTCATTTATACTCGTATCTAGGTTGCTATCCTAGTGGTTCCCACTATCAAAGTGTTGGTTACCTTCACAAAGTATGAAGAACTACAGCTGTTAGACGAGTTCTCAACACCCCCTTCAAGCCCTTCCACTGCAGGCCGAGGAGAGCCCATCGATGATGCAGTCCTCAAGTTCATCTTGGTTTCAATGGGGGAGCAAAAAATGATATTGTGATTCTTGCAAATTCTTGTAACCAATATGGAACAATTGCTTGATTTCTGGTGGATGTTTACACCATTTACATTACTTGATTCACTTTCGGTATTTGCCCGACTTTTTATTCACTTTCGGTAGTTGGCAATGTTGAATGAGTGAGTGAACGTTGAATGTTGAAAAACTAGTGTCTTATTTATTTATTTTTGTTTTCCTTTGAATGGTGAACGTTGGTTTTTTTACCCAGTAGAGGATGAAGCTTTCGAAGCTATAAAATCACCCAAAAACAGTTTGGGGAATCCTACAAGTTACAGGAAAGCTTTCATTTTTTTAAAAAAATCCTTTGTTTGGTATTAGTTTTGCAAGTACTCAACAAAGCGGAATTTTTCCTTCACATTAATTCGTGATAGTGAAATGGGAATAATTCGTGATAAGATTACTTTAGACCTTATTGGTAGATAGATTCTACATTGTCATATTAACATTTAAAATTATGAAATGAGAGTCGGTGTAAAAAGTATGCATTTGTTCTTATGGATGATGATGATAAGAGAAGTGCTTGTTAATATATATATATAAACCAAATGGGGAGTACAAAATTTTATGTTCAAGTATTTTATTGTATTCAATTCATATGCCCTCTATAAAAAAAAAAAAAATTGAAATTTTAGTAAAATCACTTTGGTGGATGTCAAACCAACAAAAACACTACTTCTAAGGGTAATATTGTCATTTCAGGGTTAAAATCACTTCAGCAGCAACTCTTGCCAAACAGGAAAAAAAATCACTTATGGTAGCAAAATCAATTTTGAAATTAATTCCCAAACACTAGGAGGATTCTCTTCTGCTACTAGTAGCTTCTGATTCTCTTCTGATTCTCTTCTGATTCTGATTAACAACAGAAGTTGCAGCTATCCCAAACAGGCACTTAGATTGTTAGGGAAATTTCTGTGTAATTGATCTAAGAATTCAAATAACTAATAGAAGTTGGAAAATTTTACAAGATAAAATATCAAATCGCATAAGTAATAACAATTGAAATTATATAGCATAATAATACGAGAGAAAATTAAAGAGATAAGGTTGGAATAGCTGGCCTGTGGGAAGGCACGTGTATCCACGCTGTCCTAAAGGAGTTATCGCCTCCCTACATATAGGTTCTGGTGGACAACAACACCTCTAAGATACAACCCCAGAAGCTCACACCTAGCTCTTCTATGAGTACGTTCACAAGAAGAGTAATATAAACCATCCTCAATCAGTTGCCCCAAAATATGTGAAAAATATAGAGAAAGATATAGGGAAAAATATACTGTAGAGAGAAGAGAAGAGAAAAATGTATGTGTTTTTGATATATCTAAAGTCTCCTGATGTATGCCTTTATATAGGCATCTAGTTCTAACCGTTTTGGGGCTTTAAAACCCTAACAGCTAATGTAATTAAAATTGTAACAGTCAAATCAATTGAGCTTATAACAGCCCAACAGTCATAAGGGTTAATACCCACACTAAAAGCCTCATCAATTACAAGTTTTGAAGCTTTACACTAATATTTCTAACAATATGATTTTAAGAGGATATAATGTATTAATACGACGCTATATATTTAGTGGGTTTCATGTGTTTCTCGATGATGATGGGTCTAATTTTATAGAAAAGGCATGGTACAGGGCCGAGCATCATGAAGGAGACAAGGATCTCCACGCTCTATTCTTTCGATTGGATGTGCAGTCTGCATCTTTGCTCCACTACTCTAATGTCCAAAGTTCTAATAAACAAAGTGAGTGTGAGAAGTGACAAAATAGCCATCTACACGACCAACTTGAAGGATACAAGAAGGGGTGGCTTTTTTATTAGGGGACTTTGACCACAAGTTCACAAAGTTAGACTTGTGCAGCCATAAGTCTATCATAAAATCTTATTTAGCCAAAAGTCCATCTTAGATATTTTCAGACGATATTACCCCTTCATATTATGTAGCAAAAGGTTCCTCTTAGAAAGTTACATATAATCAATGTAACTGTTTTTTTTAATATTTTTTTATACATAATTTTATATTCGTCATGAGTCTTTTTTCTAATTTTTCCCAAAAAAAAAAAAAAAATCAATTACATCTGGGCAAACATCTACTTGTAACTGAAGTATATACTGAACCCACAGAAAAATAGTTACATGAAAAAAATTACTTTTAAGTCGATTTTGACTGAATTTTAGTCACAAAATATTTAAATCTTACAAATTTTTTGTTCAAGCACATCAATTTAACTGATTCAATAGTTACATCTAATAAATTTAATAATTTTGTATGGGAAATTTTACAAAATTGAACCCACACTAAAATAGTTACATGTTTATTTATTTTAAAACCGATACATGTAAATATGTAATCAATGTAACTATTTTTTTTTTTATACATAATTTTATTTTCATCATGGGTCTTGTTTCGAAAAGCTCGACGAATAGATTTCAAATATATAAATTTTATTGAAAATCGATATCTAGATGAAAAGTTATATCATTTTAAAATTTGAAAACAAAAAATAACACTTAAGGGTAAACTTGACTTTATGCATTTACCACAGTTACAAATGTAAACTCATCTATACTACCTATAAAAAGATGAATGTAAGAAAAACTTTTGATTAACTAATATACCCTTATTTTAATCTTTAAATACACAACTACCCACCCTTCTACATATATAGAAAATATAACAATATGGAAACTATAATTCTAAAACACATATTTTAATATATTCTAAAACACATACCAAATATATAGGAATATGGAAACTATAATTCTAAAACACATACTTTAATATATTTTAAAACACAAACCTTAATATATAAAACAAAAACAGGAATTCAAATGAAACGGAAATTATAATTCCTATATAATAAATAAACAACCGGAACACATACCTTAATATATTCTAAAACACATACCTTAATATATAAAACACAAATAGGAATTCAAAGGAAATGGAAACTATAATTCCTATATAATAAATAAACAACTAGATTGTAAATTCCACTTTCTCCATCAAGAGTAGTTTCAACATTCTCTCCACCTTTTCCATTAACGGTGACATCTCCCTTTTCTGGTTAACGACGACTTCTCCTTTCTCTGGTAAGTTTTGCTCTACAAATTCTAATGTATATATGGTACTGTTAGAGAACTGCAAATTATAATATATATATATATATATGGTACTATTAGAGAAGAAGTTTGATTTTTGATGAATTTATAAGTTAGATAGATGAATTTATAATCATAATAGGTACTGTAATTAAAGAAAGAAAAATCATTCGAAACGAAAACTGAGAAACAAAAATACATAGATTAGTGAAAAAAAAAATAGAAACTAAAACTGAGAAACAAAGAGAGATGGAGAGAAAGGAAATGAGGTAGAGAGAGAGAGAATAGATCTGGAAAAAAAAATTTAAACATAAATCAAATTAGAGAGAATTTTGTACAACAATAAAATGAGACTATTAGATGGAGATTGTCTTGGATATGTATTGTACTTGGTTAGACCTTTGTCTCCATTTAGTACAATTGTTTGCAAACTTGCAGTGAAGAAAAAATAAAATTCATCATATAATCGTTCCCAACAATACTTCGCCAATTTATATCGTTAAAAAAAAAAAAAACTGAAACTAAAAGAGATTAAAACTAAAAGACAATAGATCTGGGGAAAAAAAAAATAAATAAAAGTACTCATATCCAAATACTTATATCAGTGAATAAAAAAAAAAATAGAAATCTAAGAAACTGAAAGAAAACTGAGAGAAAAAACCCAGAAAAATCAGTGGAGAAAAAAGGAAAAAAAAATACAAAACAAACTCATTATTTCGATCCAAACACATAGATCGGTGAAAAAAAAAATTGAGATCAATAAAAACTAAGAAACAAAGAGAGACGGATGGAAAGGAGATGAAATAGAGAGAAAGAGGGCAACAAATGAAAGTTAGATTTTAACTCAAACTCTTAACAAATTAAAGTTAAATTCTTACACGAATTCTTAAAAAAAATTATGTACTCTTGAATTTTAAACTCTCTTTTATGAAAAAAAATATAAAATCTTTATGTATTTATTATTTTATATAACTAATATTATTTAAAAATATTCACGTGCAACGCACGTGTGCTATATCTAGTTTTACTTAAAAGTGGACTTATGGTTATATAGGTTTGCTGCATAGACTTATGCCTCTATAAGTCCTATAAAAATAGACTTTTCGCTAATTTCTCTTTTTTATTATTATTATTTTTTACTTTAATTTTTATTATTTTTTTAGTTTATATAAAGAGTGAGAGCATCAAAACAAGACTAAACATCCCAACTAGGTTGGCACTTTAACCCTTCTCAATCATATGCATCATAACTTGAAATTTATTAAATGAAGGAAAAAAGAAGCAAAAAACTAGAGAGTGAAAATACAAGAAAGAAGACTAAGTCTAATCTTGGTGACTGAAACATGTTACATACCAGCTGTCAAACTCTCACTATCACCTTAATTTGTCCCTTTAAAGTCATTTAAGCGCTCAGAGGATAGCGTTTGGTTTACTACCACAAATGGTCGTCTCAAGCTAACTGCTAAGTGTGAGAGACCCGCAAAAGACATACTTGTACTAAACAGCAGAACTTATAGGTCCCACAAACTTGGATCGTAGAACCAATCGGGGAAAGGGACTTGGTGCTGGCTCACTTGCCTGCTCAATGGTCTTGTTCATGATATCCCTAAAAAATAAGGGGCCGTTTGGCAAACCTGAAAACCTGGCCAGTTAAAAATAAGTTTGGCTAGTTTTGCCTTTACACTATTGGGTGGTTCACATTTTCCTACTTGTTTTGAAAATAAGACATAATGACTGTTTTTTTCAAACTAACTATGAGTTGGTTTACTTAAAAACCAGATAACAATTTTGGACTAGACGCAGTCTGATCTAGTTTTTTAAGTCCCCAAACAGGCCCTAAGGATAAAAGGAAAATGACCTAGCCAAGAACATTAAGGCTGTGTAAGGATTGAGAGAAATAGAGAGAAAAGAAGAGAAGGGAAGAGAAGAGAAGAGAAAGTAACTTTCTCTCCATCCTTTTTAGTTGGTTAGACCTCATTAAAGAAGAGAAGATGAGAGAAAGTAGTCAATTGCATTATTACCCTTTTTTATATATTAAACAAAAGTTGGCATAGGAATATATTTATCATTTCATCACTCACTTATTCTTTTTCTCTCCATAAAAGGTTACAACTACCGTCAATAATCAAGGGTCTCGGTCCACTAGGTTAGGTTGGTAGTTGATAGTTGATAGCTAAAACTTTCAAGAAAACAAAACACAAATTTTAATCCATAATAATCTAATATATTAATAAAATTATCAAACAATGGCCAAAAATTTAAATAAATAAAACTATTTAGGAAAAGTAATTAGCAATAAGGAAGAATAAAGGTGGAATCAATGGGGAGGGATTTTAACTTCTGCAAAAAAAAAAAAAAAAAAAAAAAAAGAGGAAGAAATTATTACTAAAACATAAAGATTTTTTTTTAAAAAAAAGATTGCACTCTTGATAGTCAAAATCTAACAATCTCCGTGTTTCCACTCAATTATGTGAATTTTGTGCTATTTTTGAATCCGAAGCGGATAGGTCCGACTAGTACCTATTAGAATTGTAATGATCCAATTGTATCTGGAAACCTATGGCCACTTCTCTTACATTTAGAAAAGAGAGAGAGAGAGAGAGAGAGAGAGAGAGAGAGAGAGAGAGTAAACTACTGAAAATGCTTTGAATTGCATGTGGGCAGATTTCATTTAATTAATTTGAACAAAACGGGAGAAAACAGTCCCTGAGCTGAGTACTGAAAATGTGAGTATGCTGAAAATCAATAGGCTTAAACAAGTTTAGAATACACGTATGAATTCCAAATGATTTAATACAACTTACGCTGAAAATCTTACTCTTTACTCTTTTCGTAGTTCAATATTTCAATGTATCTCCATGGGGAGGGGGAAATGCATGTTACGGTGAATGAATTGATTAATTATCATGTATACGAAAAAGAGAAGAAAATAATTTTTTTTTTCCTTTTTTTTCAAGGGAGGATAAGCCTAGTGACCATAGTAGGGAAGTAATGTAGTATATGACATTACAACACTCATGCCGATTGGGACAGAATATGAGGCCATAGAATAAGGCACATAGTTTCTTCCTTAGAATTCATGCTTCACCACAAAACATTGAAATGATTACAATCAGGGGTTAATCTCCAAACACACCTGCAAACAAAAAACATGGATTCAAATCTTTAGAATTCGTACACTAGAACGATTTTCGCACTTGAAAGTCTACAAGTCGCCTCCAAAGGTTTTGGTGACGAAATTTTTTTGCAAATGCTATCGTTAAAAACTTTTAGGTGCCCACTATTTAAAATCGGCCATAAAAGTTCACCTTTATTAGTGACTTCTAGTCGCGGCTAAAACACCATTTAGCTTTTATCCATGACTAGTACTAATTGATCGCCCCTAAAAGTGTTTCCTGTAAGTATTAGTGGTAACTCGTGGTCGCAACCAAAAATTTGACATTTAAAAAATAAATTATTCATTGGATTATTTTTTCTTGTTGATCTACCATTTTTGTATTTATATTTCATACATATAATTAAATTGAACCTGTATCACTGTATGCCTACAACACTGGACAAAAAAAAAAAAAAAAAAAGAGGCAAGATTATCAGGCTTTTGACTACCTATTCATTGCCCTACATATAAAACAAAGGAAAAATAATTATATTACAATCCAAAAATAGAAGAATAATAATTTAAAGACACCACACATGAAAATTAAATTTTCCCTTCAACAAGAAAGTTAGGAGATATACCTTGTGCCTTCCACAAACATTCATTTCTACATAAACTCTTTTCCCTCTCTGCCTTCTTATTTGTATCCTTCCAAAAGTTTCTACAAACCATTCATGTTCCCTGGTGGTTATGGTGTGCCCAATAATTAACCCAACTATTAGCCCACTTCCATATCCCTAACTACGAATATCCAATCAAAACCACTTGGGAACTCTGAATCTTCCTTCTTCGATCTATAGTTAAAGGTGGCAGAGGTAAAGCCTCAGGATTTCTACATTTCTATGACAATGGATTTCCCCACAGTCCTGAATTTCCTTCAAATGAATCGTTTTCAAGAGTTTCAAATTGTTGCCCTTGTGGTAGGCTCTGTGAGATGGTTATAACTTGTAAGACACACATATATTTATGATTGCAAGAAACATTAGCCTTGTTAATTGCTGAGGGATCTCTCCTAAGATCTTGTTTCGAGATATTAAGTTTCCACCAAATGGCCTAGTGTTAAAGGATTATTGCCATCATGTGTGTGTGTGTGTGTTTTTCTTTAATATAAAAAAATTATTATGACACTAATACATGCATGCTAGTTGAATTACATTTTTTTTTTTTTTTTTTTTGGTTTGTTGCAAGTTGCATTACTCCATAAATATAAATCACCGAAGCTTTATACATCCAATACCCCTCACAAAAAAAAAACAAAAAAACAAAAAAAGATATAAGGAAAAGAAAAAGAAAATCTCTCAACTCAAACACTCACAAAAGATAATTGTGTTGACACAACATATATCGATTCACTGTTTTCTGAATGACATCTTGACTAATCAAATTCTGTTTCTGCGTCTCCTGTTTCTCTCCCTCTGAAATGTGCCAAAATGTTTCCTCGTGTATAGGCCCGTGAAATGGTTATAAGAAACATTTAGAAATGCAAGAAATCTTAGATCGATTAGTTGCTGGGGATCTCTCTTGAGAGCTTGTTTGAAGAGAGGTCCAATGCTTCAAGCACTGTTAGGTTCATTAAGCATGATGGGATGCAACCATTGAGAATGTTGTTTGAAAGGTTGAGCAATTGAAGCCCCTTTAGATTCCCAACGAATACTGGAATTTCTCCTTCAAATTTGTTGCTTGAGAGATCAATGACGGAAGAATTCTGGGATACTATCTCCATGCCTTAGTTTGCTAATTTTTTTTTCCATTGTGACAATATAATTGTCTGTCCACTGCTCTCCTCGATTGTTAAAACTTGTGGGTGCCCCCAGAACTTTGTGTGTGCGTGTTTTTGTTTTTTTTTTTCATGATCTCCCTCACCTAAATCTCCAAACACAGACGGGGAAAAAGTGTAAGAAAGAAGGGCAAAAAGATGATAATGGTGAAACATACATTGACTCAAATCTTTGAAGGACATTTTGACTAATCAAGTTTTATTTCTGATTCCATTTCCCCTCTTATTCTCCCTTTGTCCCATCAATATGAATATCCAATCATATGCATTTGGGAACTCTAAATATATGTCTTTTTTTTCTTTTTTTTTTTGATCCGCAAATATTAATTTTATTAAGGTGAGAACACTAGCTACCAATGCACCAAAGAAGACCCCAGAAAAGAAAACACCAAAGAAACACTAGCTAACCCCCACCAAAGAATTTCCACATTTCTTCAACAGATCAAGGATTTCCATACATTCCTAAATTTCCTTCAAATCAATTGTTTTCAAAATTATCAAATTGTGGACTTTATGGTATATGTCCTGTGAGATGGTTATGAGAGACATTTAAGACTACAAGAGATGTTAGCCCTATTAGTTGTTGAGGTATCTCTCATGGGAGTTTGTTTTGAGAAAGTTCTAACGATTTGAGCTTGCTTAAGTTCCCTAAGCGTTATGGGATGTGACCAGTGAGAATATTGTTGGATCGATAGATTGAGCAATTAAAGCCCTCTTAGATTGCAGAATAAGAATCCTTAAGTTTGGTTTAGTCCTCAACCAAGAAGGGAAGGTATCATTGATCGGATTGTTTCGAAGATTTATAAGAATTTCTAGCATTTTACAATTGGTTAATGATCTTGGTACCCACCTTTGTAATTGATTTTGACTCAAATCAATCATCCTTAAGTTGCTCCCTTATGTATGATTGAGGAATACTACCATAAATTTGTTGTTCTGTAGATTCAATACTAAGAGAGAATCACTAAAGTTGCGCAAAGTCGCAAACATCGTGGTAGGATGCCAGTCAAGTTGTTATTAGACAAATCAAGGATATAAAAAGAAGTTGAATTGCATATCAAAGGTAAAACTTCTCTTGTTAGGGGTTACTCGAGACTAAATAAGCTATTAAAGGTGGGTTTACATCCCAACCGTTGTTCCAGAAAGGAGAAAGCAACAAAGACAACTTCGTCTAATTAAAGCACCCCCGCTGTGTGCTTGACAATATTCCAAAAGGGGAACATGGCACGACATCATTGCATTTGTAACTGTGATATGGCCACGCGATATGGCAAAAATATTTTCAAACTATTCAATATCGCCACAAGAGGTCATTGTTACATTAGGTCCTATCTATATAGTGATGTATAATCTTACGTATGACGTTGCCTATTAAGAAATTCTCAAGTAATTCTTTTAGACCAGGCACTTCTTAATTTGCTAATAATTTGCACCTCGATCAGTTATCCAAATCGGGCCAAGCTGGTTATTCGAACACTAAGGATAAAGACGCGTGTTCAAGAATTAATTTTGTTAAAAGAGACCAACTCAAGGACCAATCTAATAGTTTCCACACTTTCCAACCTCAGCACCAAAATTGCCGCAACAGCAGCTCCGTAAATCGAAAGAGGAGAGGCTGGAGAGCCCAACTAAGAATTCATCATGCAACAACCGTGTATATTAAGTTTCCACCAGGTGGCCTAAACCCTAGCATTAACTTATCATGCAACAATTGGATTAAAACATGCATTAATTATGATGGGTCACTTGCAACGCATATGACCACTTTTAGTCCAAAAACCTTATATTTGACCAATGAAATTGTGAAAAGTGATTATTTCTTAAATTAAATGAGATCAAAGTGTTTGAAAAATTTTTAAAAAAAAAACTAAGGGCCTATTTGGGAACTTAAAAATTGGATCAGATTGGTTCAATTCACAAGTACTATTATCTGGTTTTTAAATAAACCTAACTCACAGTTGGTTTGAGAAAAACTTTGTTTGTGTTTTGTTTTCAGAACAAAGTTGAACTGGTTAGCAGAAAAAATATATTTACCAGTTACTAAACAATGTGAAATCAAAACCGACTAGACTTATCTTCAGGTAGCCTGATTTTTCCCTTCCCCCCCTCCCCCCACCCCCCAAAAAAAAAAGGTTTGGCTATTTCTTGCACCATCTTTTTTGAATTAGAGATAGTTTCCTACCATTGTTGGATCTCTGTTACCTAAAAATAAAAATAAAAATAAAAAACTATTTTGTTCTCTCTAAATTAAAATGTCACTTCTTTGACGGCTTTAAAACAAATGCACCGATTTGATTCTCTTTCCGCAAAATTGTTGATTGGACCATTTGTTTTCTTGGTCACAATGAGATTTTTTGGCCCAAATAGGTCCACGAAGGGAAATTAAGGGATTGGCATATTGAAGAGTGAAATTTCGATTTTACCAAGCCTACAATACCTAGAAGGGGGGTTGAATAGGTATTATGTATAAATCTTACCCAAATTTGATTTCAAGTCAATTAATCTCTTTTACCACAAATAAATCAGTCACACAGCAAGCAAAAAAGCAATTAACAATGGCACAAGAGATTTTTACGTGGAAAACCCTAGATGGGAAAAACCACGGGACCTCGTCCAGTTGAAGCAAATCCACTATGAAATAAACGAGTACAAGACACACTTACAGACCATACAAGGACTCATGCAGTTGTCTTCACTCCCACGATCATACACGATCGATCTCCGTCGTCACGGCTTTGGTCGCAACCAACCTCTTTCACAGCGATGCCTTCAATCACGAACTTGCAAGCTCGATCACCGTCACAACGGTCTCACAATCATCCAAGGTTGTGAATGGTGTGTGGTTTGAAGGTCTCTAGAGCATATGAGTGAAAAACCTAGGTTAAAGTGCTCTAGAGAGGTTTTAAGAAGATGAACAATGAAAACCCTAATAGAGAGAGGCTTGCTTCATACTCTCTGTGAACCCCGGAAATTGGGCCCACGAGGGATTGAAAAGAAAGTGGGTTTGAAAAAGAAAAAGGAAAGGAGTCGCCACCTTATTTTTTAAAGGAAACAAGGAAAACCCTAAAAATCAGGTTGTTTTAGGAAAACAATTTGAATGACTCCATAAAAAAAGGAAAGGCAAAAACCAATCTTTTGAAAACCAAAGAAATCGGGGATTTGGAGGCTAAGTTATGACATGGGAAGGTTCTAGGCAAAGCCTATAGGCACCCATGTCACCCTTTCGGTCTCTCAGTTCATTTGGGCTAAATTAAAGTCTTTCCATACAAAAATCAGTAAGTATATCATCGCAAGAATTGCATGCATATCATATATTTCATTCATCCATCCATGCATAATAAGCAAATAAAAACAGAAAATAAAAAGAAGAAAAGAAAACATAAATAAACCTAGGATGCTTGGATCCTAGAACGGACTTGAGCCTCACGAAGAGCGCCTACGTACCATGCCACGAAATACATGGATCAAAGTCCACGTAGTTCGATTAGAACTAAGGTTAAATCCTAATACAAACCTATGGTTAAAACCCTAGGTTTCCTTATTTGATCAAAAGAGTTGAATATGATAGAAAGTTTAATTTTAGGAAAGAAATCCACAAAATGGAAACTTTAATAAAAACCAGAATTTTGTTGGTTAAGGAAACCTCTAATTAAACCATAGGATCATATTAAAAATTAACCCTAAATAGGGAGAAGAGAATGAGTTAAGAAGAAAGGTGAATTGGGGCACCTTCACACCCACTTACCTGAGCGCAATTAGCTCCAAGCATTTAGCCATTTCAGACATAAGCAACCCTATTTGCCATGGGACAAATACCACACCTATTTGCACCCTTACAAGTGCTCAAAACCATGCAAAAACACTAACATGCAAATCTGGACAGAATAGTATTATGACCTAAAATCATCCACTAAGCATGCCAACAGCAAAAACAGCGAACAATAATAAGTCCTAACATATTCCTAGAACCATATCATGCATAAAAACCCTAAAACATACTAACATGCATGCAAAACTATCATGTTTACTCCATATGAAAAACATATACAGCAAACACAAAGAAAAACCAAATAAAAAAGTCTACTTTATCATGCTATATGAAAACAAACACGAAACAATGACTCTAAAACCCTAAACTCACAAATATGCTTAAAAACATACAAAACATACTTTAATCATGCTAAAACCAAACTAAACAGAAATTAAATCATGCATATTAACTAACTAAAGCAATATAACATGATGAAAATCCTAACTCTAACATGCAATAACACTAATCCTAGCACAAGGACAAGCAGGAGCACAAGAATCATAACTATGCATTAAAAACCTAAAGGACAGCCCTAAAGCATGCTAAACAGTAGATAAAAAATAGATATTCCATGTATATTAACTAGCTAGAGTGTTAATACATGATAAAAAAGTCACCTTTAACATGCAATAAGCCTAACCCATATGAGAACCTAGTTTAAGCTTGAATAGAGAAGGAGAATACCTTAGGAAGTGGCTCCCCTTGTGTTTGTAATTGTTCGTGGCTCCTCAGGTCTTTAGAGTGAATCAAACCAACACGAATCCTCCTCTTTGTCAAAGTGGTATCACAGCAAAGAGATCAAAACTCACTCAACTTTGAAAAGAAATAGAAAACAAAAAGAGAACAAGAGAAAAGAAAAAGTGATTCTCGTCACTTTGCAGCAGCAGCAACTTCAATCGCGTTTTTGGGTATGAAAACGTTGGATTTGGACAAAGCTTGTGAAATACAAAATTGTAGAGAATTGAATTATCTTTCTAACAAGACCAATTTCATCAAATTCTGACTTCGGATGAAAAAGTTATGATTAAAATACGACTGCTGGTTTTCAGAAAATCTGCTGCTGAATTATGACGAATTTCACTCCCTCCAAACCCTCTTCTCCTCTCCGTTGTTTAAAGACATTAAGAGAGTATTTATAGCTGAAATCTGGAGTTTCCCTTTCCTTCCTGGACTAGGTTTCTTTGGAGAATAATCAAAAGGTATTTTATAATGATAAAAGACTTCTAATCTGAATAGGAAAAGGAAATTGTCTTTTATAAAAATTGGGAGACTGACCGCTAACACGCATGCACATGTATCGTATGTGCGTACACACACTCATCACATACGTACACGTGTTAGTGTCATGATAAAAATGGCTAATTTAATAAAATAATTTTCTTTTCATTTTAACCAAAAATCTCATGCTGTGATTCGCACTAATTCTTCAAGGATAATCCGTAAATAACCACACTAAACTCATCATCAGGCCATATCAAAATTGAACTTCATGAAACACTTTTGAGGGTAAAATGATGACTAATGAAAGTCAATTTGAAAGGATTTGGTTGGTAATTGTGAGTCAATTAGAGCTAACCCAAGGAAGGGTTAATTAACCAACTTGAACTACATCGAGCCATTTTAATCCCGAGCCATTGACTTACCAAATTGACACTAAAAATACCTCTTATGCATCCATATGAACTCCAATTGACAATTTGGAGATCATTCCAAGGTCAAATGAAAAGTTTGGGACTTAAAAGACGATTATGCCCCTCAAGTCACAAAAGCTCTTATTATCCCTCAAGATCAACTCCAATTTGAACCAAAATTCATATCCATTGTCCTTGTGACTCTAGAAAACTAATGCAAGTGACTAGACTCAAAAACAAAACAAAAACATGCATGAAATGATGAGCCCTAGTAAGGTGGTGCAAAAATGGGGTGTGACACTCTCAATGATAAAAGACTCTATATATATAGTCTAAGAAACCCTAAGTGGTTGTACCACGTTTTGGTATTAAAAAGGCAAGTTTTAAAACTTTTAAAATTTGTTTTTTACGAACCCGGATTGATTCGAGGTCATGCCGGATCGATCCGCGTTGACAGAATCAAAACAGCATTTCTAGAGCAGTATGGATCGATCCACGAAAACCATGGATCGATCCACCTAGGCAGTAGCAAAATCTGCATTTTAAAATACCATAGATCGATCCGCATAAGCCATGGATCGATCCACCTGTGAGCGCCACGCCCTAAACACCACATAACTCGAGAATACGCATTAGCCTCAAAGGATTAACACGGAGAGGAGTCGCCACCCAATATTGGGAACGAGTGAACCCTAGTAGGGTCTAGCTCGTCATAACCAGAGATTCAAGTTCGGAGCTAGGGTACGTCGCTAGGAAGGCACCCAGCCACGCCCGGTCGGAACCGGCCCCCACACATGATTAATGGCTTTAATTAATCTAAATGCTCAATTAAAATTGACCCTAAATCATGCAATAACAACGGCACACACAATGACCAAAATAATGAATAAATAAAGAAAAGAGAATAAAAGAATATATTAAAAAGCAGAGATCAGAATATACAAAAGACCAACCAGATACTAATCAACTAAGAACAAAACTAAATAAAATAATAAACAAACAATCTGTCTGCCGAGGTAAGGTACGTACGCATCACTGATTGGTGCGTACGCATCACTGATTGGTGCGTACGCATCACTGATATATGCGTACGCACCTAATAGGCATTTCACGCAGAATCACAGAACTCACATATCAGTCTACATCATGCATCCCAAAATAAATAAAATAAAACTAAACCTAAAAACAAATAAATACAAATATAAAAACTAAACCTAAATCATGCTAATCATGCTTTAGACAAAAATAAAATAAAATAAAAATAATAAAAAGAAGAACTAAAATAAAAGCTAAATTAAAGTAAATTTACCGACTTTGTAATTGTTCGTGGCTCCTCAGGTCTTTAGATTGAATCAAACCAACATGAATCCTCCTCTTCGTCAAAGTGGTATCACAACAAAGAGATCAAAACTCACTCAACTTTGAAAAGAAATAGAAAACAAAAAAGAGAACAAGAGAAAAGAAAAGTGATTTTCGTCACTTTGCAGCAGCAGCAACTTCAATCGTGTTTTTGGGTATGAAAACGTTGGAATTGGACAAAGCTCGTGAAATACAAAGTTGTAGAGAATTGAATTATCTTTCTAACAAAACCAATTTCATCAAATTCCGACTTCGGATGAAAACGTTATGATTAAAATACGACTACTGGTTTTCAGAAAATCTGCTGCTGAATTATGACGAATTTCACTCCCTCTAAACCCTATCCTCCTCCCCCTATCTCTAAGGCATTAAAAGAGTATTTATAACTGAAATCTGGAGTTTCCCTTTCCTTCCTAGACTAGATTTCTTAGGAGAATAATCAAAAGGTATTTTATAATGATAAAAGACTTCTAATCTGAATAGGAAAGGGAAGTTGTCTTTCGTAAAAATTGGGAGACTGACCGCTAACACGCATGCACATGTATCGTACATGCGTACACACACTCATCACATACGTACACGTGTTAGTGGTATGATAAAAATGGCTAATTTAATAAAATAATTTTCCTTTCATTTTAACCAAAAATCCCATGCTGTGATTCACACTAATTCTTAAAGAATAATCCGTAAATAATCACACTAAACTCATCATCGGGGCCACGGGACTTAAAATGACAACCGGTACAAAATGGGGTGTCTACACCACCTAGGAAGAAAAACCTCAGAAGCTAAAAATTCTTTTTCAAAACCATTTTTATAAATAAAGAAATATTGAAAAACTTAGGCTTCTACAGTCACTTACCTTTCCTAAGAACAATTGTGAGTCGAAGCTTTAAACTCCACGCTTTGTCTCAACTTTGCAACTTCATCAATCTTCAATCAACCCAAGACTCACCCATCCTTTGGCACGGAATATGACAACATTACAAACATGGTCTTTACAATCTCCCCCTTTGGCACGGAATATGACAACATTACAAACATGGTCATTACAAACATGGTCTTTACAAACATGGTCTTTACAACATCCGCACGGCCCCCTTTCTCCCTCTCCATCTAGTCCAACGAGGACTCCATTTTATCTGGTGACGAAACCCTATCTCTAGATAACGCCGGCCATGGCAGCATCTCTACTCCAACAAACTCTATTTTTTCTGACAAGGGGCATGAAGTGTGAACAAGTGATTAAAAAAAGTTGCAGATCTATTGATGAAGAGGGGAGGGCGTCGATCTGCCAAGAACCCATGCCCAACTCTCGCGGCACATTTGTTGCCAGTGACAAAAATGGGGAACGCTAGTAACGGCGAACAGTGGGAGGCTTTAGGATTTCACACTTAAGCACTAGATCTAAACTGTCACTTCTTCAAGCCCTAGATCTGAAAACCATGGCAGTTCTCTCTCTATTCATGACGGCTCTCTCTCCACGATGGCTTAAGCCCATTTGATCATTTGATCATTTTCTTGATGCTTAACTTCTCTTATGATGCCGACAATAGTGGTGCTAGTCACCGGTAATAGAGGTAAGATGCCGACATGGGTGTTGGAATGTCCGATGACATCCTTCGCCCCCTTTCTCTCTCTGCATATTTTTCGTCAATGAGGTTCAGATCCAGCGAAGGGTCGGTACCCTCCATTCCTAGTCGAACTGAACGGCTCCAACTAGCTCAACCGTCATCCTCCTCCTACACCTCCTCTTTTCCAACGACGAGCTCGACCGTCGTCTTCTTTGCATTTTTAGCTATAAAAATCTAAAGGGTACTATTGTCATTTCATTTATTCCGTTAACGGTGTCAATCCATAATCAATTTCCAATAGTTTAAGGAGCTATTTGTAGGATTTTGTAGATAAGGGAGGAAAAGTGATTCCGGCCTAAAGATAAGGGGAGCAAAGTGTAATTTTCCCAAAAAAAAAATTGGCACAGCTTCCCTAGGCTAAAGGCCAAGCTAGCCCCTAAAGTGGCTCCGCCCTAGCCACAACACATTCAATATATGTCAATTCACATCTAAGATAAAATACAATTTATAGTTGACGCCACATCAGTTAACATCTATGATAAAAACGATTCGTATTGCCTTTATCTTTTCACTCATACCTATAAAGTATAATATATATTGAGCCTTGTGAAATTAATGAATATGTCAATTTTGAAGGTATTTGGATCATTTCACCCTAATAATTCATGTGAAAATGGTAAGTCCCAATGGAAACGGTGTCCCTTCAAAATTTGTCCCATTAATTATTTTACTTTATATATACTGTAAGATGTTTTATACAATTTTAAATAAATTTAAAATATGGAACAATAAATAGATAGATAAATAAATAAAGACATTAGTTTCTTTTTTTGGTCGCTAGAGCAAACGGTAAAACTTATGAGGGCCAAACTTGTTAGAGAATGAGTGCAAGGATGAGCATTCAATTGTTCGGTTCTTAGGCCATGTTTGTTTGGTTGGAATGGAATGGATGGAATGGAATCTCATTCCAATTCATTCCAAATAACATGTTTAGATGAGATACTTAAATGGGAATGGAATCAAACAGTAGTAGTAAATTATAATGATATTCATTTCGCAATGTCTATTTCAATCTCATTCCATTCCAAGACCATTTTGAGCAAGGAATCAGATTCCATTCCTACCCATTCCATTCCAACCAAACAAACATGGCATTAATATGTTAACAATTAAGGGTGTCCGTCCAAAGCAACTTTGGTGCACTCCTCGCAACCTGGGAGCTAGTCTGGGACACTCGCTCTAATTCTCAAATTTATTTATTTATTTACATTCCACAAGATACAAGACATTTGTTTCGATTAATCCCTTAAAGCACAAATAAGACCACCACCCATTTTATATTAATTTACACTTTAAGATAAAACCTGGCGAGTAGTAACACCAAAGGGAACAAGAAAGTCCTTTTGACTAATGATAAAATGTATCCTAAACCTTACTCCTGCTAAGTTTTTAGTTCAAACTAATCCCTTAACGGCTTGTGTGAGATACTTCATACCCACACAAGCAATGATGCATATGTCAAGTTAACTAGCTACTTTTTTTATTTATTTAATCAACAAAGATATCCGAAGCTAGCTTTTGTCTTGACTAATCTCTTAAACATGTGCAATCCCCCTCTCCCACACACACTCGATAAAGTTTGAAGCCCTCTCTAATAATAATGCCAATGTATTTTAAACAGGTGAAAGCACGAGCTAAACAAATGCTCAAGGTAAAGAAGCCACCAATTTATACAAAAAATTTTTTAAAAATAGGGTAAAACTTCATCAATTATTGTGTAAAGTGCCGCTTTTAAACGCAAAAAATGGTTAAAACAGAGCTGAGTGGCCACATTGGCAATTTCTTCAAACCAAATCCACAGTCGCATTAAGTACAAGCACCCATGATGTCAATAGGTAACAATCCTTTTGATACAAAATAGCACTTGTTTAATGATTCAAAATCATAAGGTGTTTCAACCAAAGCTAGTAATTGAGAAAAGAAATTAAAATAGAGTATGAATGTATTCCAAATTTAGCATCACTTTTTGACCTTATCCAGTAGGGGGAAAAAAACCATAAAACAATTAAACACACACATAACTAAGATACAAGAGGACTTTTAATATCAACTCTCTATTGTTTGTTTATTTGTTTTTTTTTTTTTTTTTCCTCCCAAACCATGCCTTCACACATACACCCACACACACACCACTTGGGATTGAAACAAAAAAACTCCCAAAGATGATCCCATGGTTTCCCTAGTGCTTGCTCTTTGTTAAGCACCGAAGTTGGGTTGACGAGGACTTTATGGCTAGGCAAAGGACTGTTTTTGGTCTTTGAGATATTTTTGATGCATGCATAAGCTTAGGGCCTGTTTGGTTGTCCAATTCGAAATTAAACAATTTAGGAAATTTTACATAATATTGAAGATATAATCCATCATCTTAAATTAACAAATTCAAGATATCATCACAAATAAAAGTAAAAATTCAAAGTAATGGTATTTAATGAATTCCTTATAATTGATTTAACAATATCAATTATAATAATAACTTCAACATTTTAAAATATTCTAATTTAAGACAAAAGATTTATGCCTTCAATTAATCTTATGTAAAATTTTTAAAATTATTTAATTTCGAATTAGACAACCAAATAAGCCCTTACAGTATATGTAGGTGTGACCACACAAGAGTAGTGGACACATCCACCACTTCCCATGCAGTGACTCATAAGCTTCCGTATGCTTTAGAATAGACTTCCACCTTTCAAGTCAAATCGTGTATATTAAAGTATAATTGATTTTAATCAATTAACATGTGAAATGATGTCCAATTCCAATTAGTTCAATAAATAAATTAAAATTTTAAAAATATATATATATAAAAAAAAAAACTTGTTCAAATTGGACTCAAGCTCAAATCTCTTTCACTCCCAAGAGTTGATTCTTCCTTGTGTTAATGTTGGGTTGTTTGTTTGGGTTTCTTGGGTTTTTTGCTAATTAAGTTTTTGGGTACGTGTTTACATGTCTTTTCATCTTAATAAAATTCAAACTTTATCTTGAATTTCTCAATTTATTGATTCATACTCAAGTAATTGGGTATGTAAACCCATCCACCACTTCTAGTGACGTATGTATAAGCTTGTCCATCCGTTAGAACTTAGGATAAACCCCACCTTTTCCTTGGATCCGGTGGAAATCCCACTTTTAAGTCAAATCCCAATTAAAGCAAGGTGTGAAATAATGACCAATTACATAGTAGAATGCAAGTAGTACATTTTTCTTTTTCTTTTTCAAGTCGTTGCCTTTTGATTAAACTATTTTTGAGATCACTTCTTTTTTCTTTTTCTTTTTTCAAAAGCTTATGATGAAACCGTCGGGGGATGAGAGGTAGGCGCCTCCAAAGTTGTGGTACGTTGCTTTCTCCTTTCTCCCCCGCTTTGTCAATGTAAACTGCTTTTGAAGTTAATCCAGTAGAAGGCCAAACATGATAGACCAGCAAAAAGATTTGTGGATTCCCAGACCATATATGGTTTTGAAAAGCCAACTGGACTGGTGTGGTTAGAGAAAATCTGAGGCGGCGGGAAGAGAAATTTTACTGTTCTGTAATACCACACAGTTCCAAAATCTGTAATCCATCGAGCCATAACAATGGTCAATTTTCCATTTCGTGGTTCATTCCTTCTTCTTTTCCTTTTCCCTTTTTTTTTTTTTTTTTTTTTTTTGGTTCTCTCTCTCTCTCTCACTCTTTCTCTCCCTATTTTGTTTGGTGTGTGTATGCCAACCAGGGTATATATTTAAATATTTGGCCCAATCAATCCCTTGAATACAAGTCAGATCACATCACATTCTATACATGTGAGTTGACATCCAAGATAAATACAATTTATAATTGATCCCACATCAGTAAAAGTTCAAGATAAATACAATTCGTATTGCCTTACTAATTAATTCATGAACTAATTCCTGTGAAAAGGGTAAGTCCCAATGGAAACGGCAGGCCCGGTTCTGGGCCCAGGCGAGCAAGGCAGCCGCCTGGGGCCCCCTATTTTGGGCTAAAAAAAAGGCCCCCAAATACCTACTTCTTTACTAGTTATGAAAGCGCAAAAATCAATCCAAAGAAAAGCTTCTCCACTCTCCGGTTGGACACTTGGACCAGTTCTCTTATTTAAGCAAAAGGGGCCCTATTCTTCCAAGCCCAATTCCAGCCCAAAAGCATAAAAACTATAAAAAATATATATATTTTACTGTTTTACATGGGAATCAAGGGGGGCTTTTGCATCTATATCTCATATCAGATTTGAGAGGCTCCCCACAACGTCTCTCTCTGTCTCTCATCTCCTCTCCAGACTCCCATTCACAAATCATAACGTCTCTCTCTGAGTCTCTGTCTCTCACAATCTCACGCTCTCTCTCGGTCTCTCCACTCTCTACTCTCTAGTTTACTCATTAATTAATGATACTAGCTTAATTAATAATTTTGCATCTAAAAATACGAGAAGATTAATGTTTAAATGACACTTTGTTGTAATTGATTAATTTCTTTTGGTATTATAGCTTTAGATTTTATTTGGCTTTTTTTTTTTTTTTTTTTTTTTTTTTTGGTGTTGTAAAAATGGATTTTGCTTAATTATGAAGCAACAAGTATGTTATATGTATTCTATTTTTATAAGTTTTTGTAATCATCTCGTCATTTTAATCTATAAAAGAAAATTTTAGTAATTTTATATGCAAACAAACTTTATGTTGGTACTTGGTAGTAGGAATTTTTTTTATATTTATATTTAGAACATTTATTTTTTGAGAATATGTGTAGAAGGAAAAGGGCCCTATGTTGGGAGTTCGCCTAGGGCCCCAACTAACTCAGAACCGGCCCTCGGAAACGGTGTCCCTTCAAAATTTGTCCCATTAATTATTTTACTTCATATATACTGTAAGATGTTTTATACAATTTTAAATAAATTTAAAATATGGAACAATAAATAGATAGATAAATAAATAAAGACATTAGCTTCTGTTTTTTGGTTGGTAGAGCAAACAGTAAAACTTACCAGGGCCAAACTTGTTAGAGAATGAGTACAAGGATGAGCATTCAGTTGCTAGGTGCTTAATGTGTTAACAATGATGGGTGTCCGTCCAAAGCAACTTTGGTGCACTCCTCGCAACCTGGGAGTCTAGGACATTCCTTAATCCTTAAATTTATTTATTTGTTTATTTACATTTAATAAGATACAAGACATTTCTTTTGACTAATTCCTTGAAACACGGATAAGGTCACCATTCACTTTGCATTAATTTACATTTTAAGATAAAACTTGGTGAGTAGTTAACACCAAAAGGGAACAAGAAAGTCCTTTTGACTAACGATTAGAGATTTGGAGGTATCCTAAGCCTTACTCTCATTAAAGTTTTAGCCTATACTAATCTCCTAACGATCCGTGTAAGATACTTCATACCCATACAAGCAATGATGCATGTCATATTGCATAGCTACTTTTTTAAATTTATTTAATCAACAAGGATATCCGAGACTTTGGCCCCGACTAATCCCTTGAACATGTGCAATCTCTCTGTCCCACACACATGCACTCGATATTATTAAGCCCTTCAGGCCTAAGGGTAGCCCTAAAGAGAATCAACGCTTTTGTAAAACTTCAAACACTCAACCTATACTTTATAAGGCACTTATTAAGAATCGATTTGCCACTAAGCTAACCTTTTGGGCTTACTTGCCTAACTACTTATGCCTACCGATTACAACCCTAGGTTAGCCTTACAAGGAGGAGGTAGGTTTGCGAGACCCATCCACATAAAAATGCTATGTAAAAACATAATGGAGTCATCTTTCATGCGTTGCATAGATCATAAAAAAGAAAAGTGTGAAAATTTGAAAAAGTTATCACTGGGAAGGCAAAATACACACGTGAGTGGTAAGTCCGCTAAGGGTCGGCAATGGATTCAGTCGGGTCGGGTCAGGAAAATTGGGCTTTGTCAATAAATGGGCCAGCCTTTTAAACAAATTTCCAAGAAGGCGGTCATTGGCACCCGAAAGCTTACATTTTATTTTCCACTTATTTTAAACTTTTCAAGGTTTTATGAAAAATATAAAAGGTTTTCATGAAAAATGGCCATGCGAATTATTAAAAAACATCATTTAAATAATTTTGTAAAAGAAAGTTATTCTAAAATTTGTTATTTAAGTAAACTATTTGGCCATCTATAATCTCTGTTTATGTAAAAATGAGACAAATATTGTAAATAGTCAAAAAGTTCATTTAAAGATAGATTAGAAAAATTATTTCCTACAAAGTTGTTCAAAATGATGTCTTCTCGTGGACTGAATGATTAGTTTTCATGAAAATATTTTGAGTATTTTTTTATAAAGTCTTAAGAAGTTTAAAATAAGCAGAAGATAAAAAGCAAATCTTAGGGGGCCAATAGAGGCTTCCAATTTTCAAAGCCTAGGCCCAGCTCACAGGCTTGGGTATTCTTGGGCTTATATGCGGGCTTGAGCTGGTCTTTGGGCTTGAACTTTAAGCTTAAAATCAGGCCAGTGTTTGAGCTTTTCAGTTAGGCCTCGTTTTAACCTCAATATACACTCAACTAAATGTAATTTGTATACTTAGTAATCAATTAAATAAATATAATTTCAGTTATTAAAGTTCATAACTTCATCAAATAAATTAAAATTCACATTATATATTATATAACTTCAAATTTCAAAGATAAAATAAGTAATATTAATAATAATAAGCTTATAATTTCTAACTTGAATATTTAAAGTTCAATCAATGAATTGAATAAAATTATATTAAATTATTTTAGCATAAAATTTGAATTTTGGAGGTCTACTATTTTCAATAAAATATAAAAATAATATAAAAATATAAAACCTTAAAAATTGAGTTCATAAAATTATTTATTGATTAAAATAAATAATTGAACATTTGGACTATAAATATGACACGCACGTGGTAAATCGAAACTAGGTGTAAAGTTGGGAGGACTTTGATGCCAATAGTTGGGTACGGATTCAAATCCTATATCGTGCAATTGCTTATCCTTTTCTATGGTCATTGGGTAGTTAATATTTACACTGGCCATTTTGTCAAGAAAAGTAAACAATTAAACGAGTAATCTAACAACTGTTGCAGGGTTGGTTGAACAATCAGGTCTTGAGTGTGTTCTCTAGACATCATCGTTTTAATTCCTCATAACTATCGTTGTCTGTGCAGGTATGGGGCCCCTCACACGGGGCCATCAAGGGATTAGTTTGGACTGAAATTTCTGTGAGAGTAAAGCTTAGGACACCCTAATCATTAATTTTTTAAAAAATAAAAAAATCAAATGTTATTTAGTTAGACAAATAAATGGCTAAATAACGTAAACAAATAAAATTGAGCTTTTCTGGCCCATGGGCTGTGTTTGGATTGGATCCTTTTTTCAATTTTTTAAGGAGGCCTTTATTGGCACTCAAAGACTTGTTTTTCATTCCCCACTTATTTTACACTTTAAGATTTTATGGAAAATATATATGGTTTTCATAAAAACTGATCACAATGACTATTAGAAAACATCAATTTGAACAACTTTTTAGAAGAAAGTTTTTCCAAAATCAATCGTTTAAATGGACTTCTTAGTCATTTATGAAGTGAAGACTACAAATGACAAAAAAAATCTACTTAAACAATGCGCGATAAGTTGTTCAAGATTTTGGAAAACCTTTTTTCTAAAAAGTTGTTCAAAATGATGTTTTCTAATAGAATGCGTGATAAGTTTTTATGAAAACTTTATATATTTTTCATAAAACATTAAAGTGTAAAATAAGTAGGGGATGAAAATCAAGTCTTGGGGTGCCAATAGAGCCCTTTTTTTAAATTTAAAACCAAGTTTCTCAAGCTAGACCTATGGGCCAGAGTTTTGGCCTAGTCAGATCTATGGAACCCTAGGCTTAGGCTTAGCCCAAGTATCTTAGGGTCCAGCCACATTCATGCTTGGGTTGACTCTTCGGCTTTTCATTGACCCTTAAAGTTTAAGCACTTGGTCTTACAATTTAGTTCCAGATTTGGTTATGGTTTTTAAAAAACCATCACCGTGTTGGTTTAAGGAGATTGTGACACCTAGGCGCAAGAAAATCAATGAACGATTTCAGACTAAAAGACCAAAAGTTGCAGAGCTAATCTCAATGGAAGTGTTTTTTGGTCCTTTTGATTTGCGTTTTCCATTGATTTTCTTGTATTGATGTGTCTGGATTCCCTTAAAACGGTGATGGTTTTTTTTTTTCTTTTCTTTTTTTTTTGTAAACTATCATCAAATCCAAATCCAATTGGGGGTATATCTCCACATTAGAGGTTTGAAACCCAATTCTATCTAAGCAAATCCCACAATTAAGTGGGCTTCTATTGGCACTTGAAGACTTGCTTTTCATCGCCCACTTATTTTACATTTTAAGGTTTTTTGAAAAATATAAAAAGTTTTTATAAAAACCGAACACGTTATCCGTTAAAAAAAATATCATTTTGAACAACTTTGTAGAAAAAAGTTTTTCCAAAATCTATCGTTTAAGTGGAATTTTTGGCAATTTACAGTCTTTATTATATAAATGGATACAAAGTCCATTTAAACGATAGATTTGGAAAAACTTTCTTTTACAAAATTGTTCAAAATGATGTATTCTAATAAATCATGTGATCAGTTTTAATGAAAATCTTTTACATTTCTTATAAAAATTTAAAATATAAAGTAATTGAGGGATGAAAAACAAATCTTGGCCCAATAGAGACCCCCCACAATTAATCCCAGGGAATGGCTATTGCAACCCCCCATTCTTATCACCCCACCCCCATCCTTTAGGTTTTTAAGGTTTTATGCAAAATATAAAAGGTTTTTATGAAAACTGGCCGTAATGTCCACTAGAAAACATCATTTTGAACAACTTTGTGGAAGAAAGTTTTTTCTAAATCTATTGTTTAAATATACTTTTTAGCCATTTATAGCCTTTATTTCATTTTTTGCCAAAAAGTCTACCTAAACAATAGATTTTGGAAAAACTTTCTTCTGTAAAGTTGTTCAAAATGATGTTTTCTAATGGACCAAGTGATCGGTTTTTGTAAAAATCTTTTATATTTTTCATGAAATCTTAAAAACCAAAAGAAAAAGGGTGGGATTATAAGAATGGGGGGTTGCAATTGCCGTTCCCTTACCCAGTCAATACAAGAGTAAGCCCAGCCCATCCTAGATTATGCTAGTCCAGCCAACACCAAGCCCCTTCAACAACCCTTTTTTTTTTTTGTCCCCCCTCCCCCACTAAATTATTCTATTTTTTTTTTATTTTATTTTTTGCAAGAGACAAATGAAGCTCCGATGAGATAGACACGCAGCCACATAAAATAATGATGAGTTGGGCACTCATTTATGGAAGGATTAAAGCCATCCCTGTGGTGGCAAGATGTAGGGCTAAGGTGGATGCCTCACATTCTATTAAGTTAGCAGCCACCACACACCAACATTTATATCTTTGGGCAACTCTATTTGTACTTGACAGCTCTTGTTCTTGAAACGAATAGCCATGTACGTACGTTACATCTTCAGAACAGAGAGAGAGAGAGAGAGAGAGAGAGAGAGAGATATGGGCTTCACTGAGAGCATCTCTCAGGTGAGTTATATGGTATGCTATTGTTATATTATAACATTTAGAATAAGTTGGAATGCTCTATAATAAGCTAAATGCATGTGCTAGATATAGTAATAGTTCACTTTTTCATAAGGGTGAGTTACTGTTTTATTTGTAATGTCAATTTTCCCTCCCTTTCTCAGCAACCAAATACATCACTCTCTCTATTTCTCAACAATCAACACGTACAGCAACAAATATGAAAAATAAGATATTTCTCTTCCTCCATTTTTAAAATTTTCTCAGTAACCAAACAGTCCTAAAAATACAATATTTTTTATTTTTAAACATAATACTAAAATCTTATATATATAGATATATATATATATATATATATATATCAGAAAACATACCCTTATGCTTAGCCCATTTGTCCCACTTCAAGCAACCTCGCATTCAAAAAACATAACTTTCTTGAACTACCATTGAACTGAATCACAGATTTAAGTTCGTCTCTTACTTTCAAGCATCTCAATTTCCTCAACCAGTAATCCTTCCTCACTTTCCGCAGACCCCCCTTTTGCATACCCTTTCTTGGCCAAGATTTTGCATACAGTTGGTGAGGAGAAGAGAAGAGGGTTTAAAGTGTGAGAGTCAAAAGGAAGGGGAAGTATCTGGAGAGAGACAGACACAAAGAGAGAGAGAGAGAGAGAGAGAGAGAGAAAAAGAGAATGGATGTTGGAAGATAGTAATTGGTTGTTTATGAAAAAAATAGCAGAAATTTCAGTTGTGGCAAAAAATAGCACACCATACATTTGCACAATTGGAGCACTTTGTGCTAAATTATAGCATTTGGCACTGTAGCATGTGTTAAAATAATAATGACTTACCATTTTTAACTCACATGACTAGAGATGCTCTGAGAAGGAAGAACCTTTGGTGAAGGAGTCATGGGAGGTCTTGAAGCAAAACATTCCTCAACAGAGTCTCCATTTCTTTAGCCTGTAAGTGTTTGTGTGGAGAGAGAACAAAGATCGATATACTTTTTGTTTTTTTTTTTGGCTAGGTGGGTCTAATCCTGATTTTGTGTTTGATGAATATATATGGATTAGGATCTTAGAGAACGCACTGGGGGCAAAGAGCATGTTTTCCTTTCTGAAAGGCTCTATTTGGTTTGCGGATTTTATCATGGAAAAAAATATATATATATATAAGGAATAGTACTTTCCATTGTTTGGTTGCAATGGAAAATATGAGAAATAAGAATTTGACTAATTTTGACTTGATATGATTTTATCTTTTCTTTTCATTTTCTTTTCTCCTCATTTTTTATTCCCTTTTTTTTTTTTTTCCTTGGTAGAATCCATAAACCAAATAGAGGGAAAGACTCCGGCGAAATTCCACTGAATAATCCTAAGCTCAAGGCCCATGCTGTTAAGGTTTTCTACATGGTGAGTGTACGTAAGGGCTTCAGTACTCTTTTGTGATCTTTGTGGACCTGAAGGGTTCAGTCTTTTGTGCTCATATATGGTTCCATTTTTATTTTATTTTTTCTTTTAACCAAATGATAGGACTAACACACAAATGTGTGTGGATGTTTGTCATCGTTTGGTAATTTTCATTTTTATTTTTATTTTTAAATGTTGGAACCATAAGCACAATGTTTCTAAACTCCAAGCCCTTGTTGGGGTAATACATAGGCCTAAGGTCCCTTGGCTAAAATATTTAATATATAGTTTTTTTAATTAATAATTAGGGCATCGTTTGGTACACTGGATATAGGGTTTGGATTGGATAAGATTAGGTGGGATATACTTTCCTGCTGGATAAGTATACCCTTGCGTATCCTTGCCTATCCCATCCCCTTTGTTTGATAGATGTAAGGATATAATGTAGGAGATAATTATGCTATCCAATCCAGTGTTTAATATGTTATATTACCTTGTGTCACACCCCAAACCCAAAAGACTGAATTTGACGACATGATTGTCATAACCCACATAGGACTATGTCCCACATAGGCTAGACCACTTAACAATATCAATATGTAATAAATCTGTCTCCAATAATCCATCCACAATAAAATTCAAGACATAGCATAACTAAAATCTCAACAATTAATTGAAATAATTAGATAAATTCATATCCATCAAGGTAAATTGTCACCTCCAATAACCTACTACAACGTCCATTGAAATAATAAACTAATTCTTCTAACTACTAAAATATAAGTTCTAATCAAACTAGCAGATTAAGCTGTCGACATCCTAGCTCTTCGTACGCGGAAGCCACTCACATCAAGCTATTCATCTGTAGGGAAAAATATAAGGGGTGAGCATAACGCTCAGCAAGAAAACATTACACAATATATACAGGAAGAGGTCAAGTATATTCGCACGATTGATTTTGAAAAAAAACATGAGTACAAAACGATAGAGGTTTACAATAAATCATTTCTTTCAATTCGATAGGCATATAAACTTTTAGAAGTAATTCTCTTGCTTTCAATTCAATAAACAATGACACTGAAACACTTTCGATAACAATTCATTCGATAAATCACTTTAAAATCACTGATCGATAAAACGAATCAATAAAACATTAGTTCATACAAGTACTTCCTCTGGCTAAACTCACATTCAATAGGCGCCCATCATCGTGGGACTTTACACTACATCAGTACTGATGACCAACAGTATTAGAATCCCCTACTGGCACGGACCAATTTTCCAACAGTATTAGAATCCCCTGCTGGGACGGACCAATAATCTAACCAGAGTTTACACTTATACAAAAAAAACATTTGACAAATATCTTTCACAAGTAATGTAGATTCAAACACATATGTAAAACAATTTCAATAAATGACTATTTTTGCTTGACCCACAGTACATAAGAAATAAACACTTTGATAATGAAACGATTTTAAAAACAATTGTCCATAAATCATTGGCTCATAAAAGAAGAATAACAATCAGATTTATTTTTATTTAATCAAAGAGGGTAATACATTGTGCAAGTTCCCTTACCTCAAGCCAAACCTTCAACAATCCAAGCGATCAAACTCCTACCAATCCCAACGCTACTCAGAACCTAAAATCAATAATATTATTTATCAATAAATCATACTTAAATTAAAGGGTCTCTCCAACTAGATGGTGCGTTACGTTAAGGGTTCAACGTTTAATTCTCATGGCCTTATAATGCTTACTATATTTAATATAATTAATATATACACTAACGTGGCATTAAAATAGACTCATGTTAAATTATAAGTTAATAGGTTTGAATTACTTTTTAACACAGAAAAGTTACCAGTCAATCCGAGAAGTTGACTGTCAACAGATGCGACGTTGACAGTCAAAATGTAGTAAAACAGCAGCAGATTTTGTATTAACTTCCTATGCTACCCAAGGCAAAAGCAGAAGTTCACCCACTGATTTTTCCTCAAAATCAGTTCCTAAATCTGTGGGAGAAGTATTTGTGGAAGGGTGTACATGGGTTGTAGTGGTGGAAACCACTATTTTTGGTTTTCCTTATCACCCAAACCCAAATAAAGAGATTTTTAGTGGTTGGATGATCTTGTGCAGTAGCTATGAAGGGGTTTTTTGAGTGGTGGTGATGATGGTTTAGTGGTTTTAGAAGTGATAGAGATGGAGGATTAGATTAGAGAAGAAAATATTGATAACACAATAAAGTTACCAGTCAACAGATGGTAAGTTACCTTTAAACAGACACGAAGTTGGCAGTCGACTCCTGCAAAACAGCAACAGCTCCTTTTTCCTTCTCTCTTGCTTTTTTTTTTTTTTTTTTTTTTTTTTTTTTTCCTCTTTATATTGTTTTCAGTCAAAAGAATATTAATCCTCCATAAAGGTTTCTTATATAGGATGCAAGTTAATCCTAACCTAATTAGGATTACCTTCAAAGTGAGTGTTTGATTAGGATACGAACACTATCTCTCATTGATTAGAGAACAATTACCTTGTTTGGTTACAAAGTTGAATGTGTTTGAAGTTAATTCTAAATTAACTCATACATTTAAAGGCAATCAATTTTATATTTAATTAATTAAACCTAAGAAAAATTCGGGGTATTACACCTTGGATAATGGACATTTTTCTTTTTTATTCCAAAATTTTAACCATTCCATTAAAAGACTAAAAATAAGGAAAAATTTTTACTATTCATATTCTAATATACTTAGGCTGCATTTGGCTTGCAAAAATAAAATGAATAGACAAGAATAAAATGAATAGGGAATGAAAAGCGAATCATTTTATTTTAATATTTGGTAAGGTGTTAGAATGAAATGCGAGAGAGATCGAACATGACCCACAACACGTTGAAATTTCATTCCTCAAGGTGGAAATGGTCATTATGAAGAATCAAAACTCATTATTGCATATTTGCATTGCATAAAATAAAATAAAATTTGCTAATAAAGCTAACAAACTAGGCGAGCCCTTCAACTCCAAGCCTCCAACTATAATAATCAGTTCACTATGAAGAAACAAAACTCATTAATGTATTGCATAAAAACTGCTACAAATTGACGGTCCGTGTTCCATCGATCAAACACCATCACCTACCTATACACAGATCATCGTCGCATAAAAAATAAAAAATAAAAAATAAAAAAAAATGAGCAAGTTCTAGAATTTTCGATTCATTATACAGGAATAATAATCAAAACGATGGAACGGTGCCGTATCTAGTGTCCGTGTTGAGAACAGGTGAGGAAGTACAGTAAATCTGATCCATCTCGAGCTCCATCTCCGTTCGCTTCGCGAACCTGCCTTTGATCTTCGGCCCCGTCTCTGCATAAGCTTTGCACGACAACCCAAAGAAAAATCCCACCCACCCACACACATAACGAATGGAGCTCAAACTTCCCTCAAGTAATGGGTTCGAAGGGTCAATGTCAGGTGCTTAAGAGAGAAAAAGGGGAGCAGAAGGGATAGCGTGATTAATGGTTCGAAAAAAGAAGGAACCTCTATGGAAGACCATTTCTACATCCATGACGGTTTCAATATTAAAAAAAGAAAAAATTCATCAAAAAGAAGAACAATAGGGAGAACGAGATCAGGATGGAAACAAACTTGACTTTTGAAGATGAGTACAAATGTTTGTGTGAATTGATCGACCGATTGCTGTTGAAGAAGAACACGATTTCTGCGTAAATGGAAGAAGAAGAAAACGATCGTCGTAGAAGATGAAGAAGACAATCTGCTTCAATGGAGGAATGAGAAGAACATCGCCATGGAAGAGGAGGAAGACGATTGCTGTGGAAGCCCTCCATTTCGTTGTGTGGAATCATCGCGAATGATCAAGCAATTTGGGCAAAACAATCCGATGCTTCTATCCTGATGTTTTAAGTCGGAATATCTACTCCCAGGACAAAATAAACCCACCCTAACCATAGGTTTATTATACCCTCCAAGTGGAGGATAAAAAAATCCCAGAATAACTTATCCTGTCCCTAATAGAAGTTACCAAACATGGGATATAAAAATCCCAAGATAAATTATCTTATCAAGGCGTATATTCGGCTTACCAAACAAGGCTTGGAAGTATATTAAGCTTTACTTTTGTTGAGATTGAGTTAAGACTAATCTTCAATGATAGGTGCGACAAGTCTTAACGACAATCTCTTAGGAATTAGTAGTACAGCCAAGGCTTGATTACTTGATGGACTAATCCCATTAGGATTAAAATATTTAATAGTTAAAACTATTTTTTTTTTCATTATATTAAATTAACCAACCAAAAGGGCAAAAAAAACATACAAAAAAAGCTATATCCCATCCCATCCCCACCCAGTAAAGTTGGTGTTCAAGCCGAATCTCATCAAGAATAACATAATTTTACGACGTAGAGACACGCTGTGGAAATTTGTTTGGAGTGGTTGGAAACCTGGTGAGGCAAAAATTCAAATGGGACGTCCCTGTTCTTTAAAAATACAAGAAAAATTGTAACTTTTGATTACGAAAAGTCACGAGATCTGTAATATATCAACGAAAAGCTCTCATTGACAACTACGTGATGGGAGAAATGTGTTCATTTCTTCCTGGCATATCGAGACCAAAAAAGGGCTTCATTTTTTCTTTTTTGAGAAAATGTTATAGATCCCTAAATATTTCTCTAAATTTTTTCCTAATTATGAGATTATTGATGTGACCAGCACTCATTTAAAAATTACCAAAAAATTAGGATAAATTACATTAAGATCTGTAGAATCTGACAAAGACTGATGCATCTCCTCATATTTATTAAATTATACTAACACCTTTATTTTACAAAATAAACTACAAAGAGACCTTCCCTCCATAGTTATTAAATCTGGACCGAACATTGACCTGGTCAAAAGGCCGGGTCACTGGGTCACTGGTCGGACCAGTCTTATAATTAAAATAATAATAAAAATTTATAATAATTAGTTTAGATATATTTAGTTGGTTTTATTTTGTAAGTGAGACAAACTAGTTAAATAATATGTATTGTAATACTAGACATGACGAGTTGGCTTGGTTAAGAAGTTAAAGGGTCTTATATTATCTTGTTGGTTGTGGTTTCAAACTCGTTCAGTTGCGTTTCTTAATTGGTTTGTCAAAACAACCTTTAAAGCTTGTTTGCCTCATGCCTTCTTAATTGGTTCAGCTGGACCGGTTTGCTCTGTTTTGGGAATAAAAACTATTCGGTTTGGTCTGGGTTTAATTACTATGTTTCTCTCTAACTTCCGTTAAATCATACTCAATTTTTTTCAAAATACCTTAACTATCTTTATTAGATGACAACTTTCATGTTAAATGCATATAACTTATCAGTTTAACTCATTCATTTAACACATTCGAGAATAGAAAATTTAAGCTTTTTAGCATTTTTCTTATATATATATATATATATAAAGGACTATGTAGCATTACTCATATGTAAAAATAAATTTATAGAATTATTACAATGGGGATGCACATAAAGATGTGGCAAATGAGGTGGCAACTTGGCAAATCAAATTTTTTTTGTTCTCACTTCAATTAAAAATTTAATTAAATAAATAATTGTTTCTAATAAGCAAATCTAATGGCTACCACATTAGTTGGATAGAAAATTTAAGCTTTTTAACATTTTTCTTATATGTATATAGATATGTATATTATTTTTTTAGTTGTTAATATTCAAATGTGTTAGATGAATGAGTTAGACTAATAAATTATATGCATTTAACATGAAAGTTGTCATCCAATAAGGATACTTAGGGTATTTTGAAAAAAATTAAGCGTGATTTAACGGATTAATGGACGGAGGTTAGAGGGAGAGGTTTCTTTGTAGTTTATTTTGTAAAATGAGGGGTGTTAGTGTAATTTCATAAACGTGGGGGGTGCATCTGTATTTGTCATATTCTATAAGAGATCTTAATGTAATTTACCCAAAAATGTATGCATGCGGTGGTGTGGCTGTTACTACTCTTTTATCTTTAACCAATGTTAGGATTTTTTGAGTCTGTACTCTTTAAGAATGCTTGTATAATTATTTAGAGTCAATTTCCAAAATTTAGATCAATTTATAATATTACCATAATTAGTAAATTTATAATATTAACATTCTTAGTTATTTTTTTTATTAACATGTTCAAAATTTTGTCCAATTTCTAATATTAGCAGTATTTATTATTAGAAATTTATAATTAATATTACCATTTTTAACGATTTATGAGTTTTTTTTTTTTTTTTTTGTTATTTGGTACCGTACTACCATGGTAAGAAAATTAGACTTCCCATTATAACTAGGGCTACAATGGATAAACAATTCCCTTTTATTGATAATATGAGTTTTCTCTTTCTTTACCCTGTAAGCGTTTGTGTGGAGAGAGAACAAAGATCGATATCCTTTTTTTATTTTTTATTTTTGGCTGAGTGGGTCTAATCCTGATTTTGTGTTTGATGAATATATATGGATTAGGATCTTAGAGATGGCACCGGCGGCAAAGAGCATGTTTTCCTTTCTGAAAGACTCCGACGAAATTCCACAGAATAATCCTAAGCTCAAGGCCCATGCTGTTAAGGTTTTCAACATGGTGAGGGTACCTAAGGGCTTCAGTACTCTTTTGTGATCTTTGTGGACCTAAAGGGTTCAGTCTTTTATGCTTATCTATGGATCCAAAATTTATTTTTTATTTTTTATTTTATTTTTGTCCTTTTTACCAAATGATAGGAATAACACACATTGTGTGTGGATGTTTATCATCATTTGGTATAAATAAATAAATAAAATAAAAAAGAAGTAAAAAGTTGGAACCGTAAGCACAATGTTTCTAAACTCCAACCCCTTGTTGGGGTATAGTACATAGGCCTAATATTTGAATAACATAATTTTACGCCGTAGAAGACGTGGTGGAAATTTGTTTGGAGTGGTTGGAGACTTGGAGAGGCAAAATTCAAATGAGACGTCCTTGTTCTCTAAAACTACAACAAAAATCTTAACTTTTGATTACGAAAAGTCACGAGACCTGTAATATATCAACGAAAAGCTCTCTTTGACAACTACGTGATAGGAGAAATGTGTTCATTTCTTCCTAGCATATTCGAGACCAAACAGAAGGGATTTTTATTTATTTTTTTTTTTTCAGCACTCATTTAAAAATTACTAAAAAAATCTATGCATGTGGTGGTGTGGCTGTTACTCCTCTTTTATCTTTAACCAATTTTAGGATTTTTTAAGTCTATACTTTTTAGGAATGCTTGTTTATTTATTTAGAGTCAATTTCCAAAATTTTGATCAATTTATAATATTACCATAATTAGTAAATTTATAATATTAACATTCTTAGTTAATATTACCATTTTTAGCGATTTAGGAGTATTTATTTGTTTGGTTATTTGGTACCATGGTAAGAAAATTAGACTCCCCATTATAACTAGGGCTACAATGGACAAACAATTCACTTTTATTAATAATATTCAATGAGTTTTCTCTCCAATCTCTCCTCGTACATTCAAAGAACACTTGATAGATTCTAGGGTTTTATCTTAAATTAGAGATGTGATCTTCAATCTTACTTTTGGGCATTTGTGTTGGGTGTTCAAAGAACACTTTTGGGCATTTGTGTTGGGTGTTCGGGGTGCTGGTTTTCCTTGTTTCTTATTTAGGTGCATGTATTCAAGACTATATGCGATTTTTTATTTCTTTCTATTTTTATGTGAGGGAAAACTTAAGCCACTCTAGTCGAGCTTTGCATACAAGCACCTTTATTGAGGGAGACATGGCAATCTCTTTTTTATGGACAAGATAATTTAGTATCCAATAAGGTTAAATTTTGAGCAATGCTACATATACTGGATAAATTCTTTGGATGATGTGGCATTCACTTTTTCAAAACATAAGGAGCTTGATGTTTTTGTTAATTACAAGTACGTCATAGACACATCCATAGGCATACTAACATGGTAAATCAAACCGATATACTCCACATTTTCCTTAAATTTTGATTGACTTCCACGTTGATCTAGTGCATTTTTGTTCCTAAATCACTTGTATTAGTATCGTAATGAATATTGTGACACATATGGTGCTACGATGATGCTTTCTTTTGTTTGCATGTAAATGACGATATATTAGAGCTAAAAATATCCCAGGCACAATAATTCCCTGATGGAAATTTGGTCATATGATCAAAGAGTAGGCAATTACTTTGGCTCGATAAAGTGCGTAAGGCAAACATGTATATATATATATTAACCTTTTTCTTGGTGTCGAGATTATTAGGGCAAAAACCTCAAAAAGTAGAGGTCTTGCGTTCGACTCCTGCTAATAAACCTCATACAAGGATTTCATGATTCTCATGGTTTTGGATTTAATATATTTGCAGTGCACATTATAAGTAATGTTTTAGTACTTATTAATTAAGCTACTGTGACGCATGCATTAAGACATGTGAATCGGCGGTTCAACTTCGAGAGAAGGGCGAGGTGGTGGTGGCTGAGAACACTTTGAAGAATTTGGGATCTGTCCATCTTAAGAAGGGAATCATTGATCCACATTTTGAGGTACGCACTCGCAATATATACTATTATTTTTGTTAATGGGGATTGTGTTTATAATCTGTATAAGTGATTTATTTATTTGATTCACCATTGGGTTAATTAGGTGGTGAAAGAAGCTCTATTAAGAACAATCAAAGAAGGAGTTGGAGAGAAATGGAGTGAGGAGATGGGCTGTGCCTGGGGTAGAGCCTATTACCAGTTGGCTGCAGCCATTAAGGGGGAGATGAAAGAAGAGGCTGCTCAACTATCCTCAAACCTCCCTTAATGTGCATGTGTGTGTGTAGGTGTGTGTGTGTGTGTGAGAGAGAGAGAGAGAGAGAGAGAGAGATATTTCTATTGCTCCTATCTATGCTCAGTTCTGCAGTTTATGGTAATTAATTAATGACATTCACTAATCATTTATCTATAAGCAAAGGATTAATTAAGAACAACCCTTAATTAGAGACACACTTAATTTGTTGTTTTGTTTAATATATATGACACTAGTAAAAAAGAGACCAAAACTTAATTAATAACTTTTAACATGGTAAATCTATAGACTATATGATTACAGAATTATGACAATTGCATGACTTTGGACCATCTAATTTGTATATCTTCTTAATTTGATCAGTGGTTAAACTTTTAATTAAAGAAATTAAAATTGTCACCAAACTAAATTATCGAAAGGTCCAATTCCATGCAATCATGCATCATGGGTATTCGGCATAGAAAAATTACATATTTTAATCAATCATACTAATCAAATTAACTCTAGGTCACCATCGTTGAGCCATATGTTTAACAACTCCTTGACCCCCCATTCATTGAAAGTTATGGCTAACCCTTGCATTACAGAAAGCTAGGCTACATTAATGTAATGGACCTGCTTAATTACTTTGTACCTCCAGGTTTATCTAGAGCCAGGTTAATTTTAAAATAGTGATTCAACTAGCACAGCAGCCATCTAAATCTTGGTAAAATGATAGGCCAGCCTCCAGGTAATTTATCTCATAAATTAAAGGTTCAGAAAGATCATTAAACAGCTAATCACCATGCTATTGACTTTGTTATGCCAATAATATGGCCTCGTTTACCAGTTGTCATTCAACATCACTACTGATCTTTTCCTTTATTTTTAATGACTAGACGAGTAAAGATTCTCTCAGTTGCATTAGATGGTCTGATGAATTGAAATTTGGATGGTTTAGTGCATGAAGTTTGGACCCTTCATACCGTATGAGGCCCATATGTTTTGGTGGGTCTTACGTGCTATAAACAGTCCAAATTTCAATTTGTTTCACCGTTCATTAAACGGTGAGAATCTCTTCTTTAGAACATCTCCAATAGGATTAGCTATTTTTTCTCTACTTTGGAGACTTTCTTATTTAGCTAAGGGAGTAAAGAGGACTCTCCAAGAGGATAGTTAAATTAGAGAACACCTATTCGAGCAAGAATTCCAAGGGATCTCCATAGGACCAGTTATTTTTTTCTTTACTTAAGCGAAGAGAGTCAATAGGCTAGGGCTAGCTATAGTTGAAGAGCCTCAAAAGGACTAGTTACTTATACTTTAGAGAATTTGATAGCTAACCTTTGGAAATGTTACTAGTCTCTAATTTTGATAACTAGCCTTTTGTTGCATATATATTCAAAGAAATAAATGAAATGGATCGTGGGTTAATATGGGCGTAAACAAATTGAACCGAGTTAAACTATTGCGGTGTTTTAGCTCAGGTTGGTTGAACTCAAGATCAAGCAATATAAAAGGCATAAAGCTTATGTGATGCTGCTCTTCTTCATCTAGGCCATAGGCCATGATGTTACTTTTGAATAAAATCTTTTCTTTTTTTTTTTTTAATCTTGGATTAAAAAATAAATAAATAAAACGAAGAAGAACTCTTGAGAAAGACAAAATATAGATTTTAATAATCAAAGTTACTCTTCCTTGTGGCTTAGAGCCCTATTTATAAGGGACTAACCTTAGTTGTGGCTAAGCATGAAATTAATTAGAAAAGAAAAAATTACCAAAATATGTTTGCTGAACTCCATCCTATTTATATTGAATGCATTTGATATCCCATTCCAATACTTTCTTTTGTAGTACGTGTTAACAAATTCTTTTAAGTGCCTTCTTTCGATTATTCTAAGGGGTCATGTTATAAATCTAGTCATGCTAAGCTTGATATGGTCAAACTTGGCAAGTTAAGTAATGGAGTTTGACACTCGAGGTTATGTTCAACTTAATTAGGATACTAAACCAGCTCAAAGACGCTGTTAATTCAAATCTCTAGCAAAACAAAATAAGATCATAGTCGGCCATTTTTTAAAATCTTTGCTTGGCTCTATTCTAGTGGGGTTTTTTTTTTGAATTTGTTTAGGATTTTCGTAGGATATCTTTAAGTTATTTAAAGTCAATTATGTGTGAAGTGCTATTTTGCAATTATTTAGTAATTTTTGGCAATTCCTACTATTCTCAAATATATATATATATATATATTTTTAACAAGGTAGGATTAGAGTTATTATAAATACTACTTATGTAGCCTTGTGAATGGCAGTTGATTATTAATAAAATTTTAGAGTTTCTCAAATTTTCCTAATAAATTCAAGCGTTCCTCCTGGAGAATTATGGGATTTAGTAATTGGGTTAAAAAAATTCGCATTATTCCTTAATTCTCTGTTCGTTTCTGCTACCTCAAATCTTTTTCAGCAATCAAATAGCATATTATTTGGATTAGGAAGAACACATTATTTCACTCCAATTAGTGCCAATCCTACCTCTCTTTTTTTCTTTTCTCTTTTTTAAAGGAGCGGCAGGGGGGGGGGGGGGGGGGGGGGGAGCTGGAGATTTAAACTGTAGATTTACCTCCACCCTAACCCCCCGTCCACCCAAGACAAGGCCCAAAAAAATTAGGGTTTTTGTTGGGGCCCTATTTTGCAAGTGTGACACAGTGATCCATGGCCAGAGGAGCCCGTCCTTGCCTTAACCCCTTTTCTATCTCAAATGGGCTACCCGAAATGCCTAAAGCGTGTGACCAACTACACTGGCATAGGGATCGGCTATTGACCCCCTCCCTCCCCCAACCCCCCCCCCCCCCCAAAAAAAAAAAGAAAAAAAAAATTATCACACTTCCGATGCCTTAGGTTTTTAAGGTTTTATACAAAATATAAAAGGTTTTTATGAAAACCTGCCACGCTACCCACTAAAAAACATCATTTTGAATAACTTTTCAAAAGAAAGTTTTTCAAAATCCATCGTTAAAGTAGGGGGATTTGATAAAAATAGGGGGCAATAGCCGTTCCCACAAGCATAACTATGTCAAAAATGTAAACTTTGGCCTGGACAAAACCCTCATACCCTGCTCCGATATTTTAGGGCCGTGATAATTATATAATATTTTTTTTTCCTCGTACAAATGATAATTATATAATTACATTTTTCTTTTTCTTTATTTGGCCAAGCAATAAAAGACCCCAAATCCCACAGAACCCACCCTTTTTATGGGCCCTCAAATTGCATTTTTCGATTCTTTCACTGTCATGACAACTAATGATAGTGAACTTTTATACAAATTTATGGTCTGTTTTTTTTTCCCCCTCTAATGCTATGTAACAAACAACCTACACATACAATCTTAATCCCTACCTCATAAGATAGGGCCCCAATCCTAAACTGATCATATTAATTAAGGATTTAAGGTTTAAAACTCCAAACCCAAAACCTCCCACAACAAGAGGGGGAGAAATGTCACAAGGTCGCAAAGCTACTGGCATAAATAAATGGTTATTGGAGGCTTAAATGTTATGATAAAGTTCTATATAAACACTTGGGACAGGCCAGATTGCTTATGACTTTGTGAGGTAGCCACTAGTCCATTAACAAATAACAATGTACTTGGGCCTGGCTCCTTGAGCCCGGCCTTTCCTGGTGGACCCTCTTAGCTAACCTAGCTCGTGGCTTGCCAGACTGGGCTAGTGCATCCACACTGGGGAGTAGGTACCTAACTCCCCAACCTTGCCTTGAACCGCGCACATATGCTTTATCAAAGGGCCTCTGCATTCGTCTTGTTGAGGAAGGTGGCCACATATGTTTCCTTAGCAAAGCCCAAAATTCTGACCCAAAAAAAAAAAAACAGAAAAGCCCAAAATTAACCATTTTTATGTCATTTTTTATTTTGGGTCCATGGTATCTTCAAAACACTCTGCTAAGCACGCCTCTTACATGGTTGAGGCCTATAATTATGTGCCAATAGGTATTCTGCCTATAGCTAGGTGCATATCTTTTCTTTGAGAGTGAATCTTACATATAACTGTGACATGGTTATGTAGTGTCACAAATCAATAAGAATCAAATAAAGTGGGATTGTAAGTCAAAAAGAACTCTGACAAACCTATTTTGCTTGGCTCTCATTGGTCTGTGACACCATATCAACCGTGTCACAGTTATATACAAGTTTTTCTCCTCCTTTGAATCCTCTTCAAAAAAAGAAGTGTTTCAAGGAGTCAAGAGGTTGTGAGTTGAACTCCCATTAGGTATGTGAACGCTTATATCACTCAATCCTCCATCCCTCCCTCCAAAAAAAAAAAAAAAAAATCTCATAATCATGCGGAGTTCACATAAGTCTCATTCTCGTGTAAGAAAGATAGTAAAAGATTCAGTCAAATTTGTTGTGCGCGGGTCATTTTCCATCTTAATAGCAGCTGGCAATGAGATAGTTTTGAAACCCTGAAGATTAATCAAATTCTTCAAGAACCTAATTGGTTAGACCACCTAGCTTCAATTCAATGGTCTTGGGACCCTCCCTAGATACATTTCATTTTTGGCTATTGAAGAGGAACCAAATCCTTCAAAACCTACCTAAAGTTAGTGTAGTATTTACGAAATTGTACTATTTGGAAAGTCACGTGTTTTTGAAAGACTTCGCATTAACATCATATAGAAAGGGTTTGTTTCTCTAGCCTTTCTCTAAAAAAGTGTCATCCCATAAACATGCATGGAAATGTTTGCCCAATATTTTTGAAGTTTACGATAATCTTCAACTTTGTACCTATAATTTCTATGCTGATTGAAATAGTACGAAAGTTACCATTTTTTTTTTCTAATTTTATTATTATTATTATTATAAATTTTGGCAATAAATTTGGATGAATAATTTGAGAAATATGGGCAAATTGGGAAAATTTAGACCGAATAAGCAAATAAAATAAAATAAAAAATTCATTGAAATTCTGCCAAAGAAAATTCTAGTTGAAAATCATGTGTGAGACAAAAGAGGTCTCCAAGATCCATGCAAGCCTACTAGCCTAGCTTATAAATCATCAAACGGCTCAATAGGGTTAGGGAGAAAATAATATAAAAGTACATTATTATTATTATTATTATTATTATTATTATGAAGGCACGTAAGCCTAACCAGTATTTTCAAACTCTAAACAGCATATAGCTCCCAATCCTATGTCACCTCTATTACGAAAAAGGCCATCATCCAATGTTAATTGGTTTTGCTAAACAGAGTCTTGATTCGGAGGGATGGGGTCAATGGATGGGGTCGATGGTCAATGGATTAAGATTTGAATCTGCGCTTGGTAGTATGAGATTTTTATCATTACACCAAATAATTATTAAATTAAAATGATAGACAATAAAATTTTGGTAGATAAGTTAGTGCCCTCTTATTATATTTCTTAGGTGCAAGACAATATTGGAAGATTTTCAAGATTTTCAGATTTGAGCCCGTCAGTTCAAGAAAATTGCTAATGATAATAAATAAATAATCGAGAAAACTGGCCTAGGGGACAATGTACAAAATTTGTAAATAAGAAGAGTTAAGAAAAGTAGGGCTAAGTTTATTAGGTAATAAAGAAACATCAAGAAGAGGTTTAAGCCTGTTGGCGTTGGGGCTGCTGTGCTTTTGCTTTTGCTTTGCTTTGCTGTGGGTTCATTGTGGGTGATGGTTCATAAGCCGCTGTTTTGCTAATATATAATATTTTTTGTTGGTAATTAAAAAAAAAAAAAAAATGGTTAAGTGGAATCGGGTCAAACTCGACAGGAGTAAAATGTAATTTTCACTTAAAATATAGTATGTACATGATGTAGTCTAAACATAAACAGTACTTAATCGATCAACTCCATTAGAGTGTCTTTAACTTATAGACAATAAGTATTGTTAGATGAAAAAAAAAAAAAGAAAGAAAAATTGTAAGAAACCTTCTTATTTTTATCCCTATTTCACATAACTTCTTTTAAAAAAAATAAAATAAAATAAAAAAAAGACGTAATCTCCTCGTTCATCATGTAGAAATTGAGTGAAAAACAATTAAAAACATTACATCCCTCTTATGACCTATTACCATAGTGTTTTTTCACATAATTTATACTTGATAATTTCAACTGAAACCTAACTAAGGGGAGACATTGCATTGATTTTTTCTTTTAGGGATGTTATGTGAAAAATGGTTAAACATGAGAAGAATTTCATGTGATTTACCCTAAAAATAATAATAATAAAAAAGGTACTATTGGAACTTGGAAATTATCCTTAAATGTCAACAAGTTGACGTACCAAATCAGCACGGGAAGGGTGATTAGGTGAGAAATCAGAATATTTTTTTTATTTTTAATTTTGATTTCATGGTGAACTAGGTGATTATGAGAGTGATAGAACATTAAGGAAAAAAATCACGTGACATATAGGTTGCAGGCTTGGCTCTGGTATACTTTATATCCCATGGTGTGTTGCAACATTTCAGATTGATATCCAGTCGGAGCTTGTTATTCTAAATTTTAACAAATTAGGTTTAGGTAAATCTGTTTTATTATTAATTAATTATTATTATTTTCTTTTGTAACAAGATTAGAACACCGCGTGCGCGCGTGTGTTTGTGTAAACCTATTTTAATACAATTTGAACTTGAGACCTCCTATGTAATGAAGGAGACATGTCATAAGGCCCAAAGACCATTTGCGTAAATCTAGTAACTAAATATGTTGGTTGCCTATGTTTGACATATTGTTTTGTGACAAACGTGACATTCATGATAACAAGAAAAGAGACACCAAAAGCCAAGGTGTCACTATTTTTTTTTCACTTTCAGCACTAGAATTATTCAAAATAAGTTTCGTTAATGTGTTTTTAGAGTTGAATTTTGAATTTTGAATTTTGAATTTTTTTTTTATTGGGGGGAATTGGTGTAAGAGTGGCACACCCATGCATTTATGAGAGGAGGCCAATGCATTTATGAGAGGAGGCCAAAGGTAGGCCATATAACAATTGGACTGAATATGTTGGTGGTTTATGTTTGACATATTGTTTTGTTACAAACTTGATATTCATGATAACAAGAAAAGAGACATCGAAAGCTAAGGTGTCACCATTGTTTTATGACTTTTAGCACTAGAATTATTTAAAATAAATTTCGTTAGCGTGTTATTAGAGTTGAATTTTGAATTTTGAATTTTGAATTTTAAATGATTTTTTGGTTGGGGGAATTGGTGTAAGGGTGCCCCATGCATTTATGAGCGGAGGCCGAAGGTAGATCATATAACAATAGGACACATGAAGCAAAAATAAAAAATAAAAAATAAAATTGGACACATATTGGAACTGCGGCAAATGCCAAAATCAATGATCCCGATATGTTTTTATGATGTTTTCTTCCTGGGGTTTTTTTTTTTTTTTTTTTGGTCCTTAAGTTGATCTTGTTCTCAAAGAGAGGCAAGCATAAAGAGGAAATTACATATTGGTCCAATTACAGATAAATAATTATGTAAAACTACAAATTAGTTGTCATTCGTAGTTAAGTTAGGAGTCATCTACTACAAAGTTGGTAGTCATTGTATTGATATGTAATTATTCATCTGTAGTCAATCCAATCTGTAATTCTCCCAAGCAAAAATGCATACTGATGCAAAGCTAGGAATTATCAACTAGGTGGTTGGCTTAAAAATTTATAATATATATTCTGGCTTTATCGCAAAGTCTTATGATTTAATTATTTATATACATATACATATATAAAATTTATATAAAAATATATTTATAATATTATAAGTTTTTAACTATGTTTGATAAGTACTCTGTATATTACAAAAGTGATTTGATTGGGTGAGATGACTTCCACTATTTTAAATCAAAGGGTAAATTACATTGACTCCCCCTTCTAAATTCTGACAATAAGAAATGCACCCCTTCACTTTTTTAAAATTACATTATCACCCCTCTTAATATTGTCGGATAGCGGACATGACTTGAGTATTTCAAATGTCCAAAATACCCTTTAATAAACAAAAATACCTTTACCGGCCTGAAGGGGAACTTATGGGCCAATTGTACAAAACACGTCGTTTTTATTTTTTGGACTAGTTAATAGTCATCAATTTTAGCAATATGACTGGACGAAGACTCTTCGATTCATTTTATTTTTTGGACTTAAATGAACATTTTTTTTTAATCTTAATAATAAGATCTTTAGATGGATGCTTTAATTTTCATATTTGCTTCTTGTGTCCCATACAATGATAGCATAATCTTCAACTCAAATTCAAGATTTGATAGCTGACTCCTCCCAGTGACCTTAATCATGTGCCGATTTTTAATTTTTAATTTTATTTTTTTACTCTCTTCCCCTTAATTGTATTCTCGTAGCTTTACATCAATAATTAAATTGATGTAATGAAACCACATATGATTATAAAAAATATATCTAAACATTTATGTAAAATAAGACTAATTCACGTGCAACACACGTGTGCATTAACTAGTATATATATATTAAAAAAAAATCATAATGCAATTGATACAAAACAAAAAAATCAAAGCCAAAAGGTCATAAAACTATGATAAAATCAATGAGCTTATCTAGCCTCTAACGTTAGCTTGTCTGAGCAAGGGTCTCATGATCATAAATAAGTTTTAATATTTTTTAAAAGATTAGTTTATATATATACTAGCAGAGACCCGCGCGATGCGCGGGAATTGTAAACTCTAGATATCCTATTGACCAAAAGCAAAAAAAAAATGCAATTTATATGCTTAATGACAACCCAACCTTCTAAGAAAGGGTTTCAAATTTTAAAATAAAAAGACATGAAAAAAAAAATAGTATTAAAAAAAAGGGAAAAATATTGGTGGTCCAGAAATAAGGTGAAAAAAGAGTTTTGGAGGGAGAGATTTTTAACTTGCCATGTCAACATAACTCTTAAATATAATATAGAATAGATATATTATTCAAAATCTCAATATTATTCAACTAAAAATTCATGTCCCAACTGCCACTTCAAGATAATTTTGCATAATAACATACCCAACAATCACAGACCTTACCCACACTTAGATCACATTCAAGATGCAACTATCCCCTCCCAACTTCCTAGTTGCTTGACGGTTGTAAATCTTGTTTCCTTTCTCCTAGTTTATATCAATTGGCTTATGGGCAGTTTGAAACTGATTTTGGTGTTGGAAAGCTACCAAATGATGGATCTAGAAGTACATAAATGAATGGCATATATTTTTGTGGCAATGCCTCTACTTTTTGCGTGGACTTTGAAATAGTGATATATTTGGAGTGATCATTGAGTGGTATAATGGTAAACTTTTTGGACATATGTAATAGATGAATGAATTTAAATCTGTATGGATGTTTATTTGGGAATATTTCTATGTATTTGGCTTAATTTGAGACATGTATTGTTATTGTGTTCATTTTATTATTGTATGGTGTAATCAAAATATAGTTAATGTAACTTGTGACATACAGGCTTGACATTGGGCATTAATGAATTTTGCCTTACTCACAATTTATGCTAAGGCAAAATTGATAGGGAGAGAGTTGACCAAGGAGGTGGTTACAAAATTGGAGCCCTAGCTTGGTGAAGGGGTGGATGAATGTGCTAAGTTTTTTTTTGTTTCAATGTGCAACAGTCATCCAAAAATAAGGGCAGTTTAGGTATTTTTAAACAAGTTTTGGTTGCTTCACTTGGTTTTAACGGTGTTATTGATGGTAGTGGGAGGGTAGGGGGTGTTTTTGTAGGTTATTTTGTAAAACAAGGGGTGACAGTGTAATTTTAAAAAGGTGAAGGGGTGCATCTGTTATTGTTAGAATTTAGAGGGGTTGTCAACGTAATTTACCCTAAATCAAATTAAAAGTTCAGAGGTGGTGACTATAGAAATTTTTATTTTTTATTTTTTAAAATTTTGAATACTATTTACTTCAATTGTTCATGGTTTTAAAAAATTTTCCGCCCCTGTGATAAACCCATGTTTAATGTGTGAGAAACATGACGCATATGCATCTGCAAACTATGGTTTAAATTTGAACAAACATTTCTTCCGGTCAAAACTATGTACTACTGAAGTGCAAATTCTCAATCGTTTGAATGACATGAATCAAATGTCTAGTATATATGACAAACATGACACAAGGAAAATCAATAAGGAACAATATTTGTATATTTTAAATCATTTACACAAGCTGATTTTATTATATTAGTGTTATGTAACCCACTTATTTATAGAGTATAACTCCCTAATACATGGTGTTTATGTAACTTATATCAATACGTATTGATACACAATTTTGATCAGATGAGCACGTGTACATGCTATATCAGCATCATGTATTGAAGGTTATACCTCATGCATTGGCACAATATATTTAGTAACACACTAATACATGAAGTACAATCCCAAATGTGAGTGTTAATATAAGTTATATCACACCCCCCATGCCTTAGGTTTTTAAGGTTTTATGCAAAATATAAAAGGTTTTTACAAAAACCTGCCATGCTACCCACTAAAAAACATCATTTTGAATGACTTTTCAAAAAAAAGTTTTTCAAAATCCATCGTTTAATTAGGAGGATTTGATAAAAATAGGGGGCGATAGCCGTTCCCACAAGCATAACTATGTCAAAAATGTAAACTTTGGCCTGGAAAAAACCCTCCTAGCCTGCTCCGATATTTTAGGGCCGTGATAATTATATAATCTTTTTTTTTTTTTCTCGTACAAATGATAATTATATAATTACATTTTTCTTTTTCTTTATTTGGCCAAGCAATAAAAAACCCCAAATCCCACAAATCCCACAGAACCCACCCTTTTTATGGGCCCTCAAATTGCATTTTTCGATTCTTTCACTGTCATGACAACTTATAATAGTGAACTTTTATACAAATTTATGGTCTTTTTTTTTCCCCCTCTAATGCTATGGGACAAACAACCTACACATACAATCTTAATCCCTACCTCATAAGATAGGGCCCCCAATCCTAAACTGATCATATTAATTAAGGATTTAAGGTTTAAAACTCCAAACCCAAAACCTCCCACAACAAAAGGGGGAGAAATGTCACAAAGTCACAAGGCTACTGGCATAAATAAATGGTTATTGGAGGCTTAAATGTTATGATAAAGTTCTATATAAACACTTGGGACAGGCCGGATGGCTTGTGACTTTGTGAGGTAGCCACTAGTCCATAAACAAATAACAATGTACTTGGGCCTGGCTCCTTGAGCCTGGCCTTTCCTGGTGGACCCTCTTAGCTAACCTATCTCGTGGCTTGCCAGACTGGCCTTTCCTTGAACCACGCACATACGCTTTATCAAGGGGCCTCTACATTCGTCTTGTTGAGGAAGGTGTCCACATATGTTTCCTTAGCGAAACCCAAAATTCTGACCCAAAAAAAAAAAGAAAGGAAAAGCCCAAAATTAGCCATTTTTTATGGGGAGCGGCTAATGCAACCCCAAAAATAGTTAAGTTGACCCCGTCTGTTAACCCCACCCCCCAATACTATATGCCCACCCCCCAAAATGTCCAAAGTACCCTTCCTTCAACTAAACCTAAGTCTCACCCACCCCACTCCCTCCAAACACGAGACCATCAGCCCCCCCCTCACCCGCGACTGAAGAAAGTCACCGGCGGCGACCCCGTTCACCCGCGACTGGAGCAAGTCACCGGCGGCGGACCAAAAGGGGCATCAGGTGTTAACCCACCCCACCCCACCCCACGCCAGCCCACCCCTCATTCATTTGAATTCTCATTTGCGCGCCAAAACCCCTCACCGTCACGTTCCACTATCCGGCACCCTCTCCGGCGACATTCTCCGGCAACTTTGTCCGGCAACATTCTCAGGCGCTCTTCCGGAATGGTGTTGGTAGCAAGGAGGTATGTATTTTGGCTTCAAAGTATGCAAAAATGGCGATTTTTTTTTATTGCAGTCGCGCAGGTTCGACTCTGGTAATCCGTAATGTTCGGTTTTACGTGACCAAGCATTATGGTAATGTTCGGTTTTACACAACCAAGCTTTATGGTAATGTTCGGTTTTACACAACCAAGCAAAAACAAATACCCTTAAATAGTTATGCTTGGTTGTGTAAAACCGAACATTACCATAAAGCTTGGTTGTGTAAAACCGAACATTACCATAACGCTTGGTCACGTAAAACCGAACATTACGGATTACCAGAGTCGAACCTGCGCGACTGCAATAAAAAAAAATCGCCATTTTTGCATACTTTGAAGCCAAAATACATACCTCCTTGCTACCAACACCATTACAACTGACTTCTTCCTCCTCCATTGCTCATAAAAAACGTAAAACCCAAATCACAAATGGGTTATGGATTTTTGTTTAAGGGTTGTTGTGAGAGAGTGAGGGATGAAGATGATATATTGGTTAGGGGTGGTTATGAGAGAGTGAGAGATGAGGATGAGAGTTGCCGGAAGAGCGCCTGAGAATGTTGCCGGACAAAGTTGCCGGAGAATGTCGCCGGAGAGGGTGCCGGATAGTGGAACGTGACGGTGAGGGGTGGGCTGGCGTGGGGTGGGGTGGGGTGGGTTAACACCTGATGCCCCTTTTGGTCATTTCACACCATCATTTTCTCATTAAAAAATTGGGGGGGGTAAACTTAACCTTTCTTGGGGTTGCTTTAGCCGTTCCCTTTTTTATGTCATTTTTTATTTTTGGTCCATAGTGTCTGCAAAAGACTGTGCTAACCGCGCCTCGTATATGGTTGAGCCTCGAGGCCTATAATTACGTGCCAATGGGTATTCTGCCTAGAGCTAGTCACATATCTTTTCTTTGAGAGTGAATCTTAAATGTAACTATGACACGGTTATGTGATGTCACAAATCAATAAGAATCAAATAAAGTAAGATTGTAAGTCAAAAAGAACTCTCACAAGCTTATTTTGTTTGGCTCTCATTGGTATGTGACACTACATCAACCGTGTCACAGTTATATACAAATTTTTCTCCTCCTTTGAATCCTCATCAAAAAAGGAAGTGTTTCATGGAGTCAAGAGGTTGTGAGTTCAACTCCCATTGGGTATGTGAACACTTATATCACTCAATCCTCTATCCCTCCCTCCAAAAAAAAAAATCTCATAATCATGTGGAGTCCACATAAGTCTCATTCTCGTGTAAGAAAGATAATAAAAGATTTGGTCAAATTTGTTGTGCGTGGGTCATTTTCCATCTTAATAGCAGCTAGCAACGAGATAGTTTTGAAACCCTCAAGATTAATCAAATTCTTCAGGAACCTAATTGGTTAGACCACCTAAATTCAACGGTCTTGGGACCCTCCCCAGGTATAATTCATTTTTGGCTATTGAAGAGGAACCAAATCCTTCAAAACCTACCTGAAGTTAGTGTAGTATTGACGAAATTGTAATATTTGGAAAGTCACATGTTTTTGAAAGACTTCACATTAACATCATATAAAAAGGGTTAGTTTCTCTACCCTATTTATACTACTTATAAAAAGCTGAATTTCAAAAAAACTTTTGAACAACCAATATACCCTTTTTTTTTTTTTTTAAAAAGAACACATACCTACCCTTCCTTTAATTGAAACACATAGTAAACATTCTTATCAATTGGTAACAAATGAAAGTTAAATTTTAACTCAAACTCTTAATAAATTAAAGTTAAATTCTTACTCAAATTCTTTTTCTTAGAACAATTATCAAGTTGCATGATAATATAAATGAATATAAACTCCTTAAATATTCCATTTTATGAAGAAAAAAAATTCTGAATGTATATCTAAAGAGTTTTTCATCTTTCGCTGACAATTTTGATTATAATAATAATAAAAAAAATGTACTTTTGAATTTTAAACTTTATCTTTTATGAAAAAATATAAAATCTTTATGTATTTATTATTTTGTATAACTATTATTATTTAAAAATATTCACGTACAACACACATGTGTTATATCTAGTTTCTAAAAAAGTGTCATCCCAGAAACATGCATGGAAATCTTTGCCCAATATTTTTGAAGTATACGATAATTTTCGACTTAGTACCTATAATTTCTATGCTGAGTGAAACAGTACGAAAGTTACCTGTTTTTATATTTACTTTTTTAAAAAAAAAAATTATTATTATTATTATAAATTTTGGCAATAAATTTGGATGAATAATTTGAGAAATATGGGCAAATTGGGAAAATTTAGACCGAATAAGCAAATAAAATATATAAAAAAAAAATTCATTGAAATTCTGCCAAAGAAAATTCTAGTTGAAAATCATGTGTGAGACAAAAGAGGTCTCCAAGATCCTTGCAAGCCTACTAGCCTAGCTTATAAATCATCAAACGGCTTAATAGGGTTAGGGAGAAAATAATATAAAAGTACATTATTATTATTATTATTATTATTAGTATTATGAAGGCTCGTGAGCCTAACCAATATTTTCAAACTCCAAAACGCATATAGCTCCCAATCCTATGCCAAGGCCACCATTCAGTACGTGTTAATTGGTTTCGCTAAACATAGTCTTAATTCGGAGGGATGGGGTCAAATTTTTTTTTTTTTTTTTTTTTTATAATAAATGCAAAGGGGCCAAATCTTAAGATTCAAATCTGTGCTTGGTAGTATAAGATTTTTATCATTACACCAAACAATTATTAAATTAAAATGATAAACAATAAAATTTTGGTAGATATGCTAGTGCCCTCTTATTATATCTCTTAGGTGCAAGACAATATTGGAAGATTTTCAAGATTTTCAGATATGAGCCCGTCAGTTAAAAAAATTGCTAACAAAATAACAACAATAATAATAATAATTAAATAAATAATCGAGAAACTGGCCTAGGGGACAACGTGCAAAATTTGTAAATAAGAAGAGTTAAGAAAAGTAGGGCTAAGTTTATTAGGTAATAAAGAAATATCAAGAAGAGGTTTAAGCCTGTTGGCGTTGGGGCTGCTGTGCTTTTGCTGTGCCGTTGGTGTGCTAATATATAATATTTTTTGTTGGTTAAAAAAAAAATTGTAATTTTCACTTAAAATATAGTATGTATATGATATAGTCTAAACATAAACAGTACTTAATCGATCAACTCCATTATAGTGTTTTTAACTTATAGACAGTAACCAACGAGAGTTGGCCTGGCGGCAAAGGGATGAGCTGTAAACTCAGACATCCCAGGTTCGAAACCAGTCAATCTCTCTTGGCCAGCCACCAGTCAGGGCTATTAGCCTGGACGTTAAACGACCTCATGGGGCGGTGGCCCTGCGTGGGGAGCGGGGATTAGTCGGGCTCTGGCAGTTCGGACACCTCGTTGCTTGGCAAAAAAAAAAAAAAAACTTATAGACAGTAAGTATTATTAGATGAAAAAAAAAAAAAAAAACCAACATAATCTCCTCCTTCGATTAGGTTTCAAGATGCAAAGTCATGTAGAAATTGAGTGAAAAAACAATTAAAAACACTACATCTCTCTTATGACGTATTACTATAGTGTTTTTTCAAATAATTTCTACTTAATAATTTCAACTGAAACCTAACTAAGGGGGCGCATTGCATCGATTTTTTTTTTTAGGGATGTTATGTGAAAAATGGTTAAGCATGAGAAGGATTTCATGTAATTTACCCTAAAAATAATAATAATAATAAAGTTACTGTTGGAACTTGGAAATTATCCTTAAATGTCAGCAAGTCAACGTACCAAATCAGCACGGGAAGGGTGATTAGGTGAGAAATCAGAATATTTTTTTTATTTTTAATTTTGATTCCATGGTGAATTAGGTGATTATGAGAGTGATAGAGCATTAAGTAAAAATCACGTGACATCTAGGGTGCAGGCTAGGCTCTGGTATACTTTACATCCCATGGTGTGTTGCAACATTTTGGATTGATATCCAGTCGGAGCTTGTTATTCTAAATTTTAACAAATTAGGTTTAGGTAAATCTGTTTTATTATTAATTAATTAATTAATTATTATTATTATTATTTTCTTTTAATTTGTAACAAGATTAGAACACCCCGTGTGTGAACCAATTTTAATACAATTCAAACTCGGGACCTCCCATGTAATGAAGGAGACACGTCATAAGGCCCAAAGACCATTTGCGTAAATCTAGTAACTGAATATGTTGGTTACTTATGTTTGACATATTATTTTGTGACAAACATGACATTTATGATAATAAGAAAATTAAGAGACACCAAAAGCCAAGGTGTCACTATTTTTTTATGACTTTCAGCACTAGAATTATTCAAAATAAGTTTCGTTAATGTGTTCTTAGAGTTGAATTTTGAATTTTGAATTTTTTTTGGTTGGGGGGAATTGGTGTAAGAGTAGCGCACCCATGCCTTTATGAGAGGAGGCCGAAGGTAGGCCATATAACAATTGGACTGAATATGTTGGTTGTTTATGTTTGACATATTCTTTTGTGACAAATGTGATATTCATGATAACAAGAAAAGAGACACCGAAAGCCAAGGTGTCACCATTTTTTATGACTTTTAGCATTAGAATTATTCAAAATAAGCTTCGTTAGCATATTTTTAGAGTTGAATTTTGAATTTTGAATTTTAAAAGTTTTTTTGTTTGGGGGGAATTGGTGTAAGAGTGCCCCATGCATTTATGAGGGGAGGCCGAAGGTAGGCCATATAACAATTGGACACATGAAACCCAAAAAAAAAAAAAAAAGGGACACATATTGGAACTTCGACAAATGCCAAAATCAATGATCCTGTTATGTTTTTATGATGTTTTCTTCATCATTTTTTTTTTTTTTTTTTAGTTGTCCTTATATTGATCTTGTTCTCAAAGAGAGGCAAGCATAAAGAGGAAATTACATATTGGTCCAATTACGGATAAATAATTACACAAAATACAAATTAGTTGTCATTCCTAGTTAAGTTAGGAGTCATCTACTACAAAGTTAGTGGTCATTATATTGCTATGTAATTATTCATCCGTTGTCAAACCAATCTGTAATTCTCCCAAGCAAAAATGCATACTAATGCAAAGTTAGCTAGGAATTATCAACTAGGCGGTTGGCTTAAAAATTTATAATACTATATATATATATATATATATACAGTGCCGTTCCTATCAGTTGAAGCTGATATACCATTGTATTAACATGAGCAATCCTATATATATATATATATATATATATATATATATTTGGCTTTATCACAAAGTCTTATGATTTAATTATTTATAAAATTTATATAAAAAAATATTTATAATATTATAAGTTTTTAACTAAGTTTGTAAGTACTCTGTACATTACAAAAGTGATTTGATTGGGTGAGATGACTTCCACTATTTTAAATCAAATTAAAAGTCCAGAGGTGGCGACTATGGAAATTTTCTTTTTCTATTTTTTTTTTAAAAAATTTGAATACTATTTACTTCAATTATTCAAAGTTTTAAAAAATTTGCCGCCCCTGTGATAAATGATAAACGTAGTGCACCCATGTTTAATGCGTGAGAACCACGCACGACGCATATGCATCTGCAAATTTGGAACAAACGTTTCTTCCGGTCAAAACTATGTACTACTGAAGTGCAAATTCTCAATTGTTTGAATGACATGAATCAAATGTCTAATATATACGACAAACATGACACAAGGAAAATCAATAGGGAACAATATTTGTATACTTTAAATCATTGACACATGCTGATTTTATTATATCTGCATTATGTAACCCACTTATTTACAGGGTATAACTTCCTAATACATGGTGTTTATATAACTTATATTAATACGTATTGATACACAATTTTGATCAGATGAGCACGTGTTGATATATGCTATATCAGCACCATGTATTGGAAGTTATACCTCATGCATTGGCACAATATATCTAGTAACACACTAATACACGAAGTACTACCCTAAATGCGAGTGTTAATATAAGTTGTATTAGCAAATCCATGCTCACTTGATTTTCATCCATATATATATACATGAATCTTATCCTACAAAAACATGCTGATTTCTTTTATACAAATCATGTTTCGTTACTCCAACCATTGGATTACATATTCCTATCATGCATGTCATGTGAGTCAACTTTCAAGTTAATTGGATATCGGGAAGTGTTTGATTCGTAAACTTATACATTTCTTTTAATAAATAAAACTTCAATTTTGGGAACTTTATAGATTAAAACTTCAATTTTGAACACTTTATGGATGACATAACTCATAATTTCCAATTAATTTGAAATTTGATATGCATGACAAAAATATGTAATCCAATTATTGGATTGGTGAAATATGATTTCTATAGAAACATATTGACGGGTGTAATTATAAAAAGTTTTACACTAGGTGTCAACGGAATCTTCCTTATATATATATATATATATATATATATATAGAGAGAGAGAGAGAGAGAGAGAGAGAGAGAGAGAGAGAGAGAGAGAGAGAGAGAGAGGAGGGATCCGTTTACACTCGGTGTAAAGCTTTTTACTTTTACACCCCTCAATATCTTTTTGTGGGAATAATATTTTGCTAATCCAACTGTTAGATTAGGTTCTCTATTCATACACGTCATGCGTTTCGAATTTCAAGTAAATCTGATATTAGGAAGTGTTTGATCTGTAAACTCACATTTTTTATATAAATAAAATTATTATAATTTGAGGCCGCACTTTATGAATGACATAGCTCCTAATATCGAATTTGCTGGAAATTTGACACACATGACGTGAATGAATAAAAAATATTATCCAACAATTGAATTGACGAAATATTATTCCCACAAAAAATATATTAAGAGATGTAAGAATAAAAAGTTTTACATCGGATATCAACGAATCCTTCCCCATATAGTGTAAGATTAAAAAAGTCTTACATTTCTCAATATCTATTTTAATTTCTCATGGGGTATATAGAGACTTGATGACCCTTTTGAAATCTATTTCGATATTCTCAAATCCTACTTTGTTTTTTGGGTAAAAATCTTCCCAAATGTTACATGAATAGGCCAAATTTATAATATTAATATAATAAATATATTTTTGAGAGAGAAATATTCCAACATAAGTAAATTGTGCATGACTTAGAACATCTCCAAAGAGGATGCCAAATTCCACATCAGCACAAGAAACGGTTATAAAAAGCATTACTAAGCTTCAAATTTATCTTTAATTGAACTGTACATCTTTACTGAGTTGAAATTGAAACTCATCTCTTGATGTCAAATTTGATATCTTTTAAAGTCATATATCTTTTTATTTTATTTATTTGATTATTTTATTCCAAATTTAACCATTTTAAGGTTTGATTCATTCATTTTTGCATTTGACGTATTAGGTAGAGTGGTTTATTTTGACTTTTTAGTAAACCTTCAAATTTGATAGATCGAGTGGAATAACCAATATTAGATAAACCTTTAAATTGCTACATAGGCTTTCATTTTGTATTTGACATAAATAAATTTAACATCGCGATCCATTGGAGAGATGCTCCGATCTTAAAGGGATCATATAGTAAGAAGAATTATATCTATCTTCTTTAGTTAGGAATACTATTGATTAAGAAAAGAAACAGATAGAAACAGACAGATGAAAAGTGAGATATGTGTCATGAAAAATCTATATTCGATGTTCGAAGTCTGACGTGAATCCAAAGCATGCAATGAATGGAGGATACATGACAAACGGAACGTGCCGCGGGGTCAAATACCATGGACCAGCTTGGCATATATCATATATATCCCCCACCATCCCCAACCGTAGCCCCCACCCCTTTTTTTTGTCCAATTAAAAAGCTTTAAGGTACCCTTAATGCTGCTAAAATGCTAAAAGAGTATTAAGCAAAAAGAGAGGGAAAATGTTACACTTGCATCAACTCTCCGCATCAATTGATCAATGTAAAACATTTTTCTTTTTTAATTGAATTGATCATCTAAAATATGAGTTAATGTAAATATTTTGTGTTAGGAATGGGTGCATATAGCACTATAGGTGTATTGCAGAACCGTACAGCATAAGAGCATATATATATATATATATAGCTTTAATGGTATTCGGGATATCTCGTACAATCACGATCGTCTGTGGGTGGTACGTACACATGCATTAATGCGTTTATGTAATTTATGGACAGGATGGGCCCTGAGTATAAAAAATCTAAGCAACTACTTAGGGAATCAATTTTTTTGGGTAAAAAAAGGGCCTCCAAAACCAATGTATCTTATATAGACCCAAGAGAAAAAAAATGAAATATTTGTAAATGAGGACCCTCAAAACCAAATCTAAGGCCTAAGTCCAACCCAGAGGATAAGTCAAGTCCAAAACAAAAAATTAAAAAACATAACTTCTAGACAATTAGATCTAAGTACTTAGTTTTTCCATTTTTTTTTTTTTTTTTTTTTTTAGTGAAGCTATTGCAACCCCTCAACTTTATTTGTAAACTCTACTTATTTTCACTATTTAAGGTTTTATGAAAAATATAAAAGCTTTTTATGAAAATTGATGACGTTATCTAATAGAAAAATATCATTTTGAACAACTTTAGAAAAAAAGGTTTTTTCAAAATCAGTTGTTTAAGCGGACTTTTTGCCCATTTATAATTTTTCGTTTTTGTAAAAAGGATTAGAGCTAGTTTGTAAATGACCAAAAAATCCTCTTAAACAAGAGATTTTGGAAAAATAAATTCTTCTACAAAATTATTTAAAATAATGTTATTTAGTAGATAACGCAGCCTTCTATATTTTTCATAAAACCTTAAAAATTAAAAATAAGTGGGGTTTACAAATTAATAAAGTTGAGGGGTTGCAATAGCCGTCTTCCTTTTTTTTTTTGGGGCGGGGGGTGGGGGAGGGTGAGAAGACATATAATGGGGCCTCTTTTTATGCTTAGGGCTTCTGAAAACTCAAGGCCGGCCATGTTTATGGATGGTCATAATCGTGTGGAATAATTTGGAATATACCGCAATTGAATAGCTCTCTCTCTCTCTCTCTCTCTCCCTATATATATATATCTAATGACCTAAGAGTGACAGTAACAAGGTTTCAGCTAGTTTAGAACCAAAACTAGTAAGGTCATTGTACAAATTGACCAAAGTCGCACCCTCATTAAATCCAAGAAGGAAAGGTTACTGCAATAACAATCGATATTTTGTAATTCAGTACTATATTTAGTTGAAATCCAGCAAACTAGTTCTAGCCGACATCATTTGTTTTTTTCTTTTTTTGGGTAAAAATATTGAGATTGATCATCAATTAAACAATATCGCACTAAGGAAGAGAGTTTTTGGTCCCACTCTCCACACTCTTACTGGTGTAAATTGAGCCAGGCAAAAATGAGTCTGTATAATTTGTGAGTACATGTATAGTTCTTGCCTTACCCCAACAATAGATTTCTCTCTATTATATATTTATTTATTTATTATTTTTAATGGTTGCTGGTGGGAGGAGAGGCTTGGCTACTCCTACTCTGTGCCGAATCTTTTTTTTTTTATTATACCTAATTATCCTGTGTGTGTGTGTGTGTGTGTGAGAGAGAGAGAGAGAGAGAGAGAGGGGGGGTGACAGGGTGTACATAAAACAATTAAATTGTGGTTGGGGCCAAAGAGAAGACAAGGATACATTAGAGCTAATTAAAGAAGACTAATTGGGGTCCATGCATCGCTTCTTCCTCGCACCATCCCCCGCGTGGTCTGACTAAAGCTAGTCAATTCCGTTGTTCCAATATTGCATGGAAATTGGAATTGAATCAGTCTATTTCCAAAAACCAAAGCTGGTTTCGCCAAAACTTACCACTGCTACTCTCTTCATCCCTCTCCTATAAATACATATGCACCTTCCCTCACTCAAATCCATCATCACCCATCCCTCTCTCACTCTCTCTCTCTCTCCCCCCCTATAAATTTTAGCTTTATCCATGTCACCTACAATGGGTTTGGCACTTGAAACCAATAGGGAAGATGAGCTTCTTGAAAGCCAATACCAGAAAGGAGTGAGACATTTATGTGATAATGGACTAGCTAGAGTTCCAAGTAAGTACATATTGCCATTGTCAGACCGACCCAATTCTCAAAGTGGTGACCAAAATCCTTCCAACCCTAATCTCAAGTTACCCGTCATCGACTTTGCTGAATTGCAAGGTTGCAACAGATCCCAGGTTATCAAATGCCTCGCCAAGGCTTGCGAAGAGTATGGATTCTTTCAGGTGGGTCTTATGCTTTAATTTCATGTAACTCCCATATAGCATAAGATTTCAACTAGCTTGTTCTAAATTTTTTGTCCTAATAATAATAACAAGGGTAATGCTATAGGAATTCACTAAATTCATTTCTTTCATTAATTACAATAATACTGGTTATACATCAGCTGGTATCAATCATTTCCCTACTAAAAATAGTAATTAATGCCTAAACTAATGTTTCCATTTTTGCTGAATGGATGCAGTTGACAAACCATGGGATTGAAAGCAACGTTATACTTGAAATGATTGATGTAAGTAGAAGATTTTTCGAGCTGCCTTTCGAGGAGAGATCAAAGTACATGTCGGCGGATATGTTTACACCGGTTAGGTATGGAACAAGTTTTAACCAGAACAAAGATGGAGTGTTTTGCTGGAGAGATTTCTTAAAGCTAAGCTGCCATCCCTTATCAGATGTTCTTCCTTTTTGGCCTTCTTCTCCTGTAGCCTTAAGGTATGATCATTCAAACACCTCTCTCTCTCTCTCTCTCTCATAATTATTTTTTACTTTAGTTAGGCTTAACCTACCAATTTTAATAACTACATAATTTACTCACAACTGTCAAATATATTGATGGGTCAGGATCAAGGATTTTAACTTCAACACTTCATTTTCTCACGCACATCATCCTTAAGTCGTTGGATTCGCCAACAGTATTTTAAAAAACTGACATGATTAGCTTTACTCGCCATTTGACAAATTAGATGAGATGCAAAAATGAAATGCAAAAATTAAATCCTCTCATCATGATCCTATATTGATATATAGTTAATAATCCTAATTTTTAATCTACTTCAAAAATTTTAAACAGGCAAGCGGCAATTGATTACTCGAAGCAAACCAAATTCTTGTACCTAAGGCTCATGGAGGCCATCCTAGAGAGCATAGGGCTCGTGGAAAAACCCGCCAAAAACAAGAAGGACGAAAGTGATGCTTTAAAAGGATTCGAAGATGGGAGCCAACTCATAGTGGTGAATTGCTACCCCAAATGTCCTGAACCTGATCTAACACTGGGCATGCCACCCCATTCAGACTATGGCTTCCTCACACTTCTTCTCCAAGATGAAGTCAAGGGTCTTCAGATACAGCATCAAGGAAGATGGGTAACTGTAGAACCGATGCCTAACTCGTTTGTTGTCAACGTCGGTGACCATCTTGAGGTTGGTTAATCAATTTAGTTAACTAAATGCCCATTTTAAGGGAGTGAAAAAAAGAAGTGATTATATATACATATTAGTGATTTTTAGATCAGCACGTGCTAATTTTCTTGTATCAGCACCATGCATTGGGGGATCTCATGCATAGATGCATTGTACTACTATTGACTTGAAAATTTGTCATATATATATATATATATATATATGCTTTCAATAGAACTTATTCTTTTTGGTTGTTTGACAGATATTTACCAATGGAAGATACAAGAGTGTTCTCCACCGGGTTCTTGTGAATTCTTTGAAGTCCCGAATCTCCATTGCTTCATTGCACAGTCTGCCCTTCAATAGCACGGTTCGGCCATCACCCAAACTCATCGATGAAGCCAGTCCTAGGCGTTACAAGGATACAGACTTTGCAAGTTTTCTTGAGTATGTTTCATCCTGTGAACCCAAGAGCAAGAATTTCCTGGAATCCAGGAAATTGGCTTGAAAAGAAAAGTGGAATCCATAAAAGTAGCATTTTTGACTTTTGTAGTAGCATATACGTAGCAATAGTTTATTGGGATGCAAGGACTTCCTGATGAACTTTATTTTGAGAACTATGGAATAATAAAAGCATGTACTTCTTCTATCCTCCTCAATCTGCTTCAATTATTCTTATACTTGCAATCGATATCTATGGCCCATACTATAACCCTATATTTGAGTACTGTTAGGTATACTGGATCAATTTGTTAGTATAAAACAAAAGGAACTCAACTTTTTTTATTAATTTTTATTTTGTCATTGCCATTGCCATGTCAACAGAGCAGGAGGGGTGAACCTGTACAATATCTTTAGCATTTTCCCTTATAATTTAGGGACAATGGGTTCCTCAATCTCATCTCCTAATTGGCACACAAGTCTTACTGCATTTCTGCACCTTTAGAAAAATAAATAAATAAATAACAATCCTGTTTTGTGATAAAATGAAGGACTTTTGCTTCTTAAGACATGTTAAAATTAACGTCACAGTAACATAATAAACATTTGATATTATCCATTTTTTGCTCTCAGAGTGGTGGAAATCTGTGGTCAAAATTAATTAGGATCTAGATGTTAAACACTAGTATCAACATACATTACTTATTATAAGGAAAGCTAAGTTTCTTGTTTCAGTAGAATTTTATTTTCCTAAGCTTGATATGGTCAAACTTGGCAAGATTTTCAAAGAAGCTGTTAATTCAAATCTCTAGCAAAACAAAATAAAGTCATAGTAGGCCATTTTTGAAAATCTTTGCTTGGCTTTATTCTAGTGCTTTTTTATTTTGAATTTGTTTAGGATTTTTGCAGGATGTCTTTAAGTTATTTCAAGTCAATTCTGTGTGAAGTGCTATTTTGCAATTATTTAGTAATTTTTGGTAATTCCTACTATTCTCTAATATATATATATATATAGATATATATTTTATTTTACAAGCTAGCTAGGATTAGAGTTGTTATAAATACTCCTTATGTAGCCTTGTGAATGGCAGTTGATTATTAATAATTTTAGAGTTTCTCCAATTTTCCTAATAAATTCGCATTCTACCTTAATTTTCTGTTCGTTTCTGCTACCTCAATCTTTTTTCAGCAATCAAATAGCATATTATTTGAATTAGGAAGAACACATTATTTCACTCCAATTAGTGCCAATCCTACCTCTTTTTTTTTTTTTTGGGGGTGGGGGAGATTTAAACTGTAGATTTACTTCCACCCAAACCCCTTTTCCACTCAACCCAAGGCCCAAATGCCCAAAAAATATTGGGAACTGCTATTGCAACCCCTCTTTTTTGTCACGCCGCTGTCATCCTTTAGATTTTTAAGGTTTTATGCAAAATATAAAAGTTTTTTTACGAAAACCGGCTGTGTGGTTTACTAAAAAACATAATTTTGAACAACTTTGTAGAATAAAGTTTTTCCAAAATTGATCGTTTAAGTAGTCTTTTTAAAGCTTATATTTCATTTTTTGCCAAAAAATCTACTTAAACGACAGATTTTGGAAACACTTTTTTCTACAAAATTGTTCAAAATGATGTTTTATAGTGAACAACACATTTCGGCTATGTTTGGTATACCGGATACAGCGGATTGGATAAACATATCATTTTCATGTGTTTTGTGCTATTTTCAAATAAGGTATATAACTATCCATATTATCCATGGGATAGTTATATCCTCCATATTTGGGATATAATAAACCCATCAAAAGAGGTGGTATATTTTTATCCTAAGATACTATCTCAGTATCTCATTTAAAAATAACAATGGGATAGAAAATTATCCAATAACTGTCTTTCCCACTTCAAACAAAGTTACTAAAGACTTTTTCTTCATCCAACAATCATATCTTGTCCAACCTTTTTATCAAGCATACCAAACATAACATTCATTTTTGTGAAAACCTTTTATATTTTGCATAAAATCTTAAAAACCAAAATGAAAGAGGAGGGAGGGTGGGGTTTAATAAAAAGGTGGCGTTGCAGTAGCCGATCCCAAAAATGTTATGTGATGCGTAGCAATTTTTCTGGGTTTTTATTCGGGCCCTATTTCTCAAGTGTGAAACAGTAAGCCATGACCAGAGGAGCCCGTCCTTGCCTAAACCCCTTCTCTATCTCAAATGGGCTACCCGAAATGCCTCAAGCGTGTAACCATCTAACAGGCAAAACCACGTCAAAAATGTTTAGCCCAGCCAAACTTTGGCTTGGACAAAACCCTCCTAGCCTGCTCCAAAATTTTAGGGCCATGATAATTATATAATCTTTTTTTGGTACGAATGATAATTATATAATTACATTTTTCTTTTTCTTCCTTTTTATTTTTATTTTTTATTTGGCCGAGCAATAAAGAAAAACCCCAAATCCCCCAAATCCCACAGAACCCACCCTTTTTATGGGCCCTCAAAATTTGTATCTCAAACCTCTCCCTTGTAATAGGGAAAAAGATATGATTAGACAAAATAGGTTAAGGTGCATTTTTTTTCAAGCAATGCTGTATATCTCAAAATTTTTTCTCAAATTCAAGATCCTAAATGAGGTGGCATCTTGGTTTTGGATTTAGCTATGCAAATTCAAATTTATGGTTGTTATGTTGCCACATCACTTGGGATGTTGACTTTGGAAAAAAAATATATATTTGGGACAAATTGCATTTTTCGATTCTTTCACATCATGACAACTTATAATAGTGAACTTTTATACAAATTTATGGTCTTTTTATTTTTTTTCCCCTCTAATGCTATGGGACAAACAACCTACACATACAATCTTAATCCCTACCTCATAAGATAGGGCCCGCAATCCTAAACTGATCATATCAATTAAGGATTTAAGGTTTAAAACTCCAAACCCAAAACCTCCCCACAACAAGAGAGGGAGAAATGTCACAAGTTCACAAGGCTATTGGCATAAATAAATGGTTATTGGAGGCTTTAATGTTATGATAAAGTTCTATATAAACACTTGGGACAGGCCTGATTGCTTGTGACTTTGTGAGGTGGCCACTAGTCTGATTAACAAATAACAATGTACTTGGGCCTGGTTCCTTGAGCGCTAGCCTGGCCTTCCCTGGTGGACCCTCTTAGCTAACCTAGCCCGTGGCTAGCCAGACTGGCTAGTGCATCCACACAAGAGAATAGGGACCTAACCTTGCCTTGAATGAGTGACGATCCTCTGTTTGGATTGCTTGGATAATCTAATGGTTTTAGAAAAAAAAAAAAAAAAGCACATACAAAGGATGAGGGCTGATCCTTTTAAAACCGTTGGATGCACCCAAGTATCCAAGTAGAGGATCCTGACTCGTCTTGAACCACACACAAATGCTTTATCAAAGTGCATCCACATTCGACTTGAGGAAGGTGTCCGTGTCCACATATGTTTCCTCAGCAAAGCCCAAAATTAGCCATTTTTTATGTCATCTTTTATTGGATCCTGACTCCCCTTCAACCACACACAAATGCTTTATCAAAGTGCGTCCACATTCGACTTGAGGAAGGTGTCCGTGTCCACATATGTTTCCTTAGCAAAGCCCAAAATTAGCCATTTTTTATGTCATTTTTTATTTTGGGTCCTTGGTATCTTCATAACTCATAAGACCGTGCTAACCGCGTCTCTCATGGTTGAGACTCGAGACCTATAATTATGTGCCAAAAGGTCTTGTGCCTAGTCTCATATCTTCCTCTTTAAAGAAGGAAATGTTTCAGGGGGGTCAAGAGGTTGTGAGTTCAACTTCCGTTAGGTATGTGAGTGCTTATATTACTCAGTCCTCCATCCTTCCCTCCCAAAATAAAAAAAATTAAAAAAACCCATAATCATATGGAGTTCACATAAGTCTCATTCTTGCGTAAGGGAGATAGTAAAAGATTTGGTCAAATTCGTTGTGCGTGAATCATTCTCCATCTTAATAGCAGCTGGCAACGAGGTAGTTTTGAAACCCTGAAGATTAATCAAATCCTTCAAGAACCTAATTGGTTAGACCACCTAGCTTCAATTCAATGGTCTTGGGACCCTCCCCAGATACATTTCATTTTTGGCTATTGAAGAAGAACCAAATCCTTCAAAACCTAGCTAAAGTTAGTATAGTATAGACGAAATTGTAATATTTGAAAAGTCACATGTTTTTGAAAGACTTCGCATTAACATCATATAAAAAGGGCTAATTTCTCTACCATATCTCTAATAAGGTGTTATTCCAGAAACATGCATGGAAATCTTTGCCCAATATTTTTGAAGTATACAATACTTTTCAACTGAGTACCTATAATTTATGTGTTGAGTGCAACAGTACAAAAGTTACGTTTTTATTTATTTATTTATTATTATTATAAATTTTGGCAATAAATTTGAATGAATAATTTGAGAAATATGGGCAAATTGGGAAAATTTAGACCGAATAAGCAAACAAAATAAATAAAATAAAATTTCGTTGAAATTCTGCCAAAGAAAATTCCAGTTGAAAATCATGTGTGAGACAAAAGAGATGTCCAAGATCCTTGCAAGCCTAGCTTATAAATCATCAAAGGGCTCAACAGCTAGGGTTAGGGAGAAAATAATATAAAAGTACATTAGTATTATTATTATTATTTAGGCACATGAGCCTAACCAATATTTTCAAACTGTAAACAGCATATAGAACCCAATCCTATGTCACCTCTATTACGAAAAAGGTCATTATCCAGTGTTAATTGGTTTGGCTGAACAGAGTCTTAATTAGGAGCGGTAGGGTCGATGGATCCCGTTTTAAACTTTTTTTTTTTTTTTTTAATGCAAAGGGGTCAAATCTTAAGATTCAAATCTGTGCTTGGTAGTCTGAGATTTTTTATCATTACACCAAAAAATTATTAAATTAAAATGTTTAACAATTAAATTTTGGTAGACATTTTAGTACCTTGTTATTATATTTCTTAGGTGCAGGACAATATTGGAAGATTTTCAAGATTTTCGGATATAAGCCCGTCAGTCCAAGAAAATTGCTAATAAAATAATAACAATAATAATAATAATAAATAAATAATCGAGAAAACTGGAATAAGAAGAGCTAAGAAAAGTAGGGCTAAGTTTATTAGGTAATAAAGAAGTAGTGAGCAGACTATTTGAATTGTAATGGAGGGATTGGGACCAGTTCGAGTAACTATCAAGAAGAGGTTTAAGCCTGTTGGCGTTGGGGCTGCTGTGCTTTTGCTTTGCTGTGGGTTCATTGTTCATTAGCCGCTGTTGTGCAAATGAGATTGCATTATATGCCTTTTCTCTTTATTTTGGGCTTATTGTTTTTTTTTTTTTGCTTTTTACTGTTGGGTTGGTCTTTTGTTGTTTTTCTTGGGGTTGCTCTTTCTGCGTTGTTGGGGCTGGTTTGTGTCTCTCTGCTGTAATTTGTTTTGGGGGTTGTCTTAGCTTGCTCTACCTTGTTGGGGCTTGCTCTGCCTTGTTTTGGAGGGGTAGTTTTGGGTTTCTCCCCTTGCGGGTGTTTTGCGTTTTAATATAATATATAATATTTTTTGTTGGTTAAAAAGGAAAAAGAAAAAAAGAAAAGAAAAGAAAAGAAAAGAGGTCGGTAGAATTGGGTCAAACTCGAGAGGAGTAAAATGTAATTTTCACTTGAAAAATAGTATGTACATGATGTAGTCTGTAGTCTAAAGTCTAAGCATAAACAGCACGGGAAGAGTGATTAGGTGAGAAATCAGAATATTTTTTTAACTTTTAATTTTGATTTCATGGTGAACGAGGTGATTATGAGAGGGATAGAGCATTAAGTAAAAATCACGTGGCATCTAGGGTGCAGGTTAGGCTCTGGTATACCTTACATCCCATGGTGTGTTGCAACAATTTAGATTGATATCCAATCGGAGCCTCTTATTCTAAATTTTAACAAATTAGGTTTAGGTGAATCTGTTTTATTATTAATTAATTAATTAATTATTATTGTTATTTTCTTTTGTAACATGATTAGAACACCGCATTAAGAATTGTACCTTGTGTATTAGTGGGATATGAGGTATATTGGACCAATGCAAAGGGGTATAACCCCCAATGCATGGTATTGATGGGAACATAACCATATATATATAAACCTATTTTAACACAATTCGAAATTAGGATCTCCCATATAATGAAGGAGATATTTCATTAGACCCAAAGACCATTTGCGTAAAAGTTCAAAGGTGGCGGCTATAGATCTTTTTTTTAATTAAAAGAATTGAATACTATTTACTTCAATTGTTCCAAGTTCTAAAAAATTTGCCGCCCTTATGGTAAATGATAAATGTAGTGCACCCATGTTTAATGTGTGAGAACAACCGACGCATGTGCATCTACAAACTATGATTTAAATTAGAACAAACGTTTCTTCCGGTCAAAACTATGTACTACTGAAGTGCAAATTTCCAGTTGTTTGAATGACATGAGTCAAATGTATAGTATGACAAGCAAGACACCGAGGAAAATCAATAGGGAACAATATTTATATACTTTAAATCATCGACACGTGCTGATTTTATTATATCAGCATTATGTAACGTCCCATTTATGTATAGGGTACAACTCCCTAATATATGGTATTTATATAACTTATATCAATATGTGTTGATACACAATTTTGATTAGGTGAGCACGTATTGATATACGTTATATCAACAGTATGTATTGGAAGTTATACCTCATGCATTAGGACAATATATCTAGTAACACATTGATACACGAGATACAACCCCAAATTCGAGTGTTAATATTATTTATATCAGCACATCCATGCTCACTTGATTTTCATCTATATATATACATGAATCCAATCCTACAAAAACATGTTGATTTCTTTTATAGAAATCATGTTTCGCTACTCCAACCATTGGATTATATATTCCTATCACGCACGTCGTGCAGATCAACTTTCAAGTTAATTGGATATTGTGAAGTGTTTGATCCGTAAACTTACATTTTTTTTAATAAATAAAACTTCAATTTTGAGCACTTTATGGATGACATAGTTCATAATCTCCAATTAATTTGAAATTTGACATGCATGACGTGAATGACAAAAATATGTAATCCAACGGTTAGATTGGTGAAATATGATTTTTATAGAAATATATTGACGGATGTAATTATAAAAAGTTTTATACTAAGTGTCAATAGAACCCTCTCCATATATATATATATATATATATATATTGGGAGACATCCGTTGACACCTGGTGTAAGATTAGAAAAGTCTTACATTTTTCGATATCTTTTTTTATTTCTCATGGGTATACAGAGACTTGATGACCTATTTGATATCTATTTCGATATTCTCAAATCCTACTTTGTTTTTTTGGGTAAAAATCTTCCCAAATCTTACATGAATGGGCCAAATTTATAATTTTAATATAATAAATATATTTTTGAGAGAGAGATATTTCAACATAAGTAAATTGTGCATGGCTCAAAGCATCTCCAAAGAAGATGCCCAATTCCATATCAACGCAAGATACGGTTATAAAAAGCATTACTAAGCTTCAAATTTGTTTCCAACTAAGCTGTACATCTTTACTGAGTTGGAGTTAAAACTCTTCTTTTGATGTTAAATTTGATATCCTTTAAAATCATATATCTTTCTACTTTATTTATTTGATTATTTTATTCCAAATTTAACCATTTTAAAGTTTGATTCATTCATTTTTACATTTGACATATTGGGTAGAGTGGTTTATTTTGATTTTTTTAGTAAACCTTCAAATTTGACAGATCGAGTGGAATAACCGATTTTAGGTAAACCTTTAAATTGCCAAATAGGCCTTCATTTTGTATTTGACATAAATAAAATTAACATCCCCATCGGAGAGATGCTCTTAAAGGGATCATATAGTAAGAAGAATTATATCTTCTTTAATTAGGAATTCTCTTGATTGAGGAGGAAAGAAACAACTAGAAACAGACAGATGAGAAGTGAGATAGGTGTCATGAAAAATCTATATTCGGTGTTCGAAGTCTGACGTGAATCCGAAGCATGCAATGAATGAAGGACGTATGACAAACGGATCGTGCCGCGGGGTCAAATACCATGGACCACCAGCTTGGCATTTATCATATCCCCCACCATCCCCAACCTTAACCCCACCCCCTTTTTTTGTACAATTAAAAAGCTATAAGGTACCCTTATGCTGCTAAAATGCTAAAAGAGTATTAAGCAAAAAGAGAGGGAAAATGTTACAGTTGCATCAACTCTCCGCATCAATTGATCAATGTAAAACTTTTTTTTCTTTTTTAATTGAATTGATCATCTAAAATATGAGTTAATGTAAAAATATTTTGTGTTAGGAATGGTTACATATAGCATTATAGATGTACTGGGGAACCGTACAACATAAGAGCATATATATATATATAGATATATATATATATATATATATATATATATAGCTTTGATGATATTTGGAATATCTCGTATAATCACGATCGTTTGTGGGTGGTACATGCACACTCATAAATGCGCTTATGTAATTCATGGACAAAGCTGGCCCTAAGTATGAAAAATCTAAGCAACTGCTTAGGGCATCAATTTTTTTGGTAAAAAAAAGGGCCTCCAAAACCAATGTACCTTATAGTTATATAGACCCAAGAGAAAAAAAAATGAAATATTTGTAAATGCGGACCCTAAAACCAAATCTAAGGCCCAAGTCCAACACAAAGGATAAGTCAAGTCCCAAACAAAAAATTAAAAAACATAACTACTACACAATTAGATCTAACTACTTAGGGGTTCTTCCTTTTTTTTTTTTTTTTTTTTTTTTTTTAGTGAGGCTATTGCAACCCCTCAACTTTATTTGTAAACTCCACTTATTTTCACTATTTAAGGTTTTTTATGAAAAATATAAAAGGTTTTTATGAAAACTGATGACGTTATTTAATAAAAAACATCATTTTAAACAACTTTGAAGAAGATAGTTTTTTCAAAATCTATTGCTTAAGCTGACTTTTTGCCCATTTATAATTTTCATTTTTGTAAAAATGATTAGAGCTAGTTTGTAAATGGCCAAAAAATCCTCTTAAACAATATATTTTGGAAAAAAATTTCTTCTACAAAGTTGTTCAAAATAATATTTTCTAATAGACAACGCGGCCTTTTATATTTTTCATAAAACCTTTAAAATTAAAAATAAGTGGGATTGACAAATAAAGTTGAGGGGTTGCACACTACAAGAAAAAGGTTGATAGATGACGCTTTTAGAATTTAAAAAGATGACCGTTTTTTAAAAACCAGTCATCTTTTGATTTTTAGGATGAAAAGATGACTAGTATTTAAGTTCAGACCTAAAATAGTCATCTTTGAAACAACAAAGATGACTGGTTTTTAAAAACATTATAACAAAAGATGACTACTTTTAAAATCCGGTCATCAATTCACTTTCCTCCCGTGTCATTTTTATCTAGCTCCCCGATCCCCTTTTAACACAACCTACATTTTTCTCTCTCTGTCTCCAATCTCCATCCCTCAGTTTCTCACAAAGGCCTCACGCATCAGCACCACAACCCTCACCATCACCGTCGCCCAAGCCACCCTCACCGTTGCCGTCGCCCAGGCCAGGCCACCCTCACCGTTGCCGCCACCATATCCATCTGCCTCACTCGCGCTGACAATGTTGCGATCCACTTCGCCAGAAGTTGCTGCTGGCCTCGCCGGAGTTCGCCCAAGGTATATCTCTCTCCCTCTCTCTCAATCTGTCTAGATCTATCGCAATCTACCTTGTATGTATTTCTCTATTTTTTTTTTTTTTTTGGGTGCATTTTCTGTATCTCTCACTTTTTCTTGCTTTCGATCTTTGTCAGCAGATCTGCTTCGCAATGTATAGTTACATGTGCATATACATTAGGGTTTCATATGCTCTTGATTAGGTTTAATTTCATGGTTGGAGTTTGGTGTGATTCATTGTACATCTTATGTTATTCAATAATGTTCTCGGGTGTTTGGGTTGGGTTTTATTTTTTTCATTGGTTTGAGACAATGTTTCAGTTGGAATTATATAAGGGTATTTAAGATTTACAATGTTTTTTGGGGGTTTTAATTTGGGGATTTTCTGAGGATCTGTAATGTCCTTTCTTGGCACATGTATTTTAGAGACTATTCATTCTTTGAGCAATGGAAATTGATAGCTTGGTTATATTTTAAATTTTCAAGGTCTTAATTTTTCATTCAGAATGGTTTGAACCGCAAGTGTTTTCGCGGCAATCATCAGCTCCATAGTGGTCTTTTCAGGATCAACGTTGTCGCTGGAGAATTTGAATAATCCGGTTGGGAGATGGGTCTTGGAAGGAGGGCCAGATGAGTCATTTCCACAGTTTACCGGCGAGATTCCTTACAACTGGAACAATGCTTCGCTTACTTGGCAAAGATCATCCTACCATTTCCAGCCGAAGAAGAATTGGATGAATGGTTAGTACGCTTTTTTCCATGCTTTCATAGAATACAAAATTCCATTCCATTCCATAGTTAGCTAATTAGTAGGGGTAAAGAATTAACGGTGCCGGTGATTCGTATTCTGGCGATGGCAAAATACCTCCACATGTTTTCCCAATCGACATCGACGGCAACTTCAAAAATGTTTGATGATCTAATATTTAATTTAATTTTTTTTTGTTTAATTATCTTTTCTAATCGTAGGGAGAATTATTTTTATTTTTATTTATTTTTATACTTTTTGAACTATTATCTGAAATATACATTACCCATGCTGTTGAGGTAGTTCAGTGTTGGGAGGGTGTTATATTTAGTGGTCCTCTGTTTTTCTTTGTTTCGTTGTAGTTTGTGGATGGGATGGTGGTTTCCTAATTGTTATTTTTAGGTGTATTTGTGTAGTTGTTTTTTATGGCTGTACAAGGGTTGTAAGGTCTTGAGAATGTCTCTTGTACTTTATTTTACTTAATAAAATTTCCCCTTTTGCTGAGAATTTATTTACTCCGTATTTATTTTTAAAAACAATAATAATTTCTTGTTGTTTTGTAATGCAGAGCATTCCAAGGGTTGTGGTGTTTGACCAAAGGACGAAAACCAGTATACTTCAATGGCCAGTGGAGGAGTTAGAAAGCTTGAGATTGACCAATGCAAAATTCTAAGGCGTGGAGCTTGCACTCGGGTCCATTGTTCCGCTTGACATTGGCACAGCTACTGATCAGGTCTGACTTCTTGTGTTTTTTTTTTCTTCTTTATATATATAGTACACAATGCACCTAACAATTGAAACCTAGACTAACCCCCCGCCTGCCCCCTTGGTAACCCACATTTTTCTCCCCCAACTCACCCCAACTTTTGTTTTTTGTTGGTATTTTTTGTGTAGTGGTACACAATATGCTTGTCATAGGAATTGAAATCTAGACATCAAATAAGCTAAGGCTCCTTCTGGTAGGTCTTGTGTTCTATACCTAAAACTAGTTACATTATTTATGTTATATGGTAATAATTGTAAGCTTACAAGGACTTGGTTCTGCAATGGTGACAGTCAGACATAACTGGCAAGTTTGAGATAGACAAAGAGGCATTAGCAGAAACTGTACACAACGATGCAACTGATGATTGCAGCAGTGGTGCTGTTAAGAGAGGCTCCTTTGGACCATTTGGCTTACTTATCGCCGACAAAACACTTTTCGAGCTAACTCCTATTAATTTCTACACTGCCAAAACACAGTGAACCATGACTCAAGTAAGTCAAGTATAACTGGGCCGTCTAGGTAATTGTGATATTTTTTCTTCCTTTTTTCCTCCTTGATGTTGTTCTTTCAAGTTAACCATGATATATATAGGAATGCTGTAAATTTTTATTTTTTTTACCACCCCCCCCCCCCCCCCCCCCCCCCCAAAAAAAAAGAAAAAAAGAAAAAAAAAGAAAACACATTCACTAAGTTTGAGCTGCTGATAAATAGTGTATTCTCCAAAACCCATGGTAGCCATTTTATAAACTTAATAGCCACTTCAAGGTCTTTTTTATTCTGAAGATACATTAAAAGAAGTAGATACATTTATTGAAGAATTCTTTCTTTCCACTGTAAGTATAGGGCCAGACATTACAGAATTTAGCCGAACTGATAGGCAAAAGCTATTTGAATCTAAATACATCAGGAGAGGGACTCCACATTGTCTGTAATATGTTTATGTTTTAATGGACAATAATATGACTTTTACTTTACTCAATTGGATGTAATGAGACATTTTAACATAAACTCTTATATTTACTAACATTTTTTGCTTAACCACCCCAGAAATCAGTTCCTGATAGCTTTAGTAATAAGATGTTGGTGTAGCACTCTGTTAATCTATTATACTCCACTCTAAAATACTTGGGTTTATCTGCCCTTTGTTGAATCTTATGCTTTCAGGATTTTTTGGTTCCATAGTCTTTTTTTTCCCTCTCCACGAAATCTATTGTGTAAATTTCATTTTTGCTGTTTGTGCCAAGGATAAACTATTAAGATTCACGAGTTATGCAATCTGATACATGCAACCCTGGGACTTTATTTTTGGAGTTTACATTTAATTTTTATCTACAAAATTTGTCTTTCTTTCTTTCTTTTTTTCCTTTTTCTTTTTCATTCTCTCCAAAAAAATTAAACTAACAAGTTGTCAAATGCTCAAGAGGCTTCCGTTTTCTCTGCAGTTGAATGATGATGCAAAAATATCATCCAACCTGCTCACTCTCAAGAAAATCAGGGGAGAGCAAGACTGGTGGGATTTGCTGGAGTGGGACCATCCTGACACCAAGTTTGTTTTTCAACCCCTATTTGACACCAAGATGGTAATTTATTCAAGAAATTTTCTTGCCTTTGATTTTCTCAGCACATCGATCTGATGCAGATATTATAAGCTCTTATTCATTGAAAAAGGAGAAAAAGAAAATGGAGACATAATGTATTCCATGATGACCCTAAGCTCCAATTCATTTTCCTCTACCTTTTTCATTTAACACTGATTTTTTTCTCTCACTGTAGATATCTTCCACCAGAGGTTTTGGGAGCAGAGTCAAACTTTGGGATCAAGATGTAGAACGTTATAAGAAGTGAAAGGAACTCAGCCTTGAAAGTTTAACAGTATGATTCCAGCATAATCATAGATAGAGTACTTACTCCACTTTTGCTTAACTTCAAGAAAATGCAAGTTGTAATTGTATATATTTTGAATTTATCACTTTTATGGTCTGTGTTTAACACTTCTTCAACAAAGTTAAAAAGTTTGGAGTTGGAAGTTCTAAAGAATTTGAAAAGCATATGGAGTGGGACAATGGTTTATCATTATCTCCAACAAACTAAAGTAAGAGGATGTCCAATGCTTAAGAGGCTTCCCTTTTCTAAGCACTTGAATAATGAATGTGGGACCAGATTTTGTCATCTCTACATTGATCAGCTTAAGAGGTAAACAAATTCCTGTTGAAAGGATGTCTTTTTTGAAGTTCCTCTGAATGCCTGATAGCTTATGTTATCTTCTATAATTGTCTTATGTGCCAACAAATAGTGGGGAATTAGGGAGTTTGTGTCAATAAGTTGTAGTGCCCAATTTTGGGTGTGAGATACGTTTAATGCAAGTGTGCATGCCTTCCATTTTTAGCCTACTCAAACAAAGTGTATGACCACATAATAACCAAATACTATCAGGTGGGAAATGTCAAAGGGAGGTCCTAAGCAACAAAAAAGCTTTGAAATCCTTTCTTTTGAGATTACCTTGACCGTTAACCTACGATCTTCATGTGGCAACCTTGACATCCCAACTATAATGGTTCTACCCCTAGCAATTCAAACCTCTCATATTTGAAATTCTTCACGGAAGAATGAAGTGTAATACAAATGAGTCTGAGAAAGGTCATAATAAAATTGTAAAGGATTTAGAAGTTTTGCCATACATATCCTTAATCCATATGACTGAGTTAGATTCCTTCTGTAAGGCTTCTATAGTCAGGTTCCTTCTGTAAGGCTTCTATAGTGAAGCCATTATTCCTCAAGTTGCAGTTTGTGCACACATTAAGCTATTTCAAGTATATATATTATTAGTAACTTAGTATGCGAATGAAATTCAATTTCTGCTCAAATTTTAAGTGTGCTTCATTGCAAGTTTATAGATTATGTGTGTGTGGGTGAGCTTTTCTTGCTTGGTTATAAGTAATGTTATGAAGGATGCAAAAGTAATATGGCATCTCTTTATTATTCTATTACTATAAATTTCTTCAATGTCTTTAAACTATTTATCCTTGTAGCATTATTGTTACAGTAATTAACTGGTATTGCACTAGACGTCATAATTAAGGTGAAGGAACCTTGTAATCACTGAGCAATTGAAACTTCTACATGGATATTCCTGAGCTTAATGCAGTTTTTGGTTTTTTGTGTGAGACAAGAACAGATCTCAATTAATATTGACATTTTTGGAAGACAACTGACTGCTGCCAGAAGTGATGGGTAGGATAAGATGGAATGACACGTTGGTTATTCAGGTACCAAGTTTCTATGTCAATAATTGTCTCTATGATTGTTGTAATGCCATGTATTTACATAGGAAACAGTACATAGGAACAGCTACAAGTGGCAAACAGTGATGCACTGTGTTATCAGGCACTATTAAATTGCAGGAAGGTCTTCTCATTAACTTTAATACAATTAATCGCCATAGTCTTACATAATTCCCCCTGTAGCCGACTGAACCTCAAAAAAAATAAAACAGTTACATATGGTTCCTCAGTAAATAACTTCTGGTTAAAGAGTTCTAATTTTTAATGATATGATTTGCATATTAATTATAAGTCTAGCAATCCAACAAGGAAGTACAGGCCGTGACATGTTAATTAAAATTTCAAAACATATGTCACGAGAATCTGCCCTGGTAGATAACTCTGATGTGGAAAGGGGTGGCAACTAGCCAGAGAGTGTGTGTATCTCTTGCTGCCGGCAGCCGACACTTCCTTAATTATATTAGTACTTCCAAAAGGAAATAGAAATGAATGTCAATTGAGGTTGGTCCCAAGTCTCAACTTTTAAATATATATATATCTATATATATATATATATATATATATAATGAAACTGCTATGTTAAGTTCTAAATAGTCTACCTATGCCCCGCAGGCAAAGAAGAAAGCTAACCCATCAAATTCTATGCTAGATGCCTAGATGACTTTCTGGCTTTACATGTCATGCTTCGAAAGCAATATTGAAAACAGCCTATGCAATTTGCACAATTGTTTTCACTAGAAGTGGAGGAAAAACGGGTGTTTGATTCTTGGAATAATCTGATTCTGGTGAATCTTTAGGTATTTACGTTTCGTAGTATCTTACGTCTCTGATCGGCTAATCCTGACATTCTTGTACTTATTTTAATTCTATGACCCAACTTAGAGGTTTATGTTGTTGGTGCACTAATATTCTTCAAATTTTCCTGTATTAGTAATTATATTCTTTCTATCCCCATTGGTTTATTTTTTTCCATCTTCCTGATTGATATGTTGCTTTAGTATGTCAACATGAAATTTATAGTTAAATTGCAGTTTTTCCTATTATTAATCATACTCTTCTATCTTCATCATTTCTCCCCATTAGTATTATATTAAATTCACTACCCCAACTTAGAAATATATAATACTAACTTAAATATTTTTCTTTTCAGGATAGCAAAAAGTAAACACAGGAGAAGGAAAACATATTACAAAATAAAATTTGTCAAATTTTAGCATTGATGGAAAAGAAGAATATATTTATTTTACAAATTGTCTACTTTGCTTAACTTCTAATTCCACATTTATTTAAATTCATTAGTTTCACAACTTTAATTTCCACATAAGTTTTCTATTCATTAGTTTGACAACTGTTATAAACAATTTTTGACAATTACAACTTCTCAGTACAATTTTATTTATGTGTACAATTTTATTGTTGGCTTCTAAGAATGCCTTGGCATTCCCAGATTTCTCTATCTTTTTAAATGCAAAATTCAAAAGCCAAACCCCAACCAAATTTGATTTCCGCAGATTTTGTGAGAGAGATTCTTGCTTCTGATATTTTGAATTTTGAATTGTCAGACAGTGGAGGTTGATTGAAAAGTTGAAGGTTAGTTGAATTTACATTTTTTTTTTTTGGTCATATTTGAGTTGAATCTATTGATTTTTATTTCTTCTTTAGCCTTTTTATAGAGGTAGATTGAGTTTATAATGGTTTAACTTCCACAAGAATGATAACATTGATTTTATAATTGTTATTAGTTATGACTGCTATTCCCTTGGCATTACCAGATTTCTCTATCTTTTTAGCTCATTATTACACAAAACTGTTAAAAGATTTTGCTTTTTGTAGGTAATAGAGCATTTCTATGCTTTTATTTTGCATTCTAAAGGGAGAGATTTGATGTTGACATTGATTGGGTCTTAATTAGTTCTAAAACTGGTATGATTTGTGGAGATTTTGTTTTTTTCCCATTTTTGCATTTTTAGCTCTTTCTTTTTGCGATTAGCACACTGTTACATAGAACTGTGTTAAATAGATTTTGCCTTTTGCAGGTACATGTGTAGGTGAGATAGAAAGAGAGAGAGAGAGAGGAAAGGATATTTTGCTTTGATAGAGTCAAAGAAATGGGAGCAAACTAACATTGAAGCTTTTGTGGATGCTCACTCTTCTAATTCGTCCTTTTTTTTCTTTTGTTTTTTTGTTTCTCATCTAGTGGCTTCTTTTTGTATAGTTAAATCATACATCATGGCAAAAGGTGAAAATTTTTTGAGGATGTTGCCTTTTTAGATTTGTTTTTCATTTTAAGGTCAAAAATATTGTAGCACTAGTTAAGTTAAGGGAATGGTGATGACTTTTGAAACCTTGTACATTATTGTAATCCAATGAAATGAAAATGATGGTTTTATAATTAATATGAGTGATTTAATTTTCTTTGTTATTTTATTTGTCTTAATTTCTTTCATTTCATATTGAGAATATAATTGTTGAGTAATTTGTATAAACAGGTTGATGTATCAAATTTAATAATAGGTTTGTAGGGTAATAAATAGTATATGACAAATTTTTTGTATATGAATACCCAAAAAAAAAAAAAAAAATTGGAGCCATAGATAAGATGACTGTTTTTTGTAGTCATCTTTTAATACATAAGATGACTGGTTTTAAGAACATAGATGACTGTGAAAAACAGTCATCTTATATAGTTACACAGTCATCTTATATAGTAATATATGACTGCTTTTAATAACATAAGATGACTGTGAAAAACAGTCATATTATATAATAATATATGACTGTTTTTAAAAATATAAGATGACTGTTAAAAACAGTCATCTTATATATTAATATATGACTGTTTTTAAGATAAAACTAGTCATGTTTTGTTGAATATATGACTGTTTTTAACGGTCATCTATAGCACAAAAGATGACCGTGTTAATGAATAAAGGATTTTCTTTCTTTGAATCAAACATGACTGTTTTTAAAAAACGGTCATCTATTACTCTCAAAGATGACCGTAAAAAACGGTCATCTTATTTGATAATAAAAGATGACGCCTGAAGAGATGACTGTTTTTTCTAAAAACAAAGATGACTGTTTTGGTAAAAGATGACTGTTAAATACAGTCATCTATCAACGTTTTTGTAGTAGTGGCAATAGCCGTCCTCTTTCTTGTTCTTTTTTTGGGGGGGGGGGGGGGGGGGGGGGAGAAGACGTATAAGGGAGCTTCTTTTTAATAGTTCGCTTAGGGCTTCTAAAAACTTAGGGCCGGCCTTGTTTACGGATGATCCTCACCGTGTGGAATAATCTGGAATATACCACACTTGAATAGCTCTCTCTCTCTCTCTCTCTCTTTATATCTATATATATATATATATATATATATATATATATATATAATGACCTCTGAGTGACAGTAACAAGGTTTCAGCTAGTTTTGAGCGAAAACTACAAAGGTCATTGTACAAATTGACCAAAGTCGCACCCTCATTAAATCCAAGAAGGAAAGGTTACTGCAATAACGATCGGTATTTTGTAATTTAGTACTATATTTTGTTGAAATTAATCCAGCAAACTAGTTGTAGCCGACATCATTTTTTTTTTTCTTTTTTTGAGTAAAAATATTGAGATTGATTATCAAACAATATCGCACTAAGGAAGAGAGTTTTTGGTCCCACTCTCCACACTCTTAGTGGTGTAAATTGAGTCAGGCAAAAATGAGTCTGTTTGTATAATTTGTGAGCACATATATGTATGTATGCATAAATAGTGCTTGCCTTACCCCAACAATAGCTTTCTCACTCAATTATTTTTATTTATTTATTAATTATTTTTAATGGTTGCTGGTGGGAGGAGAGGCTTGGCTGCTCCTATTCTATACCGAATCTTTTTATTTTTTATTTTTTAATACCTAATTATCCTCTGTCTCTCTGTGTGTGTGAGAGAGAGAGAGCGAGAGAGAAGAGGGGGGGGGGGGGGGGGGGTGACGAGGTCTACATAAAACAGTTAAATTGTGGTTGGGGCCAAAGAGAAGACAAGGATACATTAGGGAGTTAATTAAAGAAGGCTAATTGGGGTCTATGCAGATGCTTATTCCTCTCACCATTCCCCCGCGTGGTCTGACTAAAGCTAGTCAATTCCGTTGTTCCAATATTGCATGGAAATTGGAATTGAATCAGTCTATTTCCAAAAACCAAAGTTGGTTTCGCCAAAACTTGCCACTGCTATTCTCTTCATCCCTCTCCTATAAATTACATGTATATGCACCATCCCTCACTCAAATCCATCATCACCCATTCCTCTCTCACTCTCTCTCTCTCTCTCCCCCTATATATTTTAGCTTTATCCATGTCACCTACAGTGGGTTTGGCACTTGAAACCAGTAGGGAAGATGAGCTACTTGAAAGCCAATACCAGAAAGGAGTGAGACATTTATGTGATAATGGACTAGCTAGAGTTCCAAGTAAGTACATATTGCCAGTGTCGGACCGACCCAATTCTCAAAGTGGTGACCAAAATCCTTCCAGCCCTAATCTCAAGTTACCCGTCATCGATTTTGCTGAATTGCAAGGTTGCAACAGATCCCAGGTTATCAAATGCCTCGCTAAGGCTTGCGAAGAGTATGGATTCTTTCAGGTGGGTGTTATGCTTTAATTTCATGTAACAACCATATAGCATAAGATTTCAACTAGCTTGTTCTAAATTTTTTGTTCTAAATTCACTAAATTCATTTCTTTCATTAATTTCCATAATACCAGTTATACATCAGCTGGTATCCATCATTTCCCTACAAAAAAATAATAATTAATGCCTAAACTAATGTTTCCATTTTTGCTGAATGGATGCAGTTGACAAACCATGGGATTGAAAGCAATGTTATACTTGAAATGATTGATGCAAGTAGAAGATTTTTCGAGCTGCCTTTCGAGGAGAGATCAAAGTACATGTCGGCGGATATGTTTAAACCGGTTAGGTGTGGAACAAGTTTTAACCAGAACAAAGATGGAGTGTTTTGCTGGAGAGATTTCTTAAAGCTAAGCTGCGATCCCTTATCAGATGTTCTTCCTTTTTGGCCTTCTTCTCCTGTAGCCTTAAGGTATGATCATTCAAACACCTCTCTCTCTCTCATGTTTATTTTTTACTTTAGTTAGTCTTAACCTACCAATTTTAATAACTATATAAATTACTCACAACTGTCAAATATATTGATGGGTCAGGATCAAGGGATTTTAACTTCAGCACTTCATTTTCTCATGCACATCATCCTTAAGTCATTGGATTCACAATTGACATGACTAAGTTCTACTCATCATTTGACAAATTAGATGAAGTGCAAAAATGAAGTGAAAAAATTAAATTTCTGATTGTGATCCTATATTGATATATAGTTAATAATCCTAATTTTTAATTTGCTTCAAAAATTTTATACAGGCAAGCCGCAATTGATTACTCAAAGCAAACCAAATTCTTGTACCTAAGGCTCATGGAGGCCATCCTAGAGAGCATAGGGCTTGTGGATGAAAGCGATGCTTTAAAAGGATTTGAAGATGGGAGCCAACTCATAGTGGTGAATTGCTACCCCAAATGCCCTGAACCTGATCTAACACTGGGCATGCCACCCCATTCAGACTACGGCTTGCTTACACTTCTTCTCCAAGATGAAGTCAAGGGTCTTCAGATACACCATCAAGGAAGTTGGGTAACTGTAGAACCGATGCCTAACTCGTTTGTCGTCAACGTCGGTGACCATCTTGAGGTTAGTTAATCAATTTAGTTAACTAAATGCCCATTTTAAGGGCATGAAAAAAAGAAGTGATTATATATACATATTAGCGATTTTTAGATCAGCATGTGCTAATTTTCTTGTATCAGCACCATGCTTTGGGAATCTCATGCATAGATGCGTTGTACTACTATCGTCTTGAAAATTTTTCATCTATATATATATATATATATATATATATATGCTTTCAATAGAACTTATTCCTTTTGGTTTTTCGACAGATATTTACCAATGGAAGATATAAGAGTGTTCTCCACAGGGTTCTTGTGAATTCTTCAAAGTCCCGAATCTCCATTGCTTCATTGCACAGTCTGCCCTTCAATAGCACAGTTCGGCCATCACCCAAACTCATCGATGAAGCCAATCCAAGGCGTTACAAGGATACAGACTTTGCAAGTTTTCTTGAGTATATTTCATCCTGTGAACCCAAGAGCAAGAATTTCCTGGAGTCCAGGAAGTTGGCTTGAAAAGGAAAGTGGAATCCATAAGAGTTCTAAGCATTTTTTACTTTTGTATCAGCAAATACGTAGCAATAGTTTATTGGGATGCAAGGACTTCCAGATGATTTTTATTTTGAAAACTATGGAATAATAAAAGCATGTACTTCTATCCTACTTAATCTGCTTCAATTATTTTTACTTGCAATCGATATCTATATATGGCCCATACTATAACCCTATATTTGAGTATTGTTGGGTATACTGGATCAATTTATCGGATTTATCCGTCAATTGGATTTTGCATTTTTTTATTTTATTTTGTTAATACAAAACAAAAGAAAATCAACTTTTTTATTCATTTTTATTTTGTCATTGTCATTGCTATGTCAACAGAGCAAGAAGGGTGAACCTATACAATATCTTTAGCATTTTCCCTTATAATTTAGGGACAATGGGTTCCTCAATCTCATCTCTTAATTGGCACAGACATATTGCTGAACCACACAAGTCTTACTGCTTTTCTGCCCCTTTAGAAAAATAAATAAATAAATAACAATCCTGTTTTGTGATAAAATGAAGGACTTTTGCTTCTCAAGACATGTTAAAATTAACGTCACAATAACATAATAAACATTTGTTATTATCAATTTTTTGCCCTCAGAGTGGTGGAAATCTGTGGTTACAATTAATTAGAATGTAGACCTTAAACACTAGTATCAACATACATTAATTATTATAGGGAAAGCTAAGTTTCTTGTTTCAGTAGAATTTTCCGATAGCAATGAACAAGAGTTCAGCTTGGGTTGTAAGCTTAATGGCATGGGTATATGAATTTTTCTACACTGTAATATGTGTGGTAAAACTTCTCTTTGATTGGCTTCACTCATGATCGTGGGAATAATCTATGAATCAATTAAATTATCATATTCCATAGTTTTTTTTCCCCTTGTTAATTCCTTCATTTAATGGCATCCATCATTTACCATGTAATTAATATCTTTATGCCATGACAACTTCGAGAAACAGTTTGCTTTAAGTTATATATGCTTCTATATATTTGATGTTAACCTCTAATATATAATTGACATGAAGTGATCGATATCATGCTAACACATACATTGAGTGCAAAGAAATCATGAATTTTTTCTTTTTTTCAATAATTTGGTTAAAATTTTTATTTTATCTCCAAGTTTCCTAGAAAACTATAGGAAAAGGGAAGAAAACGGATCATTCGTACCAATTTGAATTCAAGAACAAGAACCCCCAGAAGAATGCTATAGATGGAGTGTACGTATATAGATCCAAGAATTGATTTCTTTTCTATATTAAAGATAAGGGGTCAGTCAAATTAAAACCCCATTTTTCTAAAACAAAGCAAATGGTGAAGAAATATTTTCTTATATTTTTGTATTCCTAAATTGAACTTTTAGCACCGTATGATGATTAAAGTACCTAAGAAAAACAATAATTATAGCATGAATTTGTTGACATTTACAAATGTGAAAGTGTATGAGATCAACTGACTAACCAAATTAAATTAAATAAAATTATGTCGACACCCACTGCCGGCCTTATAGTCATGTTCCGTTGATCTCTCCATCCCTGCAAAGGGGAGGTTAGGGGTCCAAAAACTTGATTCAGCACGTGAGCAAAAATGGGATGGGGGAAACCTATCCTATAGGGTGAGATGCAAGAGTGATACCACAAATAATAATAATAATAATCATATAAATAAACTAATTATGTTGACAGTTAATCATGCATGTCATTGGTCATGAAGAAGGTTTAATTAGTACCACCTTTTGGATTTTATTGGTAAATTTAAGGCCATGATTTCAGTTAATCCCGGTTCTTGTTATAGTAATTGTTGCTAAATACCTTTTCTCCATAGTTGCCTTGTTATTGTAGAAAGACCAGGATTGAAAATAATATTTTTCTATATATATATATATATTCCTCCTCTGAATTATGAGCAGTGCCATCCAAACTAAACATTTATACAAATTTTGTATAGGATGATGTGCTCAAAGCCAGTTAGTATTTGGGATACAGAAAAAATGTGGTAATTCTGTATATTCAGTTAGTAATCATTTTAATTTACCTTCGGAAATATGACTAAAAATTCATTCTAATAAAATAAGTTCAATATATTACAAGTAGGGTGGGGTATATATAAATATAATATTTTAACTATGGATGTGACCACATATTATTTCTTCGATTCTAATTTAGTGCAAAAAAACCATCATCATCTCATTATTTTCAAAATTAACGTTGCGTATCCATGTTATACGATATGAGATTTTTTGTCAAAAACTAGGCAAGAAATCCATTTTTCTTAAGATGTACAATTTGTTGGATTCAACATTAAACCACTAAACCCCTTGCGGTAAAATATCGGGTCTTGGTCATTATGGCTCAAGAAGTAGCCAGAATGTCTTATATTTGACTTTCTCCATGGGGCACTAGTCGATTTTCATGGGTTTGAACCAAGGAGGAATGAGCAATACAATGGCCTTATCTGTATTCAAAGATTAGTTAAACCAAAAGTCTAAATATCTTGTTAGCAAAATAATTCTCCCTCCTCTCTCAAAAAATAGGCTAAGTTTGACAATACATGTAATTTAAGAAAAGCCATCATTGTATTACTTCTCATTTATTAAACTTTATCCTTCCAAAATACCTTCTTCTACTAATTGTTATTGGGTCACGTGAAAATTGATTCTTGAATAAGAAAGGGTAATATAAGAAAATCTATAAATATATATATATATATATATATATATATGATTTGACTTTTCAAAATGGCCAAACATTTTGAGACAAAGAAAATTACAAAAATGGTCTATCTTTATAGGACAAAGAAAGTAATTAATGATAATAATAATTAGTCACTATGATCCCCATCAATTTTCTTTTCTTTAATATTGAACCTCCCCCATAGCCCCATATAAATATTGTAGTATTGCACAAGTCAAAATCGTGCAGCAACCTATACCTATCGCTTGGTAACGAGGGAGGTGAGGGGTTCGATCTACTAACTCTCAAGAAGCTTGTATGATGTTCTTATCCGCAACCCTAACAAAAATAATACTCTCTCTGTTTTAAATTATTAACCTCTTTTCTTTCTTGTTATGTTCAAAATTACTGTCACATTCTAAAAGTCAATGATTTATTTTATTTTATTTTCTAAAATACTTTTAAAAAGATAGGGAAAATGACAAAATAATGGGTCAAAATAAAAGTAATCCTAAAAAAAGGACTAAAATTCTCTAATTCTATTCAAAGTGGCAATAATGAATTTTAATTTCAAAAAGAGGGGATTTAGGATCAAATGTTCATTATATTATTTTAGTAAATTTCTTTTTTTTAACCTACCTTAATCCAGACTATTCTCCTCTTACCTTATTAAATAAAATTTGACCCCAATATTTCTCTTTAGTGTTGAGAAAGAGCAAAAAAAAAAATTTGGTTCTCCATTTATTATCACTTGTAGGGTATTGGAAACTACCATTTGCAAGGATTAAATTATCATTTTGGGGATTAAATTCTATTATTACAATCTTTAATGGAATAAAGAAGCTAGATTTGGCCTTTTATTTGGATTTTTTTTTATTTTGACCCACCATTTCGTCATTCTCCCAAAAAGATATTTTTTATTTTTTCAATATTTTGTACACTTGATGGAAAAATTGAAATGTCAAAATATATATATTGATATGAAAGTATTTAATAAGGTTTCCTAAAAAAGCATGTTTTTTTCCAAGGAAACAATCAATTAGGAAGTACTTTGTAAGGATTTCTTACTTCTTAAATGTTTTCTTAACGTTAGACACACATTAAGAGACATTTAATGAAGTAATAATTGCATAGTAAATTGTATTTGCACAATTTTTTATGAAATTTTATATTTTTTATGGAATTTTCATAATTTTTTTTAGGGTAATTAAATATCTAAAATATCCCTCATAAAAAGAATTATATCCAAACACCCTATAAAATAATTTTCTTATTGAAATAACCAAAATAGGTTTTTGGGTTAAACTATATCCCAAAAACACAATAATTTAACTTCCATCCAACTCTATTTGAGTTATGAACTTTCTTTACCAAAATACCCTTGTTACATTTTTTTATTAAAATATAAAAATAATTATTCAAAATTTGTATTACTATCTTGTTTATCTAATAAACAAATTATTTGTCATTTATCACTGAAAATGGGGAAAGAATGACAAGAAAACAAATAAACAAACAATTCTAAAAAGGGTATGTGAGTCCAAAAGTTATATAATTTAAACAAAATAGGATGAAAGTCAAGATGTTAGGGTTTTTTGGATATATTATAACTTCACTTTGGTTTTTTACATAGAAAAATTATTTTATAGGTTTTTTGGATAGAATTCTTTTTTTGATAAATATTTTAGATATTTACCCTAATCATTTTCACGTTTTATTAGGCTATTTGCATGGTTTTTTTTTTTTTTTTTTTATGTGTTTCCATATTTTCTCATATAATTATTACTTCATCAATTGTATCTCAACATATACTCCTATGACACACGTTAGGAAATCCCAAACAATAATACTTTCTCTGTCCCACAAAGATAGGCAATTTTTGCTATTTTTTTGTCCCAAAATGTGTTGTCTATTTTGAAAAGTCAAATTATACATTTTTTTAATTTTCCTACGCATATTACCCTTTATTATTTTAATAATTACTTTTAACACAAAACCCAACACCCTAATCATTTTGCTATTTTTTTGTCCCAAAATGTGTTGTCTATTTTGAAAAGTCAAACTATACATTTTTTGAATTTTCCAAAATATATTACCCTTTATTATTTCAATAATTACTTTTAACACATATCCCAACACGAAATAAGAAATGATACTTTTGGAAAATTAAGTTTAATAAATAATAAATCAAGACAATAATAGCTTTTCTTAAACGATATGTTTTATCAAATTTAATCTATTTTTCTTTTTGTAATGTATAAAAAACTCTGGGTATTTTCTTTTTGCTTTTAATTTAATAAAGCCAAATGCATGTGAATTTAAAAAGTGGACTGACAGAATATATATTTAATATGAAGCAACGTGAGTGCATGGTTTCAACTCTTCAAGTATGACGGCGCACGAGGACCAATCCACGAAGCCGTGCGCCGTCAGGAAAAAATGCTTGACCTGCCCGACGGCAAACCAGCAGAGGTACATGTATAGGATTCTCATGTTCTAGCAAACGAAGACTCGAGACCGAGAAAAACATGTACAAGGGACGCTAGGGATCAGCTGCGGATGACGAACTTTAGCTGGTTGATTGGTGCATGTGTGATACACGCCATAGAATTTACATGAGCATGTCAAGTACACATCAATCAATGAGCGAAAATTCATCCTTTGTGGTTTATCCTAACATTTTCCAAACTCATATTTAATTATGACTTGTGATGTTACGGGCCAATGAAACATACTTATATGTAATAATGACATGACTAATGTAATATCATGAGCAATGAAAACCAAATAAGATAAAATTATCAAATAGCTTTTCGCTGCATAATTTTATAATACCACCTAATCGTGTCAGAGTTACATGGATGACTCACTCACCGGGACCAGATGAGCTAAGTGCAGTAAACATAGAAAAAACCAAATTAAGTTGGTTGCTGGCTGACTGGTTCGTTGGAATTTTACAAGGACGTGTACGTACCTTATTTGGTCATTTTATTGGTGCATTGACTTCATGGGATTTGGACTACGTACAACGTGTCATTTTAGACCCACGAGTTGCGGTCGTTTTGGGGCATCACCACTGGTCCATACAAGGATAGATGGTGATTGATCAAGGGAATCTTCGGGGAAACTTTTTTGGACCAATTTTTCTCTTCGATCATTTTTCTCACGATATACCCATGATTCTCTCACGTCATTTTCTCCTCTTCTTGGCAAATCATAAAAAAGCCAACCCAATACATATATATATATATATATACATATACATATACATACGTACACACACCAATATACAGGTCTCATTCTATAAGGATGTGTTAATATAAATTATATCAGTACCATACATGTATTAAAGGTTGTATCCCATAACCATGGACAAATCTAAGGGGGTGCCAAAGGAAACACCTAACCCTCCTCACCCATTAAAATTATTTTTTTAACTCTACATATGTTTTGATATTCCAAATTTGACCATACTAATTTTTTTTTGGTCCCTCACATTTTTTAATTGTATCCCTTCTCTTTCCCTTTTCTTGTTTTGTTCTTTTTTTTTTTTTTTTTCATATACCAAACTCTTACCCCCTTTTATTTCACAAAATTTTGATTTTTCTTATTGTATCTCTTTTATTGTCAATGAATATTTAAGTTTTACTCGCACGAATAGCTCAGTTGGCAAACCTTAGAAGTGTAATATCTCAAGGTTTTGGTTTCGAGGCCTAGTTCTAGTTGATCCTTGCAAGAGGTTGCAAGTATTCGGTATTTATCTCAGTTCCATGAAAGGTCTACAAGGTGGAGTTGAGCCGTCAAGGGATTCCACATCATATAAAAAAAAAAAAAGGTTTTAATTTTCTTTTTTTTTACTATTAAGTTCAAAAAATTTTCTTTGTTCTTGTTATTATCTATTATGGAGAGCAAAAAGAAAGAGAACATTGTTACAAGGCTATTTCAAATGATTCTCTAATTTATAAAGTGAAAAAAAAAAAAAAAAAAAAAATCAATCCTACTAGAGTAAATTTTTGGCTCTACCATTGCCATAACCTACTAATGCAATGGGTACAACCCTCAATCATGATGCTAATGTAAGTTATATATATCAACACGTCTTCATAAGATTATAGCCATGTAATGTAATTTTGCACCAAGTGCACTCTAAAGCTTTTACCCATGACTCATATTTTGCAAAACCATCCATTAGATTAAATCTGATTCATTTGCAGGTCTTACATGCCAAAAATCAAGTCGATCCATTTCTAGGAGCTACTTCATCCATAAATCAACAATTGTTGATTAAAAAATATAAGTTTTGGATCAAATAGCAATCAATTTCGAAGCAACTTGATTTTGGGCATTGATCGCCTTCATTAGAAGGTTGTTTAATTTAAAGGTTGATTTCTCAAAATACAAATCATGAGTAAGATCGAGTTTTTGAGAACACTAGCTTGATGATGAGGTGCAACTGATATTAAAAGGATTGATCATGTGCAGAATATCCCATTTGATTACGCTCGTCCGTGGATGATATGCTCTCATTCACACTCGTGCGCATGTCGTTCATAGACAACTATTATCAAACAGAATATTTAGAACATCTCACACATGACCAGTCTTCTATATATATCTATTCAAATTAAATGAGGACCAGGGTTGATCCTTAACTTAAAGTTTAAAGAATAAACTTCAAAACCATACCCATAACTTATATTTTTATATTTTGAGAAACTCTCTGTTAGGTTAGATCACCTCCCCGTGTAGGATATGTATGCCAAAAATTTACTTAATCTAGGAAACTAGGATTGATTGCTATTCGATCCACAATCTTACATTTCTAATTAATAACCATTGCATATTTTAGACATTTATAATGAAGTAGCTATTAATCTTGAATCAACTTAATTTTTGGCTTACATGACTTCTATAATTAAGAAGGCGGTCTAACCCAGCAATGTTAGCAAAAAATGATTTACAGATTAAAAATCTATAATTTGTTCCTTAACTTTAAGTTAAAGACATGTCATCATTTAAACAAAACTTTATATATTTACACTATTATATAAAACAAAGTGTGTCACGTGACATAACTATCAAGTTACCCTCTGTTAAATACTATTGTCATGCGGTACCTTTCTCAAAGTCAATAGAATTATACATTTATGAATATTTAGGCAACATATATTGCTCAAATAAATATGGTAGGAAAATCATCAATGACGTGACTAGTGATCAATGCTTAATTTTATTGGAAAGAATAAAAAAATAGTAATTAAGGGAAAGACCTTTCTCCTAGCTAGAGACTTTTTTTTTTTTTTTTTTTTTTTCCAAAATCCAAGTATTCCTTGATTCATTAGCATTTTATTGGAAAAAATGAAAAAAAAAAAAAAATGTAATCAAGGGAAAGACTTTTCTCCTAGAGACTTTTTTTTTTTTTTTTTTCCAAAATCCAAATATTCCTTGACTCATTAGCATTTTATTGGAAAAAATGAAAAAAAAAGTAATCAGGGGAAAGACTTTTCTCCTAGAGACTTTTTTTTTTTTTTTTTTCCAAAATCCAAGTATTCCTTGACTCATTAGCATTTTATTGGAAAAAATGAAAAATAGTAATCAAGGGAAAGACTTTTCTCCTAGAGACCTTTTTTTTTTTTAATCCAAAATCCAAGTATTCCTTGGTTCATTAGCATTTTATAGGAAAAAAATGAAAAATAGTAATCAAGGGAAAGACTTTTCTCCTCGAGACCATTTTTTTGACAAAATCCAAGTATTCCTTGATTCATTTGGTGGGAAAATAAGTATGGTGGGAAATCCCACCAATCACGTGATTGACGATTAATTATACTTTTTTTTTCTTCTTCTATTTTTATTTTTCTTGTGTGATTGTTGTCCATCGCGTGGATCACTACTCATATATATAGATATATATATATGGAGAGAGATCCGTTTACATTCGATGTAAAACTTTTTACTCTTACATCCTTCAATATCTTTTTGTGAGAATAATATTTCGTCAATCCAACCGTTGAATTAGGTTCTCAATTCATGCACGTCATATGTACTGAATTTCAAGTAAATTCGATATCAAGAAGTGTTTGATCTATAAACTCACATTTTTTATATAAATAAAACTATGATTTGGGGCACTTTATGAATGACATAACTTCTAATATCTGATTTACTTGAAATTTGGTATGTATGACATGCATGAATAGAGAGCCTAATCTAACGGTTGGATTGTCAAAATAATATTCTTACAAAAATATATTAAGGGGTGTAAGAATAAAAAGTTTTATATCGGGTGTAAATGGATCTTTCCCCTATATATATATATATATATATTGATGAAGAAATTTTTAGTCAGCCCATGCTAATTTTCTTGCATCAAGATTATGAATTTGTGACTTGTACCCTATGAATAGGTGAGCTGTGCTACCTAAAAATCCCTATATATACACCAAAATTTTCAAGTGAGGTTAACTTGATAGAAATTTCTAAGCTAGGGTGCAATTTGGTTTGGGTCAAATTGGCAACCATACCAATCCAAGCAATTTGTTCAATTTGGTTTGGTTTGGTTTGGTTCTGTTCTAAATGAGGTTCGATTTTGGTCCCTGTTCCAAATTTTTTGGAATCTACAGGTTTGGTTTGGTTCTCGGCTCAAGAGTGTTTTAGAACTAAATTTTTCAATATTTATTAATTCTATTATATGTATATTTATATTTATATTTATATTTATATTTATTAAGAAGTCTTTTTGGGAGTAGATTTTGGGGAAAAAAAAATTTGTAAAATTGTTCAAAATGATATTTTCTGGTGAATAGGGCATAAAGACCTTTTATATTTTACATAAAATCTTAAAAAATTAAAACAAGTGAGGGTAGTGATAAAATTCAGGGTGACAATAGCAGGACCCTTCTTTTTTAACTTACCACATGTTAGCCCGTTGTGTTACTTGTCATTCTTTTCAATACATAAGCTTCAATATTGGATTGGGCTCCCTCAATGGGTTTGTAAAACTTACATGGAATCTCATCACTGGATTAATCTAGGAAGGCTCCCTTCAATGGGCCGATAATACTAATTAGGGCCATTAAGCCTATAAACAGGCCTGAGCTTACTATTCTCAAGTCTGAGCTTTGGAGTATTGTCATCACCAAGAAATTCTATTTTTCTAGCCCAAGACTATTTGCCTCCACCCAGTGTGGAGGAGCTCATCCCCACCTTCATTCATTTTCTATCATGTGTTATAAATATTTTAGAAAAATATGAATTTAAAAATACAAATAAACAGATACACACACGTAAACACGCATCTATATTAACATAAATATATAGCACGCAAATATGAACTTATGAAAATGTGCTTACAATTATATAAACATAGGAATGCATGTACACAATCAATTCTGGACAATACTTGGCTCCTCACAGTAGATGAGCAACTCCTCATCCCTCTCACTCATATTACTCTATGTGTAATAGTTAATTTTAAAAAATATGGATATATGGATACAGAAACATGGACACGTAAATACAAATATATAGACTCACAATTATGTAAACATAGGAATGCATGTACACAATCAATTCTGGACAATACTTGGCTCCTCACAGTGGATGAGCAACTCCTCCTCCCTCTCACTCATATTACTCTATATGTAATAGTTAATTTTAAAAAATATGGATGTATGGATACAGATACATGGATACGTAAATACAAATATATGGACATATAATCATATTCATTTGAATACATAAACAGATATATATATATATAAAATAACACAAGGATACATGGATATAATCAATTCTCATTTGTTTGTTATATATGTGGCATGATATGAGTGAAAGAGAGGAACAATTGTTCCTCCACTGTGAGGAGCCAAGTATTATCCATCAATTCTCCTTATTTATCTAAACAAGTCATAGAATATGAGTAGGAGGTGAGAAAGAGCTCCTCCACCATGGGGTGGAGGCAAGTATTTTCCTTTGTAACCACTGAGTTAAGACAATATTTAAGAGGAGGGCCTCTATTGGCTTGCTTATTTTAAATTTCTCAAGGTTTTACGAAAATATAAAATGTTTTCATGAAAATTGACCACACTGTCCACTAGAAAACATCGTTTTGAAAAACTTTGTAAAAAAATTTTTTCCAAAATTTGTCATTTAAGTGGACTTTTTGGTCATCTACCGTCCTTATTTCATTTTTTTTTAAAAATGGCTAAAAAGTCACTTAAATGATAGATTTTGGAGAAACTCTCTTTCACAAAGTTATTCAAAATGATGTTTTCTAGTGAACAATATAGTTAATTTTCATGAAAACCCTTTAATCTTTTCATAAAACTTTAAAAAAATTTAAAATAAATAGGAGATAAAATGTAAGTTTTGGAATGCAGTGACCCCACTTAAGAGCTATGAAAAACTGATGGCTTCTTACCTAAATACTTCCTAGTGCCCGAACACTGTAATATGACACTGACATATGTCCCTTGAACTCATCCTACAATGTTCTTACATATATTTGTGAAGGAAAATTTTATGCTGGTGGGTCGATTGCACAAATCTTGAGGTTTGAAGATTAATTGACTCATAGGACCCTATGTGAACTCGAAGGGGTTTTTTTTTTTATTTTTTTTTTTGGGTGGTAGTGTGAACATTAGGTTTATGTATTGCCAAGTTTGAATGGGTTAAGTTTTTTATTTATTTTAGTTTTTTCTTCTATCTTTTTTTCCCCCAATCAGGTCCATGCATATGTTGATGCTTGTCCTACACGGCAAGCTGATGTTCAGTGCCACTAGGAAATCATTGGAAGTGAGCATGGTTTATTGTCTTACTGAGGGCCTGTTTTATTTGTCTCGTGATGATTAATTAGCTCATTTTGTATTTACCATTAATTGTATAGATTCATTGTTTTGGATAAGGTCATTTTTAAACCTAGAGACCATAATTGATGTCGAATATGAATTTAAAAAATCAAGAAATCCATTTAAAAATCAAGACCATAAGGTCATTTTCATTCTTCTTTCCATTTTTTTTTTCTTTTTTTTTTTTTTTAGGGCTTGGTGCTAATGAAAAGAAAAGTCAAGAAATCCATTTAAAAAATCAAGACCATAAGGTCATTTTCATTCTTCTTTCAATTTTTATTTTTTTTATTTTTTTTATTTTAAAGGCTTGGTGCTAATGAAAAGAAAAGTTTATACGTAATTGTGAGACGACTGATGTGGTATCATAAGTCAATGAAAATAGAACAAAATATAATTGTTAAAGTATTACTTCTATTGGCTAATAACACCATATAACCGTATCACAATTTGATGGAAGACTCACACGCCAATGAGGTATCTTAGACCTTTCTTTTGACCAATTAATCCTCAAACATAAGTGACGCCCCTACACTCTTGGCGTGGGTCATTAGTTAAATGGGTACAAACAATTTACCTGCACCGTGCATGAGACGGTGAGTCCAAGATGCCTTTTTTCTAAAGTGGGGAATTAAAAATAAAAAAACAAATGATCGAAATGAAATATCTTTTATTTATTTAATTATCTATCATATCAGAAGGTTTTGAAAATACTTACACACCCGATTAATTTCTAGGCACACATAGTTTTTCTTCCAACATGCACGGAATAATTATAAGACATAAGTTTATAAGGATGACTTTAAAGAGAAGTGGTGAGAGTTGAACCTAAAACCTTCACTTGGTAAAAAGCCATATGACAATCACTCGCTCAACCACTCAGGATTTAATGAAACATTTTGTCCATAAACAATACTCTGATTACATAAATAATATCAACCTATAGGCTATTTTAACTCAAGAGTTACCTAAAAATCAATTTTGACTGAATTTGGTCACGCATTTTGGTGATGCACTATCCTGTCACATGTTTGATGGCTTGAAAAGTGGTCTAGCTCTACCAAAGGAGTTCGGATTTGATATTGATTTATAAATAATAAATAAAAAGCACTACGATGGTTAACCAAGATCGAGCCATGTGGACAAAATGGCGGTTGAAATCAAAACCCACTTCATTGTTGTTGAAACTGCCTCCAGTTTGCTGAACGCGCTTTGATCGAGTGGGTTTGATATCAACCATTCCTTTATCCACATGGTGTGATCTTATTGAACCAACCCTGTGTTGGGCTTTTTCTTTTATTTTTTTGAAACCAACACCAAATCCAAGCTCCTAGCAAAGCTTGTTAGGTTAATTAGCTAGCAAAAATAAACTGGCCTGAGACCTTATGCTGTAGGAGAAAAACTTGTATGTAATTGTGACATAGTTTACGTGGTATCATAAACTAATAAAAAATAAAAAAAATGAGATTATTAGAATATTTTTTAACCCCATAATCCTACTCATCTCATTTTCTATCAATCCGTGATATCACGTGACCGTATCACGGTTACATGGAAGACTCACTCTATGCTGTAGACTGTTTGCCATTGACTTGGACCTGGTCACCTAAGTTTCGTACATTTGAATCTATAGCATGAATCCTTTTTTTTTTATTACCCTTTCGCATTTTTTATTTGAAAAATAAACTACCATATTCCATGAATTATATATACACAAGACGTCATTTTAGAGAAGTATTCCACACGCCTCAACTCTGTAGAAAAATCAGAAAATTGTTAGTTAAGGGTGACTTTTTCTGGTCACCCATGACCCAACCGGGGCAGGACTTTATTGTGTCCAGCCATACTTGGACGTACACAGTCTTCCTTGTACTTTCCTTTTCCTTTTCTTTTTCCCTTTTTATGTTGACAAAAATTACAAAACCTTACTAATTTATACCTTTTTTATAAGCAAAGAGAAATTTTACTAATATAGATTTATATATAATTAATAGTATTTATAATTAATACAATTAATTCATAATTAATAATAAGAAAAACTTTAGTTTCACCCTTTCAACTTTCACTCAAAAACACTATGTACCCCTGCAATTTGTTTTCAAATTCTACTACCCTTTAATGTCTAAGAAAATTGCATCTTATAGAATTCCATCATTTAACTACTTTTTTTTTTTTTTTGACCAAAAATTATTGCACATAATCCACTCATAACATTTTTTGGACAAAATGTCTCGGTAATAAAGACCTTTTTAATATTTCGCCAATATATGGAAAAAATACATTCATAAAATCGTTGTTTCCAATTTCCATTAACAATGAAAGTTGGCCTAACGGCGAAGGGGTGAGCTGTAAACTTAGACATCCTAAATTTGAAACCAGCTAGTCTCTTTTGGCCAATCACCAGTTAGTACTATTAGCTTGGACGTTAAACGAGCTCATGGGGTGGTGGCCCCTCGTGGGGAGCAGGAATTAGTCGAGTTCTAACAATTCGTACACCTTGTTGCTTGGAAAAAAAAAAATTCATTAATGCTTTTAAGATTATATAAATTTTCCAAACAAGAAAGGGTTTAAACTACATAACACGGACACGTGACACGGTTACGACGTGACACAGACACTTTAACATAACAATTTCTAAAAATATTAAGGCACGACACGAAGGGGATACGGCAATAAATATATATATATATAAGAGTAATGATTTGGAAGACCAAAAGGAGAGACCGAAAACATGGGCCGAATAGCAAAATGACCAACTTATCCCTTAACACACAAAACATGGAAATACATCCCTCCAGATTCTTCTATCCATCTCACCTCAAAAAGTGGAAATGTCCCATCCTTTTTTCTAGAAATATCTCCCTCTCACGATCTTACCCACACCACCAAAATCAGCCCTCCTATCTATATTTTTCAGATCTATACACATGTAGAGGAGGCTACAACAGCGATTCTGATTACTGGAAAAGGCTTCAATGACGACGGATCTTAGCAAAATTTGTAGAAGAGATTTCAATGGCAAATCTGATGACGCGAGGAGACTTCGATGACAGCTGGATCTGAGTACTATTTGTGAATGAGGCTTCGACGGTGGATTTGAAGGCTTGCTCGTGATGGGTAAAGGCCTTGACGGTGCGATTCTCATGGCTAGTGGTGCTCACTAGCTTTATCTTAATGCAATCACTCTTCTAGTTTCTTATTTGAATTTTCAAAATAATCTAGATAATTTCTATGTAATTTTTTTCAAGAATTTCATCCCTATTGGTTGGATCTATGTAATTTCTATGATGGTTTATCTTAATGCAATCCCTTTTATAGTTTTTATCTGGATTTTCAAAATAATCTAGATAATTTATGTGTAATTTTTTTCAAGAATTTTCATCCATATTGGTTAGATCTAATTTTTTTATCTTGATTTTTTTTGCATCTGATTGCATCAACGTATGTTTAATGAGTTTATCTTGGTTTTTAATTTGCTAATTTTATCTTGGTTTTTTTATTTGAATTTCTTTTCTTTTCTGGTTTTTTATCTGAATTTTGAGAATAATCTAGATAACTTCTATGTAATTCTTTTCAAGAATTTCATCCCTATTAATTGGTTGGATCTAATTTTTTTATCTTGATTTTTCTTGCATCTAATTGCATCAAGGTATGTTTAACGAGTCTATCTTGGTTTTTAATTTGCTGATTTTATATTGATTTTGATTTGAATTTCCTTCCTTTCCTCGTTTTTTATTTGAATTTTCAAAATAAAGATTCTTGGTTCTTTATATGAGTGTGATTCTTGCTTTGATTTTGAGCGTGATTTTCGGTTGGATATTCAACATAAATTGGAAAGTGGGTTTTTAGCTTTTTTGGTATGAATGTGTGAGATTCTTTGAGCGTTATTTTTTTGTATCAACGAATAGAACACCAACACATCAGTTGTCCCCCTATTCGGCCTTGCACCTCCCGTCCTACCTATCACCACTATATTTATAATTATTTATGAAACTTTTAAATTTAAAAAAATATATATATTACGTCATATCATAAGAGGCATGCATTTCATGATACAAAACCATTATTCTTTAAGGTAGAAATGCCTTGTCTCTAAAATTGTTTATAATAAGAAATTTTTCAGCTTTTGCAAAAACACCCATCATTTGTTTATAATAACTAAAATTACCTCTTTTAAAAAAATTTAAATTTCTATTTTTTATCCCGTTGTATCGAAAATGAATCTATTTTTTTTATTTATTTAATAAACACGTACGAAAAATGCCCGACACGTGTAAGAGGCGTGTCCCTACTTCCTAAGGTTTAAGTGTATGAATACAAATTAAAAAATTGCAAAATATGTTTGAATGAAAGCTGAAAGGGACTTACCCAAAAAAATAAATAAATAAATAAATGAAGCTGAAAGGGTCAAACTGTATTTTCCTTTACATTGAATAGGTCCTTGTATACCTTACGGAGAGGTAGATAACCCATCTAAGTCATTTTCCAGAATAAAATAAAAAGGTCAATAGGTGAATATAAGTTACTAAATACATAGATGGTTTTATCTCTTGCGTGGGTCGCCATAGCATCAATAGCAAAATATTAATTAGTGATTGGTTCTTATGTGAGAGTCAGATTTAGCTTTTGCTCTCCTTGCCGTTAACGAAATTACAAGGATGGTTTAGAGCACCCGTGCGACATCGCATACGTTGACTAGTGATTTGACTTGTCCAGTCATCCAAGTTGTCTGGGACAATCAGTGCCCACACATGAAATTCCATACCTTGTTACGACACATAAATCGTGCTTCTAATTTTGAAAGATAACTCATAGTTGATTTTAAAACAATTATTAAAAAAAATTAATAAAGTATATAAAAATCAAAGCCCAAGAGATTCATATTCTTTTGAGGAATGCTAGAGTCAGCCGCAATGGCTAGACCATCACAGTTCCTATTGGTGCCCGTGTGATATGCATATATGGGTCTTACGGCGTGTGTCACACGCACACCAATGGATGTGCAATAGTTCAGTTTCCACGGTTGATCGTAGCATCCCCTATTCTTTTCAGCATTTTATGATTCTTATGGATTAAGGATTCGATACTGAGTTGTAAAAAACTTAACACTATTTGAAGTGTTTTGGGCCATCATATAGGTTTTTGAACAGTTAAATATTGAGGGAGGCTATTGCCATCACATAAAATACTCTTAAGTCCCTTATTAATTTACACTTTTTAAGATTTTATGAAAAATATAAAAGGTTTTTTCGAAAACTAGTCACACTATTTATTAGAAAACATCGTTCTAAACAACTTTGTAGAAAGAAACTTTTCCAAAATCTATCATTTAAGCAGGTTTTTTGGTCATTTACAATCTTTATTTCATTTTCCATGAAAAATGGCTAAAAAGTGTACTTAAATGATAAATTTTGGAAACAAATTCTTCTACGAAGTTGTCCGAAATGATGTTTTTTAGTAGACTATGTAATTTGTTTTCATAAATTTTTTTTATATTTTTCATAAAACTTAAAAAATATAAATTAAGTGGGGGACTTAGAGTTTTTTATGTGGTGACAATAGCCTGGCCCTTAAATATTTTATTTTATTTTTTCTAAATGAAGTATATCCTAAGACACTAAGCTTAGACTAATCACCTCGTGATGCATAAACTAGCTGTAAACCCATACCTTCAATAGTGAAGAGCAAAATCTCAAACTTGAGACCTATGATTTCTGAACTACGATCATTTATTACTTTGACCATTTCAATAATAACCTTTTAGCCTTCAATCTTTACTATCTAAAAAATCATCCGACGTACCAAAACATCTCAGCTACTGAGTTCACCGAATGCAAGCTCTTTTTCAGGACCACGTTCCTGTGGGGTTGTAATAGAAATTTCACCAGCCTGCCCTTCAGTCTCCTGCTAACTGTAATCGCTGGTTTAGATAATATGCGTATACTCGCCTACTTGCCATGTACGCCTGTCTATCAACTAAGAAAAGCATCGCTTAAGTCAACGTCAAGCTCATATTTTATTCAAAGTTGACACATTTCCGACGGATAGAGCGAGTATAACGTTTCTCTTAATGAAGAGCGTACGATTAATTTCCCCCAGTCTTGGTCCCGACAATTACAACGCCAAAATATAAATGTTTAAGGAGGTAATATTTTTGATATTTTTGTTTGTACCCCCAACGTTTTGTGAATTTTTAATTACTCTGAATTATTGGGACCTTGTTCAGCTGAAGTCCAACCACCAAAGTTATAAACCAATCGGCCTCAAAGATCTGTCTTTTTGTTCCTCTTTCTCATGTAAATCTGCTGTTCAAGATGCTTAAGGCTCCATTTGGATCTCAAAAAGCATTAAGCAAAAAAAAAAAAAATTGTAAAAAATTGTGTACAAATGAATACATTCCTTAGCCATTTTTGACCTTTTTATTTCATTTCCTTTGTCATTTTCAAGATCCAAATGCGAACGAAGTGATCAAAATGATTCTTTTCTATCTCTAGCTGAAATCAATGATTTGGCGGTCTTATGATAGAGGGTTAGCACTAAAAGACTCTTTTTTGTAGAGGTTAGAAATTCAAAACTTCATTAAGGCCTATAGTAAAAGTACTAGTCCAATGATGCTCCACAATATATAGGAAAAAGGGAAGGTTGGGGTGGGATTTAGGTTTGTTTGGTTTTTTTCTTAGAGGATTTCTTATCTACTGAGCACAAAATGTTGCCTTTCCAAAGTTTATTTCAAATTGTATTTTTTTTTTTTGGGACAATCATTAGAATATATCCCTATTCCTATCCCCTAATATGTAAAAATGAGAATCAATTAATGTTTTTTCTGTGAGTTTGAATCTGAAATCACTTGCTCAACAAACAGAATGCCACTATGTTATCATGCCAACATTTCAAATTGTTTACTTGGTACACTGTTATCCTTTCAATTCTAATTTACATTAACTTGTTGAAAGGGGTTATGCTATATATCCTACGAAAGTGATCTTGTAAAAATATCACTCTATCACGTGAAGTAGAGATCAGTTCCTTTGCATATGGATGAGTCTCATCCCATTCATGCATACGATGAAATTACTCAAGCGTGTAATAGGAAAAATGAAAGACTTGAATTGGAGGGTAAAATTTTTACAAGATTTTGTGGTTTGATCTCATTCAATATATTGATTAGAGATGATATTAGGGGTTGTTAGGGTTCATGGTAGATTCTATCTATTGTCCAAAAAAAAACAGAAAAAAAAGGAAGGAATAAAAGAAGTAGGGTAATAGAAATACTCCAAAGAACTGGGGTATCAATGAAAAAATAAACAGAATAAAAAAAAATAATGCAAAAAACAAACATCTCAATACAACTACCAGGTAACGTTCACTCTCTGTGTCCTCATATTCCCACTTGTTCATTTATTCCTCAGTCGTTGTTCACACTCCCTCTCTCTCTCTCTCTCTCTCTCTCTCTCTCTCTCTCTATATATATATATATATATATATATATATAATTTGTATAAGTAAATGGTTGTGGTGGAAGTGATGAGGAAGATGATTCTTATGGAATTGGGCAGAAATTGAATGAGGAAAAGAGGAGATACATAGAAAATGTTCAGACTGAACAAGCTCAAGTCTGAGAAATCAACACGCAGAATCGATTTCAACTTCTCCAACTTCCAGGCTTCTCAGGTCTCTCTATCTCTCTCTACTCTCTACTTTCTCTCTCTTACAACTATATACACATACGTATTCATATTAATCTTCAAATCTGCTGTTCCATTGAAAATATAATGAAATTGGTCTCTGCATTTTCTTATATATATATATATATATATATATATATATGCAGAGAAGTCTCTCTCTTAACGTGGGCTGATTTTATTTTTTTCTCAATAACAAGGCTGGACGGTGCAATTTTTTAATTTTTATTATTCGTTTTTTAAAATTGGAAAAAGGTTATTATTGGATCATGAAGATATTCATATTGTGAGTGATTTAGGATATTTATTTTGCTTTAATTTGATTTACCCATTTAATAATATGTTAGAAACTGTAGATTTCATGATGCACCTTTCGGTAATTCAGTCCTAAAAGGACACAAAAATGTGTATGAATTTCTATGTTTGTGGAAAAATGTCTATGAGTTGTTTGATTGCCATTCTGGACTTCTGGTGTTGATATGTGTTTAATAGGATTGGATGATAGTGGGTTGTTTGTGGAAGTAATGAGTGATAGAGAGAGTGACACCAAAACTCGTTCCATTGTAAAGTGAAAAATCTGTGTGGGATTATGAGTATATCTGATAGCAAATAAGGAAAACTTCTGACATTACCTTTAATCAGGTGGTTTTGGTTGGAACTATACTAATAAAGAATAAGCAAGGGATCAAGCTTGCTTATTCGACTCATATTGAATGAATAGCCCTCTTTTATTGATTTTTCATAGATAATAGGCTTGTCCGGTCCTATATGTAAAGTATGAACCGAATTTACTCTCAAATGTGAAGTGACTACTCCCTTGAATCTTAGTGGGTCGTTCAAGATTATTTGTCATGATCTAGCAGCTATGGGGAAGCCGGTGTCTGGTCTGGTCAAAGTTCTGTGGACTCCTAATGGATTTGGATGTGAAAGCCTTGCTACAATGATGCTTAAACCACTATTACCCTTTCATTCAAAGAGGGAAAAGGTTTTTTTTTTTTTCAGGGGGGGGGGGGGGGGGGGGTGGGGAATCCCTACCTCAAATCCATAAGATTGGAAGAAATTGTCAAATATCTCATGAACAACCATAATCTACTCAAAAGATGGCTTTGGTTAGAGAGAGGTTCAATAGAGCTAATCAGAACAAATAGGGAAGAAAGGAACCAAGAGGCCTGCAATCGTTCAGCTTGTGTAGTTGTGGATTCATTGAAGTATGATAAAATTCCTAGATAACCAAGTAGGACAAAGTGCATAGATTAACAGTTGAGGCCACAAGCATAGCCATATTAACCAATGATTGATCATTGTCTGAACAAAAATTCTCAACCTCAGGAAGGAGATAAAAACACTCTGCCACTGCTGGTGGCCTTCCCTTAAATGACTATCACAACCTATTAAGTGATAAAATAGTAGAACAGAACTTTATAATTTAATTTGAGTGACAGGTTTCCCTGTGCTATCATCTCAACTTTCCCCCAACTATACACAAGATTATTTTCGCCCAAAGTTTCTTGTGTCTTAAATATTTCACAGCTTTGCTGACCATACTTTTGCAATTTCAGGTTCCAAAAGGATGGGACAAGCTTTTTGTGTCTATTTTCTCCATGGAAAGGGGAAAAACCATCGCCAAATCAGGGAAAGCATCAGTACGAAATGGAAATTGTCAATGGACAGAGACTCTGTCAGAGTCTATATGGATCTCACAAGAGGATGCAATGAAAGAACTTGAGCAATACCTTGTTAAGCTTGTTGTTGCGATGGTCTGATTCCCATGTTAATTTTTTATAAAGCTTTAATTGTTGTTATCAATTTAAATCAAATCAATTATGTCATAATTTTTTTACTTGTTTCCAATTGTTTTTCCACCCTCTATTGCATTTTTGGCTCAAATTAACTTGTGAACTCAACTTCATATGATATTCTCATTGTAGGGATCAGCTAGATCCGGTATTCTTGGAGAGGCTACAGTTAATCTGGCATGTTACATGAGCTCAAATGCTTCTGTTCCCATTTCATTACCATTGAAAAGCTGCAACCATGGGACGATGTTACAAGTGAGTCATTTCAGAATGTTTCCAGTGTTTTTATCCATCATTGCATCAATGATTTCATATTTTACCAGTTTATTTGCTAATGTAGCTTAAATTTTGGAAATTTGTTCTCTGTTAAAACCCAAATAGTCTAATTGTCGATCTTTCTACCCCTACCCTGCATATAAATGAAAACGAATACCTAGTTTTAAGTTTTCAGCCTTAAATTTCCTTTGCCCTCTCATGCAACTCATCTTCTTCATTTTCCTATTCAATCAATATAGTAGGCTATTAGAGCCTTTCTCTTATAATTATTGGCCATATAAACTTAATATGTCAATGTTCAATTTCAAATCAGAAGTTGAAAATTATGTTCAGATCTGTCCCAAAATCCCAAATACCATAATCATACCTTGATGATTTTTTCTTCATTTGTATTATCCTTCTCCTTGGTCTATTCTGTTATGGAGAAATTAATTTGTGTTAACTTCATGGAATGGAAAGGGCAGATTGCCCCTATCGCTTGAGGACAACATATCAGATTATCAGGGGTCATTTTGATAAATCCAAGTTCTTATTCAAGGACAATAATTTTATAATGAACAGTCTCAATTTATACACAGATCCAGAATAATTATTCAAGGACAATAATTTATGGAGAAATTAATTTATACACAGCTCCAGAATATGATGCATGTTGTGCAAGAGATCAACTTGTTATTTGCTCAGATGAACTCTACACTGGCATCTCTGTTGGCATCTTGATATAACTACTGCTTATGCACTGTGACTACTTCTCTCTCATTCTCACAATAATTCAGGCTCATATTATGCCTCTTCATACCAAACTGATGACCATGTTTTTAACTTTGAGGTTATGTTTTCAATAGTCAAAAACTGGAGGAGTTCTGGAAACATTGTGGAAACAAAACAGAAACAGTGTAAGAAATTAAGAGAACATTGGAAATGCATGGAAATTCTCGAAATAATTATTCTAGAGCAATCTGACACCATTTTCTCAGTGAATCTCAATGCCTAAGGATCAGCCATTTCATCTCATATCTTCAAGAAATGACCATACATAATGACTACTTTTTAAATTAAAATAGAGTATTTTGTCAGGAGTGCAAACTATGGTATTGTTGATTAGACACTTAGGATTGATATATACAGGGATTGGTTCTAGTCATCTACACAAACGATGCCATTCTATAGGTGGAACGATTTCAATGTGTCGCACATGTACTTAAAGATTGGTTCAGCTATGTGTTTAAGCAGTTGCCAAAAGTAGGTCTTTTTCTGCTGGGAGTTGAGCCCAACTCTGGGAAGAAACTGTAGGTGACACCATGTCTCAAAGACTTTGGCTTGGGTATGAATTCAACAAAACACTAAGCACCTTTTTGCTAAGGCAAGCTACATTCCACCAGTTTCTAATGTAGAGGGAACCGCGGAACACTCCCTAGAGGTGTGTATCAGTTATAACCGGGTCTTCACTTCCACTGGTATTTTCGGTATTTTCAATAGGACCAAGACTGTCCATTGATTTACTTAGCCGTACAGCATGTTAAGCATTAGTCATAACAATAGGTTCCCGTCATGGTATAAGAGTCCGTTGATTTCTTTGTGACTCATTTTTCCAGCATGCAGTAAATATAAATATCATGTAATCTTAATTGCAAGTTAATCTCCAACCAATCAGGAATCTCAAAGTTCCATTATTCACACAACCACATCTAAATATATAAGGGTGCAGGATTTAATCCTTCAAAGCGTCGTTCCATAAAAGTTTTCCCCAAGGATTTAAACTTAAGACTCCTGGTTAAGTTTCACTCACAGCAGTGGAATTAATTTGTGCAGGTTAAACTTCAGTGCCTTACACCAAGAACAAAACTCAGGTTTGCAGTTCAATATGAAACTTTACTTTGTTCCAACATTTCGTTTTTCTTCTGATAGTGAAAGACTAACTACATATTTTACAGGGATGAGCAATTGAAAGACTACAATTCATTTATGGAAGATAAATACTCTGACTGCGATGATATGGAAAACAAATCAGATGTATCTGACAGTATGTTCAACAGGAGTGTTGGATCTTCCTCTAGTAACCATTTGGACCATTCATCTCATATAGGAGAACTTGGTAATAGGGTAAGGTCACCTATCTTCATTAATAGGTTGTATTGCTGTTCTCTTTTTGCTTGTCTCTTTGCTGTCTGTCATGTGCTTTCGTAACATCTAATTTCTTATATAACCGTTCCTAAATGATGCAAATATATTGTTTGTGGTACTTTAACAGTCCTTGTACTTATCTCTCTCTCTCTCTCTCCCGCTTAAAGCTTAAGAGCTATTAGAAATTCCTGATATACTGCTGGGACTTAGACATTCAGCCACGTGATGCCGGGGGTATTATGATCTTTCAAATTCTGAGGTCTCAACCCCCTTATTGCCATCTGTAAATCTAGTCTGTCCGAAGCTCGGGTTGTGGACCTGAAAACCTTTTCTTTTCTTTTCATCTTTCATGGATTTTGATTGACATACCAATGGTTTTATGGCTGAAATGGAAGGACCAACTATGGTATTGATTTTATCCTACGCCATAAAACCTTTTGCTTTTGCTTTTTGGTTTTTGCTTTTGTTTTTTTGTTTTTTTTTGGCTGGACTCTGGAGAGATATAAAACCTAATATATAGCAGAGTTAGTTTCTTAAAAGACTGCTTTAGGGTGTTCATGAACCAAGAAGCATATTACATAACTTTTGTGGTATCTAGTCATACTTTTCTTTACATAAATCTGACAACTTGCATGTTTTTATTTTAGCACCTTTTATCTTAATATATCTTCTTAACAAAATATGAGTTTTGTTACCCTCTCTTCAATGGTGACAATCTTCAAAAGCTGATTGCCAGTCCAAGTAAATACTTGTATATAATCTGAATTTTTCCTTTCTTTCTTTTCTTTTCTTTTCTTTTGTTTTGTTTTATTATCTTCATTCTTTTTATTTCTTTTTTTTATCCTTTTTTTTTTTTTTTTTTTTTTGACACCTTTGCTATGCTCCTTGCAATATACAATGTCTTAATCATCTGCTTGCATGAGAAACTAAAGATTTGGATGAGTGCATGTACAAGCAACATGGTATAGGAGGGAGGAGGCATTCTGGCTTTATATTTTCAAATTTCTTACAATGCAGTAAATCCGAACTCAACCCATGAAGAGTTGAGTGATCAGCTGATCACAGAACTAGTTTGACATTGTTCTTTCATGTACTTATCCACACTTGAAATAGTTCATTCTATAGCCTTTGGTCTGCATTCATGTCACTAATACAGCTTTCTCTTTTGGTACAGGACACAACTTTCTCAGCATCAGGTTCATGTCATAGCTCTGACTCCATGGAGGGTTCCTCAGGCAGAGAAGTTTCCCCTCGACGTAACTTAAGTGGGATTATGAACAATCTGATCGGAAGACAAGATTCGAGTGGCTCCCAAAATAGTTCACTATATGAGCCTTCTAGGTCGAGTCACTCATCCTTTAATTCTAAGGTCTCTGGTTCAGGAAGCCACCTTCTGAGTCAAGTAGACGATTTTGGACGAATTTCACATCCAATTGCCACATCACCATTACGCAATGCTGTTCTAACTAAAGACCTTCTGGGAGCTCCAGGAATGGAGGAACTTCGAGCAGAAGCTAGGATGTGGGAACAAAATGCTCGGAAGTTAATGCTTGATCTGGAAATACTGAGAAAGGAATTCTTGGAGCAGTCCAAAAACCAGGAAAATCTGGATATGGATCTTTTAGCATCATGTACAGAGTGTGATGGCTTGAAGCAGGAAATCGAACAATTGAAAATCTTGTTGGAGGAATCAATGGTCACACAAAAGGCTACTGAGAGTTTGAAGTTTCAAGCCAAAGAAATTCAAAAGGAATTGGAAGATGAGTTAAAGTTTCAAAAAGAATCGAATGCTGATTTGGCTGTACAGCTTCAGAAAACCCAAGAATCAAACATTGAGCTTGTTTCCATTCTTCAGGAACTAGAAGATACCATAGAAGAACAAAAAATAGAGATCGCTAATCTCTCGTCACTGAAATCGGAATTTGAAAATATAGAGAAGTCTAGCCATGCACATGAAGACAATAAGGAACTAGATCCAAGCGAGCAAGGTTTAGCCAGGAAGATGAGAAAGGCCTCTTATGATTCAGATTTTGAAGGTAGTACTGTGGAACACCCAATAAGAGATTTGCATGCAGATTTTGATCCAGAGGACAGCAAGAACTTAGAGTTTCAGCTGCTACAGTTGCTGGAATCGCAAAAGAATCGCGAAACTACCATCCAACTTCTGGAAAAAACTTTGGAGGACAAAAACCATGAGATAGAAATTGAACGAGGTCTTAATAGTCAAACTCTACTGGATTGTGAGGCAGAATGGAGGTGTAAATTAGCCGCAAAAGAGGAAGAAATCATCAATTTGGAAGCAAAGTTTTCTGAAGTTCATAATGATCAAGATTCAAAGAAAATGGGGTTTGAAAATGGAGGTGACTGCAATCTGATCAAAGAAATTGAAGCTCTAAAAGAAAAAGTGCAGGAGCTCGAGATAGATTGCAATGAGCTTACGGATGAAAACCTGCAACTTCTACTTGAGCTCAAAGAATCAGGGAAGGATCTTCAAACACGTGGTGCCTCTTCTAATTCATTGTCCAATGAATTGAAGATACAGGAAATCCTTAATGAAGGAGTTGCCACCAATCACTTAGAGATTCAATGTAAGGTTCTTGAAAATAAGTGTACTGACCTGGAGCTCCAATTGCAAGCTTTCAAGGATAAAACTTGTCATCTCGATAGTGAGCTCCATAAATTTCAAGCCAAATCAGAAAAGCAGGAAGTTTTGATTGCTTCACTGCAACAACAAGCAGGAAGTTGCCAAGGAAAAGAAGCAGAGAGTAAGGACCATCATGCCATTGTCTGTACGAAATTTGGAAATTCTGAATCTGGGGCTGTTGACTCTAAAATATGTTCAGAATTATGTGAACAGCTTCAACTTTCTTTGGCAAACCTGAAGAAGCAACGGTATATCCTTTTTTCTCCTGAAAATACTGAAGATAAATGTGGTTTTGATAATTCAGAAATTATAACAAGTACAGAGCCGATCACTCAAAAAGAGAAGGCTGAGGCTTTGTTGAAAAATTTGGTCCAGCTGAACAAATTATTAGAAGCGAAAATTACTGTTTGTGAAGATGAGTTTCAATATAGTGGGGAAGAGATCAGAGTGAGAGCCACAAATGCTAACGAAGTCCAAAGTAAAATGAAAGGCAATGATTTGAAGGAAAATACTCTTTGTTTTTCTTGTCAAGAACTTGAGAGTTTTAATATGGAATTGGACTGTAAAGTTACATATCTGAGTGAGGAATTGTTCGCAAAAAATTCTGAGATGGGAGAGCTTAAGGCTAATTATTTGCTGAAGGAAGATGACATCAAGGCTCTAAGGCATTGCCAGAGGGAAATGGAAATTCAAATCTCTGATCTTGGGAAGGAAAAAGGGCTGGTGGAGGAAAGGATGGAAACTTTGCTAAGAGAAAGTACTATCACCTCTAAATGCTTGGAGAATTTACAGAATGATGTGATGGTGCTTCGTAGCAGTGTGGATTCCCAGGTTTCGGGCAACAAGATTCTTGAAAGGAAATCATCAGAGCTAGAAACTGGCAAGTGTGAACTAGAGCTTCTCTTGTCCGAACTAGAAGAAGAAAATGTACAGCTATCGGAGAGGATATCTGGCTTGGAAGCTCAACTAAGATACTTAACTGATGAGAGGGAGTCAAATCGTTTGGAACTACAACATTCAGAATCTCATGCTACGAGTCTCCAGGAGGAGGTAAGAAGATTGGAAACTCAAATGGAGGCACAAAAAGTTGACATGAAACAAAAGTTGCTAGACATGCAAAAGCGGTGGTCAGAAGCTCAGGAAGAGTGCGAGTATTTAAAGAGAGCAAATCCAAAATTACAAGCAACGGCTGAAAGTCTCATTGAAGAATGTAATTTGCTTCAGAAATCAAATGGAGAGCTGCGGAAGCAAAAAATGGCATTGCACGAAGATTGCACAATCTTGGAGGCTCAACTGAGGGAATCACAAAAAGGTTTCTCCAAATGCTCAATGAAAATTGAAGCTTTAGAAGAAGAACTTTCTTCAATGATGGAAGAAATTTCCTTAAAAGAGAAAATTCTGAATTCAGAAGTAGATGCACTCCTTCAAGAGAACAAAAAACATAAAGAGAAACTTTTGCTGGAAGAAAGCCTGTTACGTCAGATGTACTTGGAGAAAGAGGTTGAAGTCGAGAACCTTGAAAGAGAGGTAGCACACCTCAATGAGCAGATATCTGCAAGCCATGATGAAAGAGAGAGAGCAGCTTCTGAAGCTGTACTCGAAGTGTCCAGTTTACGTGCAGATAATGCTAGGTTGGAAGCTGCTCTTCAGGAATTCCAAGGAAAATTTATGTTGGCTGAGAAAAAGCTTGATACCTTCCAGATGGAATCTGAAACCAAGGTACTTGGGCTTTTGGGTGAGCTTGCTGATTCCAAACAAAACCAGGAAGTTCTGGTGGCTGACCATGAAAAGCTACTGGGGTTGTTGGAAAGTGTCAAATCTAATGAACAGAAATTTAAAGGTATTGTTAACGGGCTTGATTTGAAACTTAAAGCTTCTGAGTATGAAAGACTACAACTAGCGGAAGAAATTTCTAGTCTTAAGATTCAGTTGCAGAAAATAGCAGTGCTCCAGGATGAAGTTTTGGCTCTTCAGAGCTCACTCATTGAGGCCAAATTTGAAAATGAAAGCCTGAAAGCTTCATTTCAGTTGTTATATGGTGATTATGAAGAATTGAATGCTGAAAGAATCTCATTTGTTCAAAAAATCTCTAGCACGCAGAAGACTATGTCTGACTTAGAGGACTGCAAACGTAGTAAAGTTGCACTTCAGGAAAAGATTTTGCGGCTAGAGGGGGATTTAACTGCAAGAGAAGCATTATGTGCCCAGGATGCTGAGCTGAAAATTGAGCTTGGTCGGATTAGGAGAACAAACAGCCAATTCCAGAGAAAGATAAAATACCTTGAGGAGGAGAAAGAAGAGTGCCTGAAGAGAGCTCAAGCCCTTGAAGAGGAACTGAAACAAGACAAAGTAAAACAAAGCCAAAGCAAGTCTGCCACTGAAAATTATCCTCTTTATCCTGAGGCCAATTCCATTAGTAGTTCTAAGCATCAAGAATTGAAGTTCTCGGAGGTTTGTATGAGCAGATTTCTTATTTCATATTAATTTGATGTTGTTAGCCAATTAGAATCAATAGACAACAGAAACTTGATTTGTCACTCCAGATCTTAAGATGACAGAAAGGGGAAAAGAAAAAAATATTTAAGTCAGAAAAAATGTGATCTGCAAAGACTGATGAATTATGAGAACTTTCAATTAGTCATGACAATCTAGGCATAGAATAGCATTCCATTTTTATCACTTTCGTCAATCTCTTGGATGGCAAATTATATATTTAGGATTGTTTCTCTTTTTAAGAATCCTAACAATGTGGATGGTTCAATTTTATGCTTTTTCTTGTTTTAGGTTGATAACGAAGAACATCGTGATACTGGAAGTTCTCAAATTACAGGAGTTGTTCCTGTGTCAAAGATACAGATTACTGGAAGTGAAATTTCAGAGGCTTCGGAGGCAAATGACATGTTTAAAGCCCAGCTTAAGAGGTGAGTGCAAGTGTAACATGCTCCGTTTCTGAATATTGTATTTGCATCTTCTTGAACTTCATGTTTGAGGGAAAAATCTCTAGCACAGCTCATGGTGCCACATGACCACGTTGTGATTTCAGCATTCAATGTGGGTCCATGTGGACCCCACAAAATCTGAAATGACATCAGTAGTATGGTACTACGAGCTCCATTGGAACATTTCCTATGGTTGAGGGATGTGGTTTTTTCAAATTAACTAATGGCCTGTTTGTTTGTCTAATTCGAAATTAGATAATTCAATAAATTTTACATAAGGTTGAAGGTATAAATCTATCACCTTGAATTAGAATATTGTAAAATGTTGTAGTTATTACTATAGTTGATGTTGTAAAATCAATTTTAAGGAATTCATGAAATACCACTATTTTGAATTGTCACTCTTATTTGTGATGATAATATCATTTTCTTGAATTTGTTAATTCAAGATGATGGAGTATGCCTTGAATACTATGTAAAACTTCTTGAACTGTTTAATTTCGAACAGGCCCTAATTTCTTTTGTTTTGCATTCCTTGCCATCCATTACAGTTGTAGCCATTTTGTGGATGTATTTGTGCTGAAATTACAGTACTGTGGCTATAGAGCCTTACAGAATAAAACAATGAACAAAGAAAAAATAGTTCACATAACAAAAGGGCATAATTTGCTAGTCCTGAATTTTTTTAAGTAAATGAAGGTGGACTCTCTTGCAAGTGTCCAAACAGGTGTGGGACATACTAAGTGTCTGACATGCCAATCGTTGATAGGGAGAAGTGTCCTAATTATTATGGCCAAAATCATTTCTGTGTAAACATGGAGTAGAGAATGTCTAGTTGTCCTCTATTTTATAGAATGCACTAATCTGATGTTAGTAAGGGTATCACCCCCTATTCTTGCTCCTATATGTAACAGTGCTAATAAGTTTTCTGACTGCCACTTTTGTTCAGCTTCTCATCTGAGGGACAAAATGATCATCCAGATGCATTCAAGAAATTGACGGGCAAGGATGAAGTGATAAAGAGAGAAGGATACGATCAGAAGGCATCAATACTTGAGGCAGAGTTAAAAGATATTAGTGAGCGCTACTTCCAGATGAGCCTCAAATATGCTGAGGTTGAAGCTCAGCGTGAGGAACTTGTGATGAAGCTCAAAGCCGTCAATACTGGACGGAGTTGGTTCTCATAATTCCAGGAGGGAATTGAGTCTTCTATTTTTTTCCCCCCCACTCTCCCCCAATATTTTTTTCCCACTAATCTCCACATTTTCAAGGTTTATAGTTGTAATTCATATTCAATAGAAGAAAATATGTATTTTGATCAGAAAGTACAATGCAGTGGAGGCAGCTGCTTGTGTTACAATAAAGTAGGTGAGGTGAAGATGAAATGCTAGATATGGGATGGTTGTAAATAAAAGCAGTAGAAGGAACATACAATTTTCCAATTTTAATCACAGTTAAATATAGATTCTTTCTCCTACATTAATTATAAACTGCTTGAGTATCTCCGTCAAAATCAAACCTTTCAAAGCTAGGGGTGGATGTGCATACAGGTTGCTCTCCCAGCATAAGTCTTTGCGGCCTGGCTAGTTTTGCATAAAGTTGGAAGTGTAGTTGATTGGGTTGGCCATAAATAGCATTGGAACTGTCAATGGGCTTACTGGAACAAGAATCCGGATTAGAAACCTATGCCTAAATCATAATTCTGCCAAAATTTTGAACTCAGTATGGGTTGAACTAAATAGTTTCAGGCACTCAAAACCCTACACCATGCAGAAAGAAAAACAAAAACCGGAGTCTTTGGGTTGGACCGATCGGATTATTGAATAGCCGGAACCATGGGAGCCGGGTTTACATCCTGGGCTTTGGAAGGCACCTGTGCGGCCCATTATTTTTTCTTTTCTTTTTTCATTTTTATGTTTTAGGAAAAGAAAGTATCATTTGACAAATGGATGTAGACATGTAGTTGATTCAAAGGGGTGCAAAGACCCACTACAGACACATATAAATATAGGAAAATGATCAAGTAAGCACGTGCTGATATAAGTTATATCAGCACCGTGTATTGGGAGTTGTACCTTGTGTATTAGTGGGTTATGAGGTATATTGGATTAATGCAAAGAGTACAACCCTCAATGCATGGTACTGATATAATTTATATCAATACGTGCTGATAGGATCGTAACCGTATAAATATATACTGTATAATTACAAAATTTTAATTCATTATTCTATCTTTTTTTTTTATTGTCTGCATAATGAACTGTCATGTCAATACTGACTGTTCAACCGTTCAAGTTTATTCAAAGTGTTAAGCTAATAAGTTGCGTAGTATTAATATATACGGAGTAGAACTTTTCAGCGACAAATACTATTTTCCTTTTCTTTATATTTCATTCTTCTAGTTTCCTTTTATTTCTTTTTGTTTTGTTTTTTTTTTCCCCCCATGTGGCTGTCTAGTTGATCAAAAAGCCACAAACTGCGAGGATGGGAATACAGATAGCCCAAACCCAAACCATAGATTAACCAAATGAATTACAACAGAAACAGAGGCGTGCTACAAGAGACCCCCTCTATATTTGGAGTCCAGAGGGGGAGCAATCACTATATAGGTTTTCCACAGAAGACTCAAGAGGACCATTTGAAGCCTCCAAGTCAGATTTCTACCATGAACAGGCAACTCAATTTTGGGCCAACACTGCTCAAATCCGAACCTCTCGCCTGGTTAATCAGGTTATAGATGAAACCTTATAGACCAAGGAAAACTCCCCTATCACATTAACGCTTAAAAAATGCCAATGAACCCAGGAAAATAATAGACCACTGCTCCAAAGACACCTTGAAGAATAATTATAAAGATAAAGGAAAGAACGAATAAAATCCAGAGAAGACCAGTAAAACTGACGAGAAAGAAGGTTGATAACTTAAGTAACTTTTTGGAGATAAAAGAGGATATTAAAGGAAAGCAGTTACTGAAGAAAACTGGGGGATTACCCTATGAAAGTAAAGAACCAATGAAGCAAAAGGAAAGAGAAATTTATTTATTTTTTTAATTTTTTTTAAAAGGAAAAAAAATAAAAATAAAAATAAAAAATAAATCTCCTTGATAGAGAAGAGATGAAAAGAATATTGCAGCCAACATTTTATTAAGACATGAATGATGAATTGAAGGTGCCATTTGTTATTCCAATTATACACTGCATAGGGGTTCCACATGTAATCAGAAAAACAGCGGCAACTACTAAACACTCTACAGACAAGAACCTGAGGAGCTTCCTGTGCATGTGAAGGAACTGATATTAGCTCCCCCTAATCCAATCACTCATTCTTTTCATTTCTTTTTCTCTTTTTTCTTTTTTGGTTGTTTATTCTATTTTTTTCCTCTCTTTTTACAGTATCGAGTAAGCTCGGATCACCTCGACAATTGGTGCTCGGCACAATGGGCACTTTCCTCCACCACGAACCAACTCATTTGCACATTTTGAACAAGTGCACATGTGCCCAGCATCTGCAAAAAAATTTCAAACAATTGAAATAAATAAACAGCAGCAATATAAATTGGAAAAAAAAAAATACCAAAGAATAAAAAGTACTGCTTTGGACCTTTGGTTAATTAGAAACAATTTCTGCAACATATATATATATGTATCAGTGTGTGTTTGTATGAGTATTTGTGAAAAAATTCCACAAATGAGAAGCCATACCTGTACAATAAAGAATCAATATGACTATCACAACAAACACAGCAAGTCCCTTTTCTTACATGGCCCCATTTAGATCCATCCTCTGATGACTCTGCTCCCACACCTACAACATATTTGCATCTTTGAAGTCAATTTCTAGAAATCAACGGGAGAAGCACAAATTTGTTAAAAATAAAATATATCAATCAAGTTTTAGAAAAAAAATATTAAAAAAAAAAAAAATTGATGTTTTCAAGGGCAGGATCTAATCTTTATTTTATGTTTATTAAAAGTATTCTGCAAACACAAGGATGATTATGTTAAAGTCGTACACAAACCTTGTCCACCAGCTGATCGATTCAGAGCAGCAGAGACTTCCTGCCTGACTGAACGCTGCAACTCCAGTTGCATGTCCATGCAGGCCTCCAACATCCTCTGCATGTGGCTCATACCTTGCTGAAGTCTTGCCATGTCTGCTCTCAGATCATTAATCATCTCCCATTCCTGCCACAGATCAACATCCACATTCAGTTCAAACTGGAAAATGCAAAAATATGTGCACACTACCACAAATAGATACCAACATTTGACGGTTTAGAAGATAGAAAACAAGTTTCCTAAAACTAACGAGCCACCCCAAATGAATTTGTACACATTCTTGCGATACAAAGATATGAGCCTAATCTCAGCCCCAGTCAAATTAAAGTTCATATCAATATTTCAACCAGCCAGATAATATATAATGACAAACTAGATATGGCAGAACAAAGTATAAGTTGATCAGGGAAAGTCACAGTACTTATTACCTTCATCTGTAAGGTCTTAAAATTATTTATGCTACTCAGGGTATGTTATTACTTTAATCTGTCATAGATTTTAAAATTATGGGTGTTTGAACATCCCATTGAAAATGAATTGCTCCATTTTTATTTTTTTTTAATTTATAAAGAAAATGAATTGCTCCATTCCATCAAATATATCATTTTTACAAATCCATCATTGAAATTGAGGTCAGTATAGAAAAATAGAAAAAGGAAATCATTATCACAAATGATAGTGTGGAAACAGAATGAATTTATGAAATCCCAAAGCTCGTTATATACCAACAATTGTGGATAGTCTCAACTTGAAATAGCCCCATAATGGATGACTCAAGTGCTTGTATAAAACACATAGGAGCCATTCAATTATTCAAAGCCATTCAGTCTTGTATGACATCCAAATTCACCCTTATTCATGTCCTAAGATTATCGGAGGTTCTGAGTTCGACTCTTGCTAAACCCCTTGGGACCACCCTAGAACCTTTGACAGTTAGCCACATTCTTAAACCCAACCACTTAACCATGGTTAAGGATTTTCACCTTGAGAGTCTTCTAAGATCATTCTCATGGACCTTGGACTTACTTGGTCCACATGGGTAGTGGGGTCTTACATGGACCCAGGGATGCCTGAAGGGCTTCCTCGTTATCCCAAAAAAAGAAAAGAAAAAGGTTCCTAAGATTATCAGATCAATCAGGCACGATGCCTGATATCATACCTTTTAAAGGTGGGGGTGGGTGGGTGTGAGTATTTAGTTTCAAGAGAGAGGGAGTGACATTAAGCTCTTAATAAAAAGTTCTTTAAATAAAAAATGGCTCACAATTTCTGAACGATGCATGCTGTGACGAGGCCAACTAGCATGATGTAAATCCTGGTGCCAAAGTGGCTGTGGAGGGGGTACTGGAGGAGATGGTAGCACCAGTGAAGGTCGAGCAATGCCATCATGCTGATCCTCATTCTGCTCATCCCTTTGTTGCTCCTGATCCCGCTCTGGTGAAGCAGGAGTGGGAGTGGGTAAGTTTCCATGCAGATCCCAATCGAAGGGAGCACGACCCTGCCTCTCTACGTATGACTGTATTAATTGGTCCAGACTCTCACGGAAACCACTACGAAGAAGATTAGAAACACTTCTCCTACAACATGGAAAAAGAAATTTCCATTACATCAACAATCAAAGCAAAGGCCACAAGTGGCTCAGCACACAGAGCGCCTTCTAAAAATAATCACATACCTGCTTAGAAGTTCCCTGAGCTCCATACTGTAAACATTATCATCATCAGGTGGGTGAAATCTATTAACTCTTCTAACTGGAACAGCACGCCGAGTTCTTGGAGGATCACTGGGCCCTTCTGACCAATTGTCCACAGCTTCCTGAGAAACATCCCCATGCCAAACTCCATGGGCTTCCGGTGTATGACCACCTTCTCCATCTACATTTCCTGGAGTTTCCCGGGGCTGATAGTCAACTGTATTTTCCTGCCAATTTCCATCCATTTCTTCTGCAGTACCATCTCTCTGTCCATTGTACTCATCATAGGTTGACTGTTGCCAGTTTCCTCTTTCATTTTCAGTAACTTGTTCCTGCCAATCCCCTCCTTGATTAGAAGTTTCTTGCCAATTTAGACTTTCAACAGCGGTGTTGCCTTCCAAGTTTCCTGTATGATCAGGCCAACTGTGGGACATCACTTTCCTGACTCCGTGGTTGTAATTGCTCATGGTTTTCATGTTGGAAATCCTGAGAAGTAGTTGTTTGGGTGTGATCATTTCCAGAATCATTGAGATTATTGCTAGGTAAGGTATCAGATTGGCTGCTTACTTGACCACGAACAATATTTTCTAATCTGGAGCGAAACCCATCCCTGATAAAGACAAGGGGTTTGTCAGTATACCATTCAACTAACAATCATTACTAATGTCAAACTTGAACGAAAAAAAAAAAAAAAAAAAGGCACAACTAAAATTAGCAACAAAGATGTACTACCAATTTAAAAAATAATAATAACTAAAACAAAACCACAATAAATTTTATCAGCACATATTACCAATTCAATGTTTCTAAAAGGTCCACAAAGCTACAAGACATCTGTCCACTAATATAAACACCAAATTATAACCTAAAAATTGGAATTAAGTGAACAAACCAAAATGATGATGTACCTAAATGCCTGATGACTGTAACAAAGTATGTGAATAAGCAGATCTGCATGTTTGTTCATTCAATGGAGCAGACTAATAACTTGTAAAATACATTGCATTTCAAATGTTCAGATTAGTGTTGCTCATCTCATCCTAAGGGAATGATTATCATAAAATTTTCTGAATGGGGGCATACTGCTTCGTAAAGAAAGACGAGAGATGGGATTACAGACAAACAGAGAGAGGGAGGGGGAGGGGAAGGGGGAGAGGGAGCGGGATTGGGGGGGGGGGGGGGGGGGGAGAGAGAGAGAGAGGTTTTTTAAGTCTTCTCTCCTAAAATACCATGTGAGTTCACCAAGCAAATAATGGATGGAAAGATATGGGAAAAAGTAGAAATATTGCCATAGTTCTTTCTTCATATAGAGGTTGATGCCACTTTTAAATCAGTACTAAATATTTTATTTCTATATTTATGCTGTAGACTTGAGTGGTAGCACATGTAGTGCTTTTATGGATCATACTATTATAAAGTTATTTTCAAAGCTTCTTTTTGGGTTTCAGTTAATAAGGAGTTTGCTGGAATTCCTTTATTTGTTATCAGGTCTGATTGGAAGGCTGTTCATGGTTTGTATTATCTTTATTTTTATTTTCATTCTGCTCTGTATTTTTTTTATTTGGAGGACTTCTAGTCCTCTTTTTTTGTACCTCTTGTCCTTTTTGTTATTATTGTTATTATTAATATATTTTCTGTTGATCAAAATTTAAAAAAAAAAAAATCATATTATATACAATTAAGTGTTTAATCTCCAATTTCATTCTTCAGGTGTATTTTTCCTACTATTTCTGTTTCTAGTTTCAGATAGATCTTATTACACATGTTTTCTGCATATCTGATTGTATCAAACAATTGTGAGTCATCATACCAATATCAATTGTATTCTGCCAATCAATGCCATAAGAGAAGTAAATACTTGAAACCATGGTTGGTTCAATCCCAAATATTCCAACCCTATAACATCGCTAAATTTATCCTTACTTTCTAACACTAGAATTGTAAGACATCTTCCATCTATTCTAACCCTAAATTTACCCTCTATTAGGCTAAGACCTTAATAAATTTACCCCTTTTTTCTATTCAAACCCTAAAACATTAAAGAGTTGAAGAGCTTCCATATCATTTAATTGCTTAACCATATAGGTTTCATAGACTTCATATGTAGTTAAGCAAATGTTCATCTCTAGTCGTTATAATTATTCTACTTCCTAAGCCAAACCAATTAGGATTTCCGGCTAATTTTTTTAATTGGTCTAGGTGATCCACATCATCAAGAATAATAAGAACTCTTCTATAGCGAAGCCTTTCCTGTATGAAAATGACTCCTCTATAGTTTTATCCTTATTTTCTGGACCACTGGTTTATATAAAATTCAACCATAAATTGACAAAGCACACATAGAAACAACCAATAATTGACATCCCAGCTGTACTGAGAAGACAATTTGACAAAATGCTCTCCTTATCATTCTATACCATTAAAGTTCTCAGTGCATATTTTCATCCCTGCAACCGCCCAAAGAATAGAAGTCACTACCACCATGAAAGATAAGGAACACTACTATATGGTCAACAGAAAAAACAAAGAAATGGCAAAAATCAAGAATAATTTCCTGGTGCATAGAATGAATAAAAGGATTACATACCTCAAACCAGAAACAGTATGTCGCTGTCTCAACTGAACTAATTCATTTGCCGCCATTGAAGGCGGCCTCTCATCCTCATCAGGTCGTTCATTTCGCAGGAATCTACCTCTGAGTAATGACTGTAAAAAAAACAGTTTTAGATGTCAAGCAGTAGTAATATATGCAAGCCAAAACCTATTTAATTCATAAGGAGACTTTCGTATGGGCCAAATATTAGAGAACAAATTTATTGACAATACCCTATATTAAGGAAACATGTAAAACCTGGGAAAAACACTACTTCTTGCTAACTTTAAAATTACAACTTAGCAAGTACCAATAAGACATGCAAATTTGTGATAAAACCATCCTCCACTATAAACATATCATTAACCTTTAGAAGAAAATCATTGTAAATAAAATAAAATATTTTAAAAGAGCAATAATGTATAATGAGGAGCCCATGGGGAACTGAATGCAATGTCACAAGTATTATTATAACATTCCTCAGTAGAGCGAGTATCACTCAGGACCATAAATATATGTACACCTAAAGAACACTAGGAAGAAGCACTAAACTAAATCCCCTCCGTCCCAATTTGATTGAGCCACTTTGACTAAGCATGCATTTTAAAGTACACTATTTATTATTTAATGCATTGTCATGGGACTCACTAATTTTAAGTATCCAATTTTACCCTCATTATGGAGTACTTTTCAGAGAAAATAAAGGATATTTTGAAAAAGTAAAATAATTATTACTTTGACTTTTGACAAGTAACAAACATTTTGGGATTTCCCAAAATGGAAATTGTTGTCAAACAAAGTAGGATGGAGGGAGTAGCAATTTTTAGGCAGTATACAGGCTCTAGTATATTTTGTTATCAACAAACCAAAAAATAAAGGATATCTTCTTCCATCTTAATATCTACAAGCCTACAGCTTAAAGAAGTGAGAGAATTTTGAAAATGGGGCAGCACTACTGAGTGAAATCATTCATGAAATATTTTTGCAGGGTTTTAACCCAAACTGAGATGAAGTCCAATCTACTCATGTACATGAGCTATGCCTGTTAGTAATACATATTTACCTTCATTAAAAATAAAAATAAAAAAAAAAAAATAGAAGAAGAAGAAGACAAATGGATAGATCTATACAAATTTAAATGGGTTCACATCTATTTGGAATGAAATTAGTCAAATTAACTCAAAAAAAACTTAAACCCCAGCCAGCTACTTGAATCCTTTTTAGCAATTCAGCTCTATCTAGAGAAGAAATTAACTAAAAGGATCCCAGCCTACAAATTTATGCAGAAGAATAAATAAGCCTAATGAAGGAACCTAATCAGAACTTTCTTTTACGAGAGAGCGAGAGAGAGAGAGAGAGAGAGAGAATTTAATCAGATGAAGGGACTCAAGTAGAGATGGGAAAGGGAGACACAATTGAAACTTGTCAACAAAAAGAAAAGAAAATCTAGAAGGAATTTGGACAATGGACACTCTTACACCCATGTTTTACTCATTACATGACAACAAACAAAAAAATAAAAAATTTACTTATCAAAAAACATTTCAAACACATAAAAAAATATGTAGACAAAACAAACTAAGCAAATTAGAACACTAACAAATAACTACATGCTAAATTATCCTTTCTTTAATCCTGCCAAAACAAATTAAAAAATATCTTGCAGTTTTAATTCCAGTTCATTTCAAAGTAGGTTCTTTTTTTTTCCGCAGGGGGGGGGGGGGGGGGGGGGGGGAATGGGGGCCTTCCAAGTAATTAATGCCAAGTTCCAAGACTAGAATACAAAGGTATTCATGTTGATAGGAATAATAATATATTTAATATATAATTAAGGGAGGAAATTTTTCAGATAAACAAACATTTACAATATAAATAGGTACATAAATCATAAGCAACTAACCTGAATGCGGTTGCGATGAGCAAAATCAGAGACAGCTCTGTGCTCCAGCAAACCCTGAAGTTCCCTCTGTCTTTCCCTCTCGATCCTCACAAGTAAGTCAAGTAAAGCTTGTCTTCCACGCAACCTCAGCATGTCCCTGCGAATATGCTCAGGTTGCCCTTCATCATGATCAGCAACCACTTCACGAGTTTGGTCAACTTGAGCACCAAGTCCAGAGACCGGATCTTCCCTTCTGACCCCACGAGCTCCTCTCTGCTGACTTGTCATTTGCACCCACTCCCTCACAATTCTCACCCTTTCACGCTCAGTTTCACCAAGCCATTCTGCCCTAGGACTATTGCTCCTCTGAGTAACATTAGTTGAATGTTCACTAATTCCACTTTCCATCCATCCCCGAACAATCTGCCTCACCCTCTCCCTTTCAACATCACCGAGATCAGGAGATTGCTCCCGGCTAGAACCATTATGATCACCACCTTCATTCTGCTGCCCCATCTGATCATGAGACCACGTCCCATACTCATTCTCACTCTCACTGGCATCCTCCAAACTACCTTGATTCTCACTCGCCCGACTTTCGGACATGTTCGTGCTCGACATATTTGTATTGGATTCAACACTCCTTTGCTGCCTCAATCTTTCCCTCACCCTTTCCCGGGCATGATTCAACAAGTGCTCATCCTCCAACTCCCTCCACATTTGCAAAATCGTAGACGCCTGAGTACTTGGCCTCTCGACAGCCCCCTGAGTACTCGACCTCTCGACACCCCCCTGCCTCCTCGAAGTTGGAGACTGAGACTCCCTTAAGAAAGAAGAATCGAGCATCGAAACCGTATGCAAACCCGCAAGCGCCATCAACTCCGACTCGCGGTTCCTCCTCTCAATCGTTGTGATCATCTCCTGGGCCTGCCGGGCAGCCCACCTGCTCAAAATCCTTGAGTGGCGCCGCCTGGCAGCAGAGGACTCCGCCAAATCATCCCCCTCAAGATCTGACCGCCGTCTCCTCCGCACAAGCTGATCACCCTCATCATCCTCGTCTTCCGTGTTACGATTGGAACTACACGACGCAAACGACATGCAATCATCCAAATGCCCACGCATCAACTCCTCCAAACCCCGCTCAAATTCGGAGTGGGCATGGGCACTTTCGGGTTTCTGTTGTAGCGGTTGAAAATCCGTCATCCTCACCTAAATTCCTACCCCCCACCACCACACTCAACTCCACCAAAAACCCTCCTTCAATCCACAAAATACACATAAGCCCCCATCTTTAACCCTAGAAATTAAATATTATGGGACTAAAACACTCTTTCAACCCCTACACATACAAAACCAAAACCCTAATTTCAGACTCTCGACTCATTCAAAAAAATTACACAAATTACACTGCCATGAACACGTTGAGACATAAAGTTTCCTAGATAGCACCTGATCAAATTACAAGACAAAATCAACACCCACCAAAAAAAAAAAAAAAAAAAAAAAGTCAAAATCAAAATGAAATCGAGATCAATATAATATATATGTACACATATTGAGTGTGCAATCTAGCGCAAGGAGGGATTGGGATAGAGAAAGAGAGAATGAGGAAGGAAACGTACCTTTGAAGCTCTGTGCAATTGTTCTTCCTGGAAAGTGTGAGATAACAAAAACCCTAGCTTTTGTAGAGAGAGAAAATATATGAAGATTATCAACGAAAGAGAGAGAGAGAGAGAGAGAGAATTGTCGGAGACGCAGACGGAGAGAGATCAAAGAAAGGGTGATGTGAGATTTATATAAAGAACAGAGAAATGTGGAGAGAGAAACATGAGAGAGAGAGAGAGAGAGGTGATTTTATTATTTTAATTTAATTTTTTCATCAGATATAAAATGTATCTAAGTTGTGAAGGGAGAGAGAGACAGGGGAGAAAAGAAAGAGGAGCGCCGATCTACCAAATACTGACACGTCATTATCTTCTGTTTCGTCACTATTTCTAAAATTTTACAGGTAATATATTACTCCCTGTCCACATCATATTTTTCTTCAGAAGCTCAAAGGCAATTTCCACCTGGCAATTTCTCCGGCAAATTTTAGAGAACTAACTCCCTTCTGTTTTTCTTCTTTTCTTTTTTTATTTTTTTTATTTTTAGAGTCTTGTGAACTCTTCAAGTATTTGTTTGGGGAAAGTGGATCAAGGGTACGGCTACTATTATTGATTTTCCTTTTTCTTTTTTCTTTTCCCTTCAATTTGTGGAGTGAGAGAAAGTGAAGTGAGAGAAAATGAGGAGGGAGTTGAGTTTTGAAAGTTTCTTGGGGCTGGACCAAACTACCTCTTCTTCTCCTGCATAGATTTCATGTATTAAATTCCTTAAAATTTAATGTCCATCTTGATTGGAGATGTGATCAAAAGGTTTTGTTCCACTAATTACCAAGCATGCATTATTCAAACATCAATTTTAAAAGAATCTAAAAGAATCTAACTTTTGGAGAGATAATGATGCCTTAAGTACTTACAAAAAAAATCTCTCGACACTCTAGATAATTCGTACGTAAGGTAGTATCACCGGTCCAAAGATTAGACCCTTTTTAGAGTCGTTGTTTAGATGAAGCCTTCTGCGTCCATGGGTGTGAGTAATTTTTGTGTTGTTAATTTGGAAATAAAAGAAAAAATAAATAGAACCACAATTGGATTAGTGAACTTATGCTATGTTTGGATAAAGAATTTTGAGGTGAAATTTGTTTTTGAGATGGAATTTGTAAAATTTTTGTAAGGATTTCATCTCATCCTTACAAAAATTTTACAAATTCCATCTCAAAAGCAAATTTCACTTAGAAATTCTTTATCCAAATATAGTGTTAAGGCATTACAGAGTATTTAATACATTTCATAGATATTTGACTTTTGGTATGAGAAAGACAACTTCTCCCCACACAAAAAAAAAAAAAAAAAAAAACTTTGGGCCTTTGTTTGGAATTCATAAAAATTGAGGAAAAGTAAAATAAAAATTAAACAGAAAGGTATTTGTTTATGACAAAATTTCAACATCTTCATTTCCTTTTTTCTTTCCAAGATCCAAACAGAACCAAGGTGAATAAATAAAAAATAAAAATTTTGTCCACATTTCCTTCTTACTATTTATTTTAAAGGTGGACCTATTTCCACACCCTTTTTTTTTTTTTTTTTTTCTTTTTAATCTACACCCCTCATCAAAACCAATGGAATATGGATTAGCAAAAGAAGGTGGGGAATGGGGCCTCACTTTTGGGGAAAAAAATGGTGCTTTGCTACCTACTACCTTATGACATGGCAAAAAAAGGTTTGGGATATAATCAACCTGCTTGTGTTTGCATTTTGTATGGTTATTTAAATCCTAAGATATTTTGGTTCTTTTTTTTGCTTTTTTATTTTATAAGCATTTTTATTTCTTAGCATTATCTTGCTTAAACAAGCAATTATACCACGTTTGAAGTTCTTCTAAGAAACATCTATAATGAGGAAGTATGCAGTGTTTTCAAGTCACTTGTAAAAAGATATTGCCTAATGCACTTCTCCTTTGTTTTTGTTCTTTTCTTTTTTGGGGTTAAAAATTAAAATAAACTAAAATAAAAAAGGGAGGGAGGGGTAAACATAGAAGTTTGAAACGCTTCCATTTTACAATAATGTGATGGTGATCACATTTTTATGGGATCTAGGTTTTAAAAATAGACAGTGATTAGCGAAAATTAGATGATTCATGGGTCCCTCCAAAAACTGAAACTCTTGAGTTTGACTTCTCAATTTTTTTGGAGATTAGTTACCAATCAAAATTTACCTTTGAGTGTTATTTGTCTTGTGTCTATACCCGTGTTTCAAGAAATTAGTGGGGATCGAAAGTCTAAATAAATTATAAATAAAAAGAGGGGGGAGAAGATTAGGGTGGTATTCGTCTTTTGACTAACTTAATTATTTTACATTTCAGCAAATCAGGATTCCCCTCCATGGGGCCGAGCGCGCAAGATTTTTATAGAATTTAGGGCAATAATAACATTTCAAAAATTTACTAAATATTAATACGTATGTTTTTAAGAAATATTTAATGACCAAAATATTTACTATGACATTTATCCTTTCTGAAAGTCACCCACAAAATTCTTACTATTTGGCACAATCATATAATAATTTTTCTCTCTGTACAAAAAGACAAATTCCAAAACTTGTTCTAATTATCTTTCTGGTCAACCAACAAATTAAAAGTTTTGGAACCATGTTAGGTCATTTTAATCATTTATCATCACACTTGTAACATGGTGGGATATTAGCCATGTCATAATCACTACACTTTCACCACATTGGACAAGTAAATATCTCTTGACCATATTTTAATGTGGGTGCATGTAAATCTGTCTTTGGTCAAGAGAAATACTAAAGATTTTGGGAGGTGTCATAGTCATAGTTACCAGGAACCTACTAAATTTGTCGATGACTGTAGTCTAGTGGCATTGGCTTGCCTCATTTGTTAAGTGAATAATCTCGGGTTCAAGTTTATTAAGAAGCATTGATATCTATTTGTTAATATTAATGGTAGGTTCTATCGATTGTCAAAATAAAAAAAGAAAATTTGAGATGTAACTGAGGAAAAAATTGAAGGGAAACTTTTTCCCAATTGATAAAACCTTTTAATTTTTTTAACTGGGATCAATTCTGGAACTCATTGAAAATGTGTTCCCATAATTCTCAAACGTTATCTTGAATCCTTTCCAGAACTCTTTCAAATCAAATTTCTTAAATAATAGTGCAAAGTTTGTTGGATTCGTCAATTCTCTTAAAAGTTTGACTTTAGTTATCTCGTGTTTCCATTAGACATCCTATTCATCTGTTTTTCTTTTGCAAACATAGTTATCTAAACCTTTGACCATCTTCTAAACATGAGTAAGGCCACCCCACTCCGCATCAGCTAGTTAACGTTTAGGACAAAGTTTATGGTTTTCTTAACGTGTATTCTAAGGGCATATGTTAAGTTACAATTAATAATCCAATTATTACATGAAAAAAATGTGTTTTTACAGTTTTCCAAACATTTTCATATTTTCCCAAGTAACTTTCACTATTTACAATGCATTTTCATCATTTTCAATGCAATGATTGAGACATTAATTACAGCTTAAGATGTACCCTTAAAGCACACGTTAAGAAAACCAAAGGTTTATTAGTAACTATCCCCAAAAGGGAGCAGGATGTCAAATTTAGAATCTTCTACATCTTGAGACATAACTTTCATGAATCACTGGTTTACCCTCGGGGTTGACATCTTATTCGTTCTACCGACATCTTATTCGTTCTACCAATATTTCTTAATCCTGTAGTGGTTTTTTTTTTTTTTAATTATTTAACTTTCCCATCTAATTTCGAATTGTTTTCTTGTTCCACGCTTCCCATATATTCTTTAGACAAATTTTTTTATGGGGGGAATTTTAGATTGGTCAGAGTATAGGAAAATAATTACAGTTCAATACAAATTATTACTAACTCCTTAGTAAATAACTATTAATTTAACTAAGAATGACTACTAACTATAATTATTTGCCCGTCAGTAGATCAATTTGTAATTCCCCCACTTTTTATGCTGCAGCTAAACATAAGGTCCAGTGGCTTCCTCCATATAGGGAGGGCTAATTAAATAATTGTATTGAGATATCAATCCTTTTTTTCCATCCACTCTGGGGGGTCTATGCCTTAGCCCACTAACATCTAAATATCTAATTATTCTCTGACCAGAAAAAGATAAAAAAAAATCAAAATAGGTGGGTTGGTGGGACAATATTTTGCGACCCCTAATGTGGCAATTAGGCGTAAGTTTAAAGTGCATGTGAAGGGGAAAAACACAACTAAAAGGAAAAAAAAAGAAAGTTGGGAGTAAGTTTAGTGTTAAAGTGGGAGATTAATTAGGGGAATAATTGAGTGAAATGAGGGGGGAGTCCCAAAGGCCAAAAAGAAGGAAGGACTAAGGAGGCTTTCATTAGGTGTAAGGACCAGTTTGGATTCTCGATTAGGCACGAGGAAAATCAGGCCCTTGTCTTACTCTTACGCAATATTTGGGGTGGTCTTCTTTGTTGGGCTGCCCTTTTCAATGCTGATGTTGAGACTTGCATTCAAAATATGGTACTCAGATATGCCCTAGACCTAGCAGACAGACCAGCTGTGTCTAGAGAATATGCCCTTTTTTACCATTCTTATGAAACCTTTTCCTTTTTCCTTTTTTCTTTTTTTCTTTTTTTGTTACTAGGTCACTTACCCTGGTTGGCCAATAGTTGGGACTTAATTAATTGGACCAGGCCTTCTCTTCTCTCTTTTTTTTTTTTTTTTTTAAAAATTTAATTTAATTTAATTTAATTTATTATTATTATTTTTTTTTTAGGGGTTGTTTGGGTTGTCACTATGGATGGACTTGAACCTAAACCTTACCAACCCCCACCATACCCTGATAACAGCTGAGCTAAGGCCAGCTTACTGCTGTTGAGACCAGTTTTTAAGTTTATGGGTTGGGATCAATGTTAGCCTCTATTTCCTAAAAATTAATAAATATTAAAATTTAATTACAATCATAAAAAAATGATACTATAATTTTATTTTATTGAATTTAATTTTTTTTGTGGGTGGATGGAAGAGATTAATTTGTGATTGACCAAAAAAAAAAAAAAGTGCTTCTTAGGGCACACATTAAGAAATCCTTATACTCATATAGGTTAGTGATAATAAAACACTAAAAGTGCTGATTTCTTATTGTACGTGTGCATGGCCAGTACAACAACTCACCTACCTTTTTTCTTCTCATTTGTTGCTTGAAAACAATTCATCCGCGTGATCACCATATCCTACTGGCAACTGAAGTTAATTCTTATATTTATAAGTATAGGGCCTGGATCGAGTACAAGTTTTATGTGACAAAATTTTTACAACAACGTTACACCATTCTCAATAACCTAATTACTTTCTGTGGACTTATACTTTAATCCACTATTATATTAAATTAAATTTTCACACAATATAGGGTCATTTTTGTCAAATATAATACTAACTAGAGATTAAGAGTCACTTAATCCATAAATGCAATATTTTTTATTTGATAGAAATATGAGATTATGGGTTGGATGGTTACTAATAGTTGCCAGTAAAAAAATGGGGAGGTGGGGAGGGGAGAAAAAAGGCTGCTAATATCTGATTATGTGATACTTGTCATGCATGGCATATATTAGAAATTTATTTATCCAACATTAGACTTAAAAAAATAAAATGTTGCTGAGATATTGTATAATTTGTTCCCCCCCCTCCCCCACCACACCCCCACACCCCCAAAAGAAAAATTAAAGTTCCTCAATCTTGACCTATATATATATATATATATATACAATTTGCATTTGCATGAGAAAGATATCATTTTATAAGATATTATATCAAATTTTAATTCACTATAGTGCAACTAGCTTTGTCCATCTTTTACATGTCATGAAAGGGGACACTGAAACAAGTTCAAGGGCATAATTAAAATTCCTCCAGTGATTGGAGAACAAGATTCTCTAAACTTGCTTTCTCTCAAAGTCAAGAAAGTTATAAAATTGTAATAATTGATTGCAATTTAAAGTTTGAATAATTAGACCACATACTCATAGGCCATCTTTACCATTATATTGTAAGGGTTTCAATTGATATATGGGTAGTTTAAGTTCAATAGCATGCACTTGATATTGATGTGAGATATACTTGATCATCTTGCTAGTGGGTCCCATTGATTATATATATATATATGGTTTGAGCTTGGCCAGTGACTAATGTGCTAGCTAGAATCAAGAGCTATCCTAGTGTACCAATTTTACATAATCATTAGCTGAGAAAATCTTCTGACTTTTTTCTCTTGCATGCCTGTCAAAAACTAGCTAGGTAATATTACAGTCAAGGCATGCCTAGATTTTTCAGGGCATGCCTAGATTTTTGTCATATGTATATTTTCTATTTGACAGAAAATTCTACATATATTGGGGTGTTAAACAAGCATATGTAACCAAAGATTTCAAATTCAAGGAACCTTGAAAATAAAGAAATTCCAATTGCTAGTGAATAAGAAACCCTATTTCTTCTATCAAAAAAAAGAAGAAAGAAACCCTATTTCAATTTTCAAGTTCCCCCCCCCCCCCCCCCCCCCCCAAAAAAAAAAAAAAAGAAAACCATTTTAAGACTCAACTTCCAACCAAAATTTAAATCCCCTAAGCCTTGGTTTGGATCTGGGATGTAGGGGGAAAAAAAGGATAGTGTTTAACATTGCTTAAGATTCCAAACTTAAGCATTTTAATCATTTTTCTTTTCTTTTTTTTAAACTTTCCAAGATTCAAACTGAGACTAAATAAAATTTATGAACCTGAAAAATAATCGAAAATAGTTATAAATATTCACATTCGCATAGCCTTTCAGTTTAACCTCAAAACAACATAGATAAACTTTCTTAAACAAATTAAAAATAAATGAAACCTAAGAACGAAAGGTTTCCAAAACATATTGCAAATTTGAGTGGGACATTCCCTTTTTTCTCTTACGGAAAAAGTTTATTTTAATAGCACAACAGTCGAGTCCAACAGGGAAATTCTGAAAATTGAAATTATATTAAATGGAAGTGCTTGTTTTCAAATGATACACATAGCGAAAGCTCGGTTTTCAGGCCATATAATATGGAAAGTGGGGCTTGATAATCACCTTTCAATTCTCATTAAGATAGATGATTTCAAACCTCCACTCGATTATTTGATTTTCCATTTTATTTTTGTTTTGGGTTTTCGTTTGTTTTTGTGATTCTTTTTTTTTTTTTTTTCCCTTTTGTTTTGGGTTTTTTTTATTTATTTATTTTTTTTTGCAATTGAGAGAAAAAGTTCTCTTCCCAAGAAATGCTCTTAAGCAATGATATTTTAGGGGAGAAAACAAAAAATAAAGTACCCAAGATGGCATCAGGACGAGTTAAACCAATAGAATTTAGGCTTTGTTTGGGTTAGCTGTAGTTTTGGTTGTTAGGCATAATCAGAAGAGAATCAAAAGTTACTAAAAGTAGAATGATATGGTTGGTATTTTTGCTTTCACACGTTCTAACGTAGAGGGCATGTATGTCATTATCAAAAGTTTTATTAAAAGATTATCTGATTTCCGCACAACTTTTTTATGTACCAAAGTTGGAAGGACTTTGCTTCTACTAAAATCACTTTTACAACCCGTAAGCATTTACAGGCAAATCATCCAAACATATCCGAAAAGTGATTTTGGGCTAACTATATAAGTGATTTTAGACTATTAGAAAACTCATCCAAACAAGTCGTTAAATTAGTGACGATTTTATTGAGTACAAGAGTTCGTAATGTTTTCATAACAAAATGGTAAAGACATATGTGATGTGAGATGGGTATGTGGTTTAATTCAATTTTTCCAAGAATTTTTATAAATAAAAAAAATAGAAAAGAAGAAAGGATAAATTGTTCAAATAGGTGGCTATGGATAATGAATTATATAGATAGTCAGAGGTGTGAATATGGTTTGGTTTGGTGGGATTGACTAACATGGAAATTCAACAGTACCCACTTTTCAAAACCCTAGAAATGCAATCAGTGAGTATGGTCCTCCTGTTCCAAAGATGGCACACGTACACGTGTCATGCATCGGATGTATCATCTTGGACAAGAGGAATGTTCCTCATGGAGGCAACGTGCCACTGCCTTAGCATGGCGACATAAGGCGCTCCTTCCTCTTCTCTTTCTTTGTTATTTTCCCATATGATATAGACCTTACCTAACCCTTTGGCACAAAATTGTAAAATAATACCTCACCTCACTACATTTTTCAAAGTATGGCATCTTTTATATATAAGGATAAGGAAATAATGATCTGCTGCACGTCTCGCTTGCGTAAAGTTGTAAAGCCCCTCTCCTACTACAAGTATGATCTTGTTTGTTTTAGGTTATTTTTTACGGTTTTAGAACACGTCATACTAGTTAGAAAATAAAGTCTACATATATAACGCAATCATTTTTTCTAATTAGGCGATATAAGATCCCAGAGTATTATAACTACGCACGATTTCGTATAATTTGATTCGTGTAAGATAATACAAAATATAAGTCTGAGTTATTTCGTAAATGATCATACAGGTTAGGAGTCGTGCATGGCAATCACGCATGTGTACATAAATACCATATTACATGATTTCCAATCGTGCAATCTATTCCGAACAGTCCTAGACCTGATCAACCCTCATATATGATATATAGAAGCTAAAGAAAAATCAAGCATAGTTTTCTGGTTTTGGTCTAGCTCTGACATGTCGCCCCTAAACACAAAGCTCAACTTACAATTTACAAAACTTTTGCTAAATTTTCGATGAATTAGGGCTTAGGGGCATGGGCACGGACTGGTCATGGGCTCACTCCCTACTTTACCAACTCTCTCATTTTATATGATAATTTCGTCTCCTTGGGGAGATACTGATGATGCATAGTAAACCTTGGCATGAATGGGATTAGTGATTTTTCTTTCCAAGATAACATATGGTGAACACACAAATAATAACAAAATTAATACAGAATTTATGCACACATCTTAAAAGTATCTAATTTTTAAAGTGACGGTGTTATCTTAAGTACCCATATGCATATCCATATTTGACCAATGTGATTGAGACCTTTTTTTTTTTTTTTTTTTTTTTTTTTTTTTTTTTGTGCCCATTTATTTATTATTTGGTTTTTAACAATATAAAATAACCTAAACACACAACACACAGTGATAAGGCATGGAATGGAAGTAGTGAATAGTTGATAAAAATTTTGTCATAGTTTTCTCTCGGTGTGTTTAATAATTTTTTTTTTTTTAAAATACTAACAACTATACTATTCTAATATTTTGAGTCTAAACTAGCATGACGGTTAATCATTATGATGTGAACAAGCATACATGTGTGTCTTTATACTTATTAAAGCAAATGCTAAATGAACTAAGTCGTTGCCCAAATCTTACGTCCAATTAACCTAGCAATTGATGTGGTGTCTCACATTAGCCCACTATAGGGTTTATAGCAATTGATGTAGCATGCTATGTTATCGAAATTTATTAATACAAATTTTAAATGATTGACATGACTTGCTATGTTAGTTGCCACATCAACTAGACAAGTAAATATGTCTAGACAAATACATATCTATCATTTTGCATATAATGCTAAATCATCGTGACGAGAAGAGGTCGGTGATAATTGCCCATATGGTAATTCTCAATATCAAGGAAGATCATTTGGTGGCTTCTATGCAAATATGATGTACGACTTAAACATAAACAAAAAAAAAAACAAAAAAAAAAGAAAAAAAACCCTAGAAAAACAAAAGTTCATTTTTACGGAGAAAAATTTATATGTAATTGTATATGACTGACATGATATCATGAATTAATGAAAGTAGAGCAAAATAATCTGTTCATAGATTAAGCCTCAATTATTTCCCATGTCGGTGAGCCTAAAAAAATATATAAGATAAAGTATGACTTTTTATGTGATGAATAAGGAGAAGAATATATTGTAGTGTACTGGAGTTAGCAGTGGTTAAGTGGTGTTTTCCATTGAGGGGAGCGACTTGCATTTGAGCCACAAATCCGATTATGGATTTGTAAACGTATATTCTGATTGGGACAGGTAACCCTGTATCTTAGCTGTTGGACCCATTGAAATAGTGTCCTATTTCCACATGATTAGACGGGTCATTAATGTATCATATGACTTCGATCAATAATTAATTAATCTACCAATAATTTTGAGCTTTTATCTTCTTTCTTCTCTTATGGATAATGGTTAGACATTAGGAGGTTAGCATAAAGACCACCGGTGTCATTTTCGAACCTAACTTTTACTAGTCGGTTCTTTCAAAGATGTGGATAGAGTATTATTATTATTTTTTTCATATTATATTAATTAAAAAAAATGCATGCATGATAGACTGTCCTTATTTTTTAATAATAACGATCAAATCATGATAACAAAAAATAAATTGAAGGTGTGATGAAAAATTTACTTTTTTTTTTTTTTTGTGTGGTCATGATTTGACTGTTTAGCAATGACAGTTTGTCATGCTAGATGGGTCCTAAAATTAAATAAATTAGGATTGATCAAGGTGGCTTTTGTAAACAAATTTCTAACACAAGAAGCATGGTTGGTCAAATAATAAGTGGAGTTTGGCTATATCAACTTTTTTATATACCATTGGCAGCTTAAAAATTGTGTCAAAAATTATATACAAAAATTATCTGTCCTGTTAGGATTTTATCAAAAAATTACACTCTATCAACATTGCATTCTTAGAGTGTTATAATATTAGAAAACACAAAGCCCAAAAAAAAAACACCCAACAACATTAGACAACATTCCAAAAATAAATTCTAAATGGATGAATTGGTGACTCACCTAGAGGAGGAAAAAAAAATAGTGATTAGGTACAATGAGTGCATGAGGCGTAACATGGAACACAAGGACATTTATTTATATGTGTCCATTGGCATGCAGACAAGGGCATTGGGATGGAGAAAACAGTGTAGTCATGTTAGGTTGCTAGTCATTCATTCCTTCGTCTCCTTGCATGTTGTCCCCCTCTCCATCAACCCATATCATTCCCTAGGGTTTTAGCAAAACTCCATCTCCAAGAAGCCATAAAATCATTTCCTCCATCAAACATTGCACCCTTGGACTGACATGGGTTTAGTCTACTATATATGGAGAATATTTCAGAAATGGTAACTTCTTTGGGAAACAAGTCACATTGCCTTAGACATTATTGTTGCTGAATTTAGGGTTTCTCCAAGGTGGTGATATCTAATATATATATATATATATGAGGATGGAATCCTAAGTTGTTGATAAAGTTTTTGAGATTGTATGATTCATGGTTGGGTCCATGCCAATTAGACATTGTAGTTTAGTTCAATGTTGCCATATGTTGTCTACTTCTAGTGGAGGGAATATACTATTTTCTTTGCCGATAAGCCAATAATTTATTTTGTTATGTTGTGGTTTTTCCCTTTCCTTGTTAATTTTCCATGAGCAAAGTGATGTAAAGATTTTGCGATTAATTGAATGATATTTTCAATTATTATTATTTCCGCGTGAGGGTGAACGCATTATTCGAATGCTACGTACTCTTCATGCAAGTTGACCCACTAAAATTACTCTCTTCGTTTTTAATTGATTGTCCCCTTTAAAAAATATGTTTTTTTAAGGAAATCTTATTAAATGTTTTCACATCAATATATATGTTTTCACATTCTAATTTTGTCCTCGAGTGTACAAATCATTAGAAAAAGATAGAATACATTTTTAAGGGTACTAGATATAGCACACGTGCGTTGCACGTGAATATTTTAAATGATATTAGTTATACAAAATAATAAATACATAAAGATTTTATATTTTTTTTTCATAAAAGATAAAGTTTAAAATTCAAAAGTGCATATTTTTTTTAAGAATTTGAGTAAGAATTTAACTTTAATTTGTTAAGTAAGAGTTTGAGTTAAAATCTAACTTTCATTTGTTACCAAATGATTAGAACGTTTACTATGTGTTTCAATTAAAGAAAGGGTAAATATGTAATTTTCTTATTTTTTATTTTTTAAAAAATAAGGGTATATTGGTCGTTCAAAAGTTTTTCTGAAATTCAGCTTTTTACAAGTAGTATAGATTTTAGGAAATGAAATTTAAAAATAAAAATAAAAATTAAAAAAATCTATGACTTTTGAAATGTGACAATAATTTTGAAACACCTTCAAAAGAAAGTAGGCCACTTATTTAGGAACAGAGCCTAGAGAGAGTAATAATCATGAGAAATACAAAATTTAACACATCTTTCGCTAATGATTGGAAAATTTCTTCCAAGGACGACCTGGAGTGCAACTTTTCTGAGTGTATCTCTAATAATTTGATGGATTGATGGATGTCATGTTAACTCTAAAGAGGCTGAATAAACACCAACGTATGAGTTAATTTTCGATTAATAAAGGTTTTAGAGACTGTTTTTTCACTTTCAAGGACGGTTTTTTTGGACCCTAAAAGTGATGTTTGTTTTAGTGGAAACTGTCTATTTTTGGAGACAATGGGAGTTTAGTCGTCTCATTTATGATAAGCAAGTCCTACAGATAAGCATATGAAACTTGTTTATGAATTGAGAGAGGAGGGGGGGGGGGGGGGGGACCCCGGGGGGTTGTGGATTCCATCAAATCACAAGTAATTAATAATCAGATAAGCATAGGAAACTTGCTCAAGAGAGGGTTGTTTTGTGTGTGTGTGTGTGTTTTTTTTTTTTTTTTGGGGGGGGGGGGGGCAAATGATAAAAGAGAGAGAGGGGGCTTTTGGATTCCATGCAACTAATCAACTATAAAAAATAAAATAAATAAATAAATAAAAAGTTAATGTTTATATTGCAATCCAGAATAATCTTAATGCAATCATAATTACAATTATGAAAACTCGAGACTCCTTCGATTAGAACTTTGTTAATGTCATTTTCTTTTGTTAATAAAAGGGCAATTCCGTAAAGCTGTACCTTCCATTTTAGGAATTATAGCATTTTCTTCAAAACCAAGAGAACTACATGCTCAATTTTATTCTTTTGCTCTACGTAAACTAAGTAGACCACATCTATCTCGGCCTAATAATAAATTGTCACTATTTATAGAATGTGTTCAGTCATGCCGATGTCAGTCCTATGATATTTTTTCCTCCTCTCCTCTCCCCATCTTACCCATAGCCACACAAAACGTACATACATGGGCTTAAATTTCATTATTGAACTTGAGTTTGGGTTGGATCTAGCCTTTGTACAAAGGGAATGGCTAATGCAACCCCACAATACACTAAGTTGACCCCCCCTATTTTTTAATTAAAAAAATTATGGGGCAAAATTACCAAAAAGGGCTTAAGTACCTCACCCACCCCACCCCACCCCACCGGCGACGGCGAGACTCCGGCACCCCACCCCACCCCACCGGCGACCCTCTTCTTCCTTCCTCCTCTTCCCTCTTCTCTTCTTCTTTCTCCTCTCCCGCACCGACAGCCCTCACTCCCCTCCCTCCCGTCGGAACCCTCTTCTTTTCTTTTTTTTTTTTTTTCTTCTTTCCTTTTCTTTTTCTTCTCCTCTTCCCTCCCGTCGGCAGCCTCTGTTTTTTTCTTTCCTTTTCTTTCTCTTCCCTCCCGTCGCCGGAAAAAAACAAGATGGGGAACAAGATGGGGAAGAACCTCCTCGCCGAAAAAAATGGAGGTTTTGAAATCTTTTTTTTTTTTCTTCTTCTTTCCTTTTCTTTTCCTTTTCTTCTCCTCTTCCCTCCCGTCGGCAGCCTTTTTTTTTCTTTCCTTTTCTTTCTCTTCCCTCCCGTCGTCGGAAAAAAGAAGAGGGGGAAGAACCTCCTCGCCGGAAAAAATGGAGGTTTTGAAAGAAAACCCTCCCTTGCACAGATCTAAACAGCAGAGGAAAAAAAACAAAAAAAAAAGAAAGAAGAAGAGGGAAGAGTCGCCCTTCATCGCCGGTCCCCGTCGCGCCCTTCCTCGCCGGTCGCCGTCGCCGTCACGCCCTTCTTCTTCTCGCCGATCTACTGCCATGGGGTGCGTGGGGTGGGTGAGAGGTGTGGGTGAGATGAGGGGTATTGAGGTCATTGAGAGGGGTGGGTATGGAAATTTTGGGGGTGGGGTTATAAGGTGGGGGCAATTGTGAGGATTGGGGGGTTGTGTTAGCCGTTCCCTTGTACAAATCCGAACCAGCGTAGCATGGCCCAACTTGACTTTTCCTTTGAGGGAGGCTATTGCAACCCCTCAACTTTATTTGTAAATCCCATTTCATTTCACTTTTCAATGTTTTATGAAAAATATAAAAAGTTTTTATGAAAACTGGCCGCGTAATCTATTAGAAAATATCATAGAAGAAAGTTTTTTCAAAATCTATTGTTTATGAAGACTTTTTGGCCATTTACAGTTATGATCTCTAATCATTTTTACATAACCAAAAATTATAAATGACTAAAAAATCCATCTAAATTATAAATTTTAGAAAAACTTTCTTTTAGAAAGTTGTTCAAAATGATGTTTTATAGTAGACATTGTGACCAATTTTCATAAATACCTTTTATATTTTTCATAAAACCTTAAAAAGTAAAATGAGGTGGGGTTTATAAATAAAGTTGTGGAGATCCAATACCCCACTCTTTTCCTTTTCAGTTACTAGTCAGAATGGTATCCATTGTATCCGCTCCATAGGCCCCCCCCAATAAGTAAATGTCACATGGTTCAAATGTAAAAGCCTTGTATCATCATTACAATGACACTAAATTCATGCAAAATTCCATTCCTTATAATATTTTTGTGCATCATTTTTCTTCTTCTTCCGGATGGTGAATAAGTTGGGCTCTTCACTTTGGGTCATCCCATCTAGAATGGGCTGAGATTGTTTCTTGGCCCATCTTAGTCTGCCTCAACTTGATCTCCATGTAATGTGATTTGATTAGGCACGTGAGCCAAAGTGTCTTCTTAGATGACCGGTCCTTGTGGTTTAGTGATGGTACTGAGATTGGTGGGAATTTATATAATTATAAGTTTAGAAATTAATTCCCCCTCAATGTACCAAAAAAAAAAAACAAAAAAGTGTCTTCTTAGATGTCAAGCTGTGAATTAGTTGGCCTGCTAGGGAAAATGTCGTTTTCTTTTGGTTTCAACGTCCATTGGTGCATTGCAAAAGATTATGAGAGATGAATGAGGACAGTGGGAAGGGCCCGTGACCCAAACAGGGCATAATAAAGTGGCAAGACAAGTTGTTTTCCACCTAAATTGAAAATTGCAATTCAAAGAAAAGTGGAAAAGTTTTAGGAGGATAACTTTTCACTCCAAAAGTACAAAAGCTTCTTTTTGGGGTCAGTTGGAGGCCTCTATTTGTCTTGCTCTATTGTGTTTTGGCATTCACTGATGCAAAGGGAACATCCACAGATTTGCCCAGATATCCATGGCCTACATGATAGGAATAATATCACTGACTCACTGGTTCATCATTCCCATTATCAATTTCTCTTGTTTCTGTCCCCCTTTTTTTTTTTATCCCTTTTTTGGCTCTGTCAATTCACTTTTTTTTTCTTTTTCTTTTTTTTGGGTGTTTACAGACAAGAATTATCCTTTATTTGAATTTTTACATTTTAGGAGATGGATTTGTATTTTTAATACTACATAAAATATATTAAAATTATTTAATTTTCATTTGAACACCGTAAACGGACCTTTTAATTGTGTAAAACTGCATTTTATTCTTTGTAACAACCTTGAAATTTTACATTGCCATTGTGGACATCAGGAGGCCTATATTTTGGTCCTTTTTGTGTGGGGCTGTCTTAAACGTCAAACCTAAACCTCCCATACTCCACCCCACCCGTCTACTAGATATTTTACATAGTATTGAAGGAATAATTTCATCACATTGAATGAAAAATTCATGAAAATGTTAGTCATCGTTATAAATGAGAGTGAAAATCCAAAATAGTAACATTTCACGTATTTCCAAAAATTGATTGTATAACATCAACTATAGTAATGATCCTAACTTTTTAAAATAATCGATAGTGAAAATTCAAAATAGTGGCATTTCACAAATTTCTAAACATTGATCCTATAACATCAATTTTATATTGATGACCCTAACCTTTTTATATACTCTCATTTAAAGTGATGAATTTGTGTCTTAAATATTATATAAATTACATTATAATTGTTTGATTCTATTTAAACGACCAAACGGGCACTAATTACATTCACTGAAACTGTTTTATTTTTATTTTTATTATATATATTTAAATTAAGAGCATCTCATTCACCGCTGCTATTGCTATATTATAGCAAGTCTCTAAATTCACCTCCTCCAATGGCTAGCTATATTACAGCAATGCTAAAACTTGTGCCAAATTGGGCATTGGTTTTAGCTACTTGCTATTTGCCAAACAGCTCCAACAAGTGATATTTGTTGTGTTGTGGGACCTGCAAGCTATTCTTGGTGTGGAACACACAAGCAACAAAGAGAGAAATATGTTGTGAGACCCACAAGTTGCCAAAGTGTCACTAGTCAAGCTTGAGCTCACCTTAGCCCAGAAATATGAGGCCTCTACAGCCAGCCCAATGCTGAAATACCTGGCCCGATTTGAACCAAATGTTCTGGTGTTTGAAACCTTTTTTTTTATTTTTTTATTTTGTTGTTGTCGTTGTTATTGATATTAAGAGATTTCAAGATGTTTACGATTTCTACTAACTCTCATCTCACATGCATAGAGTAATTATACGATATAAGTCTATGAGAATGGCCTTAAGAGGAGAGTGGTAAAAGTAGAACCCAACACCTGCCATTCTGCCAAGCCTCCAAGACCAGTCGATCCACGCCTTAGGTTGAACCTTTGAAGCATATATAAATTCTACCACATATGAGACCTATCAAAACTAGAGAAGTATCGAGATGGCCCAGCAGCTGATAAGAACCCGTTTAGCCATCAACTGAGCTACTTGGAACTGCTTGGCTAACCCAGAAAAATGACCAGCCAAGTTGAAATTTGATCCCCTTCTACAGAGAGACATGCCTTGGGCAAATCGGGGAAATGCCAACTTTTATGGCAAAAATTATTCTTCCTCTTTCATGAAACGCAAATTACATTTTGCCCCCCAAACTATGGAGATCGACAACTTACCTCCCTAATCATTTAAACAGAACACTCCCCCTGGTGCCGAATTATTGGTGTGCAACAAGTAGGGATGTAAATGAGCTGATTAATAGGTTGCTCAAGTTAGCTCGTTAAATTAACAAACTCAAAAGTAAAACTTGAATTCAGCTCATTTAATTTATAAACGAAATCGAACGAAGCCTTTTATCAAGCTAAGCCTGAGTAGTACTTTTGATAAACTTTAAAATAATGTTCGAGCTTATCTCGTTTATCTCATGAGTGAGCTCAAACTGAGTTTTATATCGAGTCAATCTCGAGTAACTTGGTTCGTTTTACAGCCCTAGCAACAAGTGAAACCCCTTTGTCCATGTTCTATTAGCTTCAATGTGGAAAAGTAGTCATTCCCCTCTCTCTCTCTCTCTCTCTCTCTCAAATCACAATGCTTATAATTGTCAGGAGCAGTAGCCTATAATGCCCTATCAATGGCTAAGCGTGCTCCAATGTGATCACATTTTGCAATTATATATGGAGCGAGAGATTAAGCAACCCAAACACAACATCCTAAACAATTATCAAACCCCCCCTGGTTTTTAAGATTTTATACAAAATAAAAAAGGTTTTTACAAAAACCGGTCACATTGCCTAATAGAAAACATTATTTTGAACAACTTTGCAGAAGAAAGTTTTTTCAAAATCTATTGTTTAAGTATACTTTTTGGCAAAAAATGAAATAAAAGTTATAAATTGATAAAAAGTCTACTTAAACGATAGATTTTGAAAAAATTTTCTTTTACAAAGTTGTTCAAAATAATGTTCTCTAATGAACAACGCAGCCATTTTATTTTTTTTTAATGCAAAATATATATATATATATTTTGCATAAAACCTTAAAAACCTATAAGATGGGGGAGGGGTGTGATAAAAAAGTAAGGTTGCAATAACCGTTCCCATAAGAAATGAAAGGATGGTCAGAGAGCAGAGAATGAGGCCCATTACATCGTTCTCTGTTACTGTCAATGAGCTAAAGTTCGTTTTTGCGGTTCTCACAATTACCAAACACCCATCTCTTATCTCATCATCAACCCCACCCATAGGAAGGTGGGTGAATAAAGAGGGTGAGAGTAAAGCAGAAGAGATCATGGTAGGGCAAAATGTTCATTTGAAGGGTAAACTCGTAATTATATCTGAAAATCGTTTTCTTTTAACCAAGATGCAGTGTTTTGTTACACTTGGTACATTTTCAATTTTTTGCCAATTCTGATAATAAAAAACAATTCAAAAAAAGGTAGTGCTAGCATGGCAAACTCTTACTGATTTTTAGCAATGACAGTCAAATCATAAACACAAATGGGTTTTACTTCTTTTTTTTTTTTTTTTTATTTTAAATCATGGTTTATTATTTTTTGTTATCATCATTGCCAAAAGCAATAACAATCTATCATGTAAGCATTTCTCTTAAATAAATAAATAAATAAAAAATACCCCCTAACCAGTGTTCAATGAAGGGGAGCAAAGCGGTCGGTTTTATAAATTGGGATGGTAAGTTGTTGACAAACCCCCTAGGGTCCTTTTTTTTTTTTTTTTTTTTGGGAATGTAATTTGCCCAAAATATGCCTATTTTTAAGCCAATTTTTTACCAAGTCAAACCTGAACCCAATTTGGCTGGCTAAAAACGTCGAAGCATTCAAAATCAACATAATTAAATGAGGTTTCTAACTCCAATTCCCATTTTTCTTTCTTCAAAATGTGTACACACTACTCAAACAATTTGATAGAACGTGAATAGAAAAATCCAATCAGATTGAAATATTTAAGTACAAACCCATGCCATATACTCTGCAATCTAATAAATTTCGCTTAATCTAATATTAGCGGGAAATTCAGGAAATGGAGAGGCAAAAGGTTGCAGAAGCGATTAGCCCCAGAACACGTTAATTAACAGGACTGATAATTAACAGATTTAGTTGCAACAAAATGCATTTTTTTTTTTTTTTTGGAAAAAAAAATAAAAGTAATTGTTTTTCCCCTAAACGAGAGAAGCCAGGCCATAGCAACAACAGCAGATTTAGAAAGCCAAGACTCTCACTGTCTAAAGTACATTATGAACATGAAGGGACCAAATTAAAGAAGCTAATATCAGAGAAAGCAGCAGCAAGCACCGTGTTCTCATTTCTCATAACTTACCAGTTCCAAGAGGCTGTCTCGAGGTGTCCCCTGAAGCCCATGCTTGATAATCCTTAACTAGCTGAATAACCATGAAAGAATTAATTAGTACACAACATTCAAGAAGAATCACAAACAAGTCTACATCCTGTTAACCTGAAATCATGTTAACATAATCCTCTCATATAGTCCAAACTAGAACCAATCCCATCATGTGCATCAAAAGATTTCATGAAACCATGAAAATTCTATCACAATTTGTTGTGTGATGATCTTTATAAACAAAAATAAAATAAATAAATAAATAAATACAGTTGTGTTATGACTCCCATGCAGTTTAATGGGCATTGAGAATGATGTATTTGTGCGTTAAAAAGCTAGCCATGTACTAATATTCAACAAGTCCATCCAATTTCCATGGAACACCCAAAAACACCCTAACTAGGACTTTCCTTTTGACGTTGATCCCAATAAGCAAGGTCCTGGAAAAAACCGCTCTTGCATTTTATTGACAAGATCAACAACAAACCTGCCCATAAGTATTAAAAAAGTGATAGTACTCCAGTTAAGAAAATATCAACCTTTTTTGGGGGGTAAGCTAAAGATCAACTACTACGGCAACAGAATAAACAGATGATTGAGACAACAAACCAACAGTACATTATTCCTAAAACTTCTAATGACAAGATGGCTAACCAATGTTACCACAATTTGCTAGACATAGCTAATGGATGTAATGCCAAAAGCTTTCGAGTCTGGTTTACCAGACTAGTCAGATCCCTATCCCAACCATCGTATCCTTTCTTGTTATTCCACTCAATCTAGGCCATATCTTCTGCAAATTCAGAGGCCATCATGCCTTTCCTTGCAACCTTGGAACAAATTCTTGTCCTTCCCATAGTCCTTGTAGCTCCTAAGTCTACCACCCCATCGCCCCAATGAAACTTTATCAGTCACACATCAGACCCCTAGGCTGCATTTGGTCATCAAGAAACTTAGAAGGGAACGTGAAATGTAGGAAAGTAAAGAGGATAATGCTACAATTTGGCTATCCCGGATTTGTTTGGTTTACAAAAAAACGAACCCTATAACTCAACCTGAAACTTATGTATGTCAACAACATAAATCATGAAATTGTCAATATCCCTATTTACATATGGAAGTTTTCCTATTGGGATTTCTGAAGGGAACTACTTGCACTCCAAAAAAAGGCCTCCCACACTCACTCTCACACTTGAAGAGAGTGGGAGGATTTTTTAGGAGTGCTAATAGTATTTCCCTTATTATTTGAAGAAAATAATCACACCATTGAGATTTTCAGAACACACAGATACTCAAATGTTATCAGCTTACTATAAGTATGACAAGAATTCAAAACATGCACCCAATTTGAGAAAATTAAGACTGAACTTGACCAAAATTATGAGTACAAAACCAAAATAGCAACGACCGAGCTTTGTGGTTGATATGGCTAAAGAATAGTTAATGAAAAATTTCAACAAACCTGTGCCATAAAGCGAGGAAGCATAAGCCCTAGAATCTGTTCAAGGACTTGGGTCCCCGTTGATTCAATTGCTTTCACCGGAATTGCTCGAAATGCAAAAGGAATATCGATACTAACCTGAATTCCACATTACATTCCCAAAATCAAGTTTTATAAAGTTACAATTAAAAAAAAAATTAAATATATATATAAAAATGACCCAGCTGTGCGATCCCGTCCCAGACGGTCCGCACTCAGATCATCTCCCTATATATATATATATATATATATATATATATATATATATATATATATATATATATATCAATTTGCAATCACTACCTCAATAACAGTATCTGATGTGAGTTGCTGCATCGATGAGTTGCTCCGCATGCTACCACATGATATTTGATTCACCATAGAAGCTGCATTCCCATACCAAATCAGTGTCAAAGCACTCCTGAAAAAGCATTACATAATTCCATTTAGACCCAAATGACTTAAAGCTTAATAAATGGTGCTTATCCAAAAAAAAGAAATCTTATGTAAACTTTTGCACCATAGACAGAGAGGAGGTCCAAGGGAGGTTCCATAACCTAAGGTTTTAAGAATTTTAACATTAAGTAAAGTAAATGTATTTAGACCAATCATAAAAAGATATATGAAGAATAAGAGAAAGGCTGAATTTCAGAGACAGTAACCAACCATGATAATATACTGGTTCAGGGTGCCATGAAATTTGGAAAAGCCAATTTGATTTCTGAGTTATTCTAGTCACCAAATTTTCTATAGATAGGGAAAATTGGACTATCTATTACTCTAAAATTGATGTAAATTGAAGATGTTTGAAGACAAAGATTTAAATTCTCCAAGGGCTACAGAAAGTTAGAAAACAATTGAGTTCCTCCAAGTCAAAGAGGGAATGTTGATGTCTCCTAAGCTTTTCCACAATGAAAATAGACAACATAGAGTAATTAATTTCAGAATATGAGCATTTTACCCCTACAATAATAAAAATAAATAAATAAAGAAGAAATCTATACTTGGAAGAATATAAAAGACAGAATTATCTTAAGTTACAGAATTATGCATATGACAGTGTAAAAAAAAAATCTTTTCTTAACATATGACAACTTCGTATGGCAGAAAAGAATTTGCATTTGCCTTTATAAATTATTTTGGTTCACTTGACGAAAGCCGTTTGTTGTTTCTACTCTTCATAACCAAGGCATGTTATGGATGTAACTCTTGGACTATGGCATTTCTATCCAAAAAACTCTGTAATATATTATGACAAATAAAAAATCTACAATAGTCTGTTAGAACTCATAATATTGCCTCATTAATTTAGAAAGTAAATGCTTATTCATGTCATAGAAAGTCTATGAAGACGTTAATTTGCTTGTAAGGAGTAAGCAGCATGTGAGGGGAATATTTCCACACCCAATAACATTTACCCATAGTGTCTATTTTTAATCAACAAAACCTTTTGCCCGTTTAGAGCTCTAACAAATAGAATTAACAACAGGAAAGCTGTGTGACCAATAACCGAGAAAGCTAACCATTGAAGAGACATTTAACCTAGAAATTATGCTGCATATGCCGACAGGTTAGACTGGCAAAATATTACTGTTGAAGTCTAGGACATATTTTGACACATTGCTATAACTCTATACTACTTGTACATGGATCCATGAACCACAAATTTTCCCAATCATTCTTTCTTAAAACTATGGGTGTTAAACCAACAAACACACCTGGCCAAGTTGATTTAGTCAACATTTTAATAAATATTGAGTGCAGAAACATAACCATAAGCACTCAAAATTTCTCCCAAGAAGCAAAATTGATGAAGTTTCAATTACAAATATACATTTTGGATCCACAAAAAAAACTAAATCAAAATTACCATTAACTTCAGAAATATACAAAGCAATGCCTAGACATAACCAAAAGAACACTGCGTCAATATCCATCAAGTTTTGATAAACAGCCTTAATCCAACAATCCCATAACCAATAGTGTGGCATTATCTTACATTTTTTACAACAAGAGTATGTAGTAAAACTATTGTAGCTATTCTCCAATATCAAACAATCGATATTTTTCCAAAAAAAAAAATGAAGGGAGAGGGGGGGAACAGAACTCCTTACCATCGAACTTGTCATTCTGTGCAACCACGATCGGTGAGCCCTCTAGCTGTCATTCAACCAACAAATGAACATCAGGCCAAAAGGGTACATTAAATTCTAACTCAAAAAACAATAACCATAACAATAAATAAATAAATATAGATCAATCAAGTTGGGAACACAATTTTTTACACAAACTGATTCGTCGGATAGTAAGCGGAATTTCGCCAAGTCAAAATTTTTGGAAATCGTTTGATCTTGTGGATCCACAGCTTAAGAATGGTGTCAGAATTTGTGTATAAAATTATGTCCACTGATCCTATATGTATGTATGTATGCATCTACACACCTTACAGGACAAGAGCTTAATGCAACAACCATTGGGTTGCTCTTCCACACTAACAAGCAAGACAGGGCAAACCTCAAAGGCAAAGAACTTAAACCTATACACATAACACCTGAAGGTGTTATCATCAATCCTCTCGATCCTTTCGGCATCCAACACAGAGTACTGGCTCGCCGGCAAGCTCATGTAATCCACTGCACCCAACACATCAAGATTCAACCCAAAAAAAAAAAAAACCCACAAATCAAAAAACCCAACAACAGAAAACAAAAACCAAAAGTTATTGCTAAGATTACTTAAAGGCCTCTCGAGCTGTCGAACCGAAACGGACTGCTTGCGGCGGGCGACGAATCGGGCTTTGGGGGCCGAATTTGAGGCGGAAATGCGGAGAAAAGAGGGTTTGGGGGATTCATTTGCAGAGGGAGTGAAACTCAGTGGAAGATTTCTACTAGCACAGAGAGGTGTTTTAGGGTTTTGGGGTGGGAATGAAATGGGAAAATATGAGTTTAATGCCATCTGCAGTTTCAAGTTTTCTATGGATGGTTTTCTTGGTTGTTTGTAGTAGAGAAGAAGCAGCAGCAGCAACAGCAGCAGCAGCAGGTGGGGTTGAGGATAAGAACAGGGATGCGAGTGTGGGGGGACGGGCGATGGGTACTCAGACACACGTTAGAAGGGAGTTGGTTGATTTTCTAAGATGCGCCGGGAAATGTGACAAATGCGTGGGGTCGTCTCATTGATTTTTTGGTGTCCCAAAATTGCAACCTTAACAAGGTTTCTAATTCCATAAAGTTTCTAATTCTAATAGGCTTCTGATTACTACTTCCTTCGGTTGGATCATAGTTCCTTCTTTTCCTTTTCCTTGTTGACATGTTCCGTATCATCATGAATCATGACTTATGATCTGCTTTTGGAATACTAAATGGAGGATATTACTACATTTCTACTCTAATACTTGTTTGACAAATTAAACAGTAGAAAGAAAAAAAAAAAAAAAAAGGGGGGGGAGAGAGAACGGAAGGGGGTGGGGGAAGATGCATATCCTTGTTTGACTGCTTTGGTGTTTCAAAATTGACCCTTGTTAAAATCTTGCAAAATTGCTCTTTTACCTGCACCAAAATATTATTATGTTCTAAATATATACAAGAGTGGACTACAGACATTGAAAATTTGGTGAAGCTAAAATCACCGTTCGATTGGTCATAGTTAACAATTCAACAATTTGACCTTTTAACTGGTCAAAATCGTACATGTCAAGTGACATGTGTCAAGCTACATATAGGATTAGTGTCGATATGATATGAGTCCATGTCATGTGAGACATGTCAAGCCATATCACTACATGGAAAGCTAAATCTTTATCTTTATGAGATCAAGCAGTGGAAGGTTAAATCTTTATCTTTGTACCACATGTAATTTCTACTGGTAATGTAATATGGCAAATCAGTGAGGGATACTTCTGGTAGAAAGGGAAGGGGAGTCAACGTGGAAGGAACAACACTCTCTTTAATTTGTAAATTTTGTATAAATATTCTCAAGTACATTCTGCTCTCTTTTTTACTATTATTTAATTTGCCTATGTCACGATCATTTCCCAGTTCCCTCTATTCATGGGCGGCTGTGAGAGACACCACCAAGAGAGCCATTGATCATTCAATCAATAGACTAATTGCTGAAATAGGATCTACCACCGATGGGCGAGTACAGCCGTCCTCCATTCTTCCATTGTCGCTCTTGATCACGCTGCGTTGGTCATTACGTCACTCGGAGGAGAGCCACTAGGTCACTACTCAGTTGGGCGAAACCCAAGACCGTATTATCTATCTTCTTATGATCAATAATAATTCAATCCCTAAATATTTTAATCATCAATATTCTTCACATCAAATATTACCATCATCAGATTTATCATATCACCCTAAATAAAATTGGATTCAATATATTCATCAAAATAAACACAATTCACTATACAAGAATTAAATCTCTTACCAATTAAATTCATGTTCTTGGCTCTGCAACTCTCCTTTCCTCTCATTCACGGAGCCAACAATTTCGTTGTTAGAACTTTATCCTCACTCTAAAAGAAGAGCTTTAGTTATAAAAAATAAAAAATAAAAAAAAAAAAATTTCTTTTATCTTATAATTTTGAGGTATAAAAAAATTTTAAAAATATATAATTCATTGATAAATCATATTTTAATGGGAGACACCGGAGAGAATATTAGGTCTTTTTTAGTAAAATGAAAGATTGTGGGGATTTAGACTTTTATAAGGAGGAAAAAATAAAAAAATAAGACAAATGAGAAAGAAAAATGAAGGGGATTAACAAAATTTAAGTGAGACAAATCTAAAATGTCAAAAAAAGAATTATAGTATAAAATTTTTATTTAACAAAACTAGGAAGGTAATTGGCCCTTCAACATGCTTGGCTCTGTCCTTGCTTTCACCTTCTTTAGGTTATACTAGTAGGAGCCACGTGGCCGTTGTCTTTTCATAATCTTTCTCTGTTTGCATACTTCTCGGTTGGGGTTTTTGATTTTTCCCACTTTCCCCTTGCCCAATGGGATTTGTAGAATACCTGTGGGCTATCTATTTTTGAGCACTTTAAAATGAGATTTTAAATGTTGGTGAGGATTTTTTATATACCCCAACCCAAAAGAGGGATAGAGTAAGCTAGCTAACATCGAATGAAAGATCTAACCTCACAAATGATATCCACAACCACTAGGATTCACTACTTACAAATTTGAAAATTTGAGGCCATGAATTTTGTGACTCCATCAATTAATAAAAATAAAAATAAAAAAACCATACAAAAGGCCTAATTAGTTTATTAAATTTATCAATTGAATCACTCATAAGCTTTTTTTCTTTTTTTTTTGCTAAACAATAGGAGAATACACTCAAGAACTTTTGATACTATAAATACTCCAAAATCCTGAGCATTGTTAATGATCCATGCACTTGTATAAAAATATGTATGCAGGATCAATAAATTGTTAGAAATTTAAGAGTTTTATTTCGAGGAAGTTACAAAACTTTATTTTTGGAAATTTATTTTTTTCAATTTTAAAGAAATTCTATTTACTCTTTTGGTGGTTACCATTTTTGTGATAATGTTTCTTACCGTTTTATGTTAATGCATCAACCATAAGAGTCAATACATTAAATTTTTCCTTTGACTGAACGTTTGGTGTAGGTATACTGGCGCCTATAAAACCAAATGTTGCAGTCATATTGTGGCTCTTTCTCAACGTTCTTATCTTCTCTCTTCTTCTCCAACTCTCATACTCTCTTCTGTTTTATTTTATCTATTTTCTTTGGGCAATTTAGACGCATTCCTGGCACTTGTCTGTTGTAAATGTGCACTATAGATCAAACCGCCTGAGATGAACTGGGTTGTATCTTAGAACTGTATACGACCGTCAATACCTGCACATGGAGAGGCATATGCGACTTTAGGACAGCGAATACGTGCCTCACTGATTCCCTCAAGCTATGTTTTCTTTACTTTATTTCTTTTAATTTATACGTTAATATTGATTGATGTATACCTTGTTCTTTTATGTTGTTAATTTGATATTTTATCTAATTGTGTAATCATTTATATTTGTGTAATTTATATTTGTATAATTGTTCATAGTGTAGTAGTTAAATAAATTTCCCAACATAAATTACACGGTACCCAGTCACTAAGTAGTCATGTCTCCCATTCGACTTCCCAAGCAGGGAATGTGGATCATCCTACACTAAAATGGCTTTTATTAACTCCACTACACTATAATGGCATTAAAAACTCACCTCCATCACTCTAATGGCTTATCGAACTTTTAATGCTTTAAACCAATCCTTACCTCCTGTAACTATCCATTTCTTTCAAAAGAACATATTAGTGGGGAAAACTCGTTTGAGAAAAAAAAGAAACATATAATTTGAAATTTAAAGAAAAGACTTGTTAAAACCCAAAAGAAGGGTTGACATCAAGATATCATTTTCTATTGAATCAAACAAAACCCAAGTGATCCAAGACTATAAGCACTTTTGAACATCATCAAACATCCAACTATTCCAATCAATTTCATACATACATATATAATTATATATATATATGTATGTATATATGTACACACACAACATAAGAAAGGAAGCAAATACTTATACACTATACATCCTTAAGTAGTTCTCCATCAAAGTGTCCAAGCTAGAATCGTCCTCAAACCACTTTGCTTCTCAAAAAGAGGATCCTACTACAACCATTTCACACTTCCAATGTTTCTCTAAACGAATTTGATTCATTTTCATTATTATTCCCTGCAAGAGAATATGATTCAAAGTCATGGTAATCCTCTGCGTGCGTGTGTGTGTGTGAAAGAGAGAGAGAAAGAACAGGCTTAAACAAAAACTAAGTTATATCAAATAAAAGGCTAGTATAATATCAAAGTGGGTCTTGACTCATGATCAACCTTATATATACAAGAATAAACAGAAATTGATCTTGCCTATTAGAGCTTGGCATCGTCCATGTTGATGAAGTCTGCTAAAGATTGAAAAAGAAGAAAAAGAAACAAAGAACAAGGGAGCTTTGCTTCTTATAGAGATAACATATCAATAAAATGTATAATAATAGTATCTATAAGGAGGATACTAAGACCTTGTCACTCCTCTGTACATCGAAGTCCCCCTTGAGAAACCACTGCTTTTTCTACAAATTTATTGTAAGAGATGAAATTTATCAAAAATCATGGTAATGCAAGTAGCTAATAGAATAAACAGGATGCAAAAATGATCGAAGCTCTTCTTACAGTGATCTCCAGTGAGGTTCATTTGATTTTTTTCTTTAAGTTGGATCAATATAAAACAAAAATGAATTTTTTAAAGTTGGAGTCTTCACTAAAACCATTATGAAAGGTGAGATCTTCTTTTCTGTATGTTTAATTTAAACATAATGAATTTTGCTTTCTATAATTCAAACTCAATCATAAATTAATTTTCCTAAAGACTTGAAAGCCACATCTCAATCAATATATATATTTTTTAAAAAAGTATAGAGTATCAACCATACGAATTAAAATTTTGTACATATTCCCAATAGGTAATAATGCATCATCACTTTTCAAAATAAACTGCATCTTAATCAATATTTACAAGCATACATATTTATCCAAAAACATTCCTGGTATGAATGTATGCTTCATATCTCTGTGTATATGTATGAATGCAACTATTGTGTACTTTCCAATGCCACTGGTTGATGTGTCAAGCATCCAATAAGAGATCTATAGTTCAAGTTGTAGCTGACATCTCCTTTGCCCTAACTCCGTTCAACAAACCTTTGCCCTAATTCCATCTCCTCGAGCTGCAACTGACATCAAATCTTCCCCATTAAATCCCCGCCGCCAATGAGAGGAAACCGCAACCCCCTATTCTCTCCCTAACCTTAAATTTCGATCGAGTTAGAGATGGAATAAGGGAGTTGTCAATTAGCAAACAAATCAAATGGGAAAAAATGGGAAAATGAAAAAAAAAATGACTATAAACTACTGACCTGAGGATAGTCGACGATGTGATTTGGCAAACGGTGGACTGAGAGCTAGAGAGATAAGGAATCAAGGGTTTGGACCATAGCTCTCCTCATAGATATTGGTTCCCTCGCTTGAAGATTGAGAGGAAGGAAGGCTTTTATCAGAAGTAAGGGTGTAAGAAAACCGACCAAACCGATCAAACCAGACCAAACCAAACCGATCTTTTGGTGTTTGGTCAGTTTTTCTTAGAGTAATAGGTGGTTTGATTTATAAAATGAAAATTTTTTGGTTTCTAGTTTAGTTATGGTTTAAGGAATAAAGACATCATATAAACCGAACCGAATCGATTTTATAAAGGATATTTTTTATACCAGACGTTAAGAACTAGCCCTATTGTTCTCCTTTCATTTCACTGCTTCCGTTCCCTCGACCCACACCCTTTGTTTGATGGTAGCATACCTTCTTCGGTGAACACTTGGTTCCAGCAAAGTTTTGCAACCTCTCACGCATAGGCAACAGTGCTAAGATCACCACCATGCTCTTTTCCTTTGTTCAGATCATGATTACCACCCGCAGGTACTTTCTCTCTCTCTCTGTCTCTCTCGATCTTGCTCTTACAGATCTGAGATTTGTGATAGACTGATAGTTATGGCAAAACATAGAAAGTGGGAAACACAGAGATTGCAAAGAACACGCTTTAAATATGTGAATATGGAAACCTCTTTCTACCTTTCTTCACCGCTTCAAATTTGTGAATATGTTTAATCTTTTCTTTTTTTTTTTTTTTTTTTTTTTTTGCTCACATAATATTCAATCTGTTGGAAACACACAAATTTGCGAAGAACATGCCTCATTCGATGCAAACAGAAAACCTACCAAACCGCAAAACTTAGCCATTTGGTCAATGTAGTCTAGATTTGATTGGTGTTTGGGTGGTTTCGGTTCAAATAATAGTGAAACCGAAATTCTCGGTTCGGTGGAAAAACCCCAAAAACCGCCCAAACCGCACCGACTTGCACCCTAATCAGAAGACTGAGAGGAAGGAAGTCTCAGGTTCAATGCATGAATTTGGAGGGAAAGGGATGGAAAGGAAGAGAGAGGGGTGAGTATGGGTGGAGGTGAGGGGACACTAACAGGTGAAGCTGGGGGCAGGGGTATGCATCTCAAGGGAGATAGGACTTCGATTGACAGATGCATAAACCACGCAAAACGGCGTCATTTTGGGTTTGGGCGAATTGGGGTTGGAGGGAGCTGTCGTTTTGTTTATTGTTTGGAGTTGCAGCCGTCGTTTTGGACGAAATTTGGGAAGACAAAACTTGGGGGAAAACCTTTTCTTTTATAGGCACTCGCCATCAATAAGAGGAAACGACAACTTCTTATTCTCTCCCTATCCCTAGATTTCGATCGAGTTAGAAATGGAGTGAGGGAGTTGTCAATTGGTAAACAAATCAAATGGGAAAAAAGGGGGAAAATGAAGAAAAAAAAACTGTAACTACTGACCTAAAGATGGCCGATGATGTGATTTGGTAGATGGCAGACTGAGAGCTAGAGAGAGGAGGAATCTAGGGTTTGGACCGTAGTTCTCTTCAAAGATATTAGTTCCCTCACTTAAAGACTGAGAGAAAGGAAGGCTTTAATCAGAAGATTGAGAGGAAAGAAATCTCAGGTTCAATGCATGAATTTGGAAGGAGAGAGACGGGTGGGTACAGAGGTATGGGTGGAGGTGAGGGGACACCGACAGGTGAAGTAGGGAGTAGGGGTGTGCGTCTCGAGGGAGAGAGGACTTTTTTTGACAAATGCATGAACCATGCAAAACGATGTCGTTTTGGGTTTGGGCGAATTAACGTTAGAAGGAGTTATCGTTTTGTTTGTTGTTTGGAGCTATAGCTGTCGTTTTAGACAAAATCTAAGAGGACTAAACTTAAGGGAAAAACCTTCTCTTTTATAGGCACTCACCGCCAATGAGAGGAAACCGCAACCCCCTATTCTCTCTGTAACCCTAGATTTCGATCGAGTTAAAGATGGAGTGAGTTGTCAATTAGCAAACAAATTGATGTAGGACATCCACACCAAGATTACAGTTTACAATAACAATAATCACAATTCAACAAGCAAAAAAAGAAGCAAGAAGCTAGGGTTTATTTGGAATCAGCACCAAATGTGTAAGTCTCAAATTTTGATAATAATGAAGTAGTTCCAAACCCAAAAAATTAAGAACCTTAAATAGGTTCTAGAACATCCAATAAAGGAAATAAAAAATAAAATCCAAATAAACCAAATAAAAATAAAAACAGTCATAAAAAAGGAAAGAAATCATTTGGTTCTCTAATAGCCCATCGTGTCTAACCATAAGGTCACCGGGTGTGCTGTCCGGCGTTGTCGGTAGCGCTCGTAAACTTATGTAATCTAATATCCAGGTCTAATGTCCGCACCAACTCCCCTAGGGTGAGGAAAATGCATCTACGTTGCATGTGGCTCCTATCGACTTTGATAGTACTCCCATAAATCTAGATCGAGCTACTAGATATCATCACACATGATCCATGTGCAATCTGACTCTAGTAAAAACAATTTGCTCATCCAAAATAGCATTAATAAAATCTTTTTGTGCTGGTGGAAAAGTAAGGGGTGGGAAAACAGGAACAATATCAGTAAATGGGGATTGGGACGGTCAACAAAAGGTTCATCAGGTATAGCCATAGGATCTTTATAAGCAACAAGGTTTTCTACATTAAAAGTAGAGCTAATCTCATAGTCAAATGGCAGGTCTATAACATAAGCATTCGGTCCAACCCGTGATAACACTTTAAATAGCCCAGCACCACGAGCTTGTAATTTCCGAGCAATTATAGAAGGAAACCGCTCAAGCCTAACTCAAATCATAACATAGTCTCCAGTATTAAACTCTACATAGCGCCTACGTGAGTTAGCTTGTGTTTTATATTTTTAATTGCTTGCATGAATGCGCTTGCTAATCTTATAGTGCAAATCATGAACATGATGAGCAAACGCCTCAACTGACTCAGATGTCCTAACATGAAGAGGCATAGGGAGGAGGTCTAAAGGTTTCCTAGGCTTGTAACCATGCACAACTTCAAACAGACTCATGCCTATAGACCTATTAACAGAGCTACTGTATGCAAACTGAGCTGGGGGTAAGATGGAATCCCAATTCCTATTATTGTTACCTACCAAACTCCTCAATAGGTTGCCTAAGCTTCTATTGACAACTTCAGTTTGACCATTAGTTTGAGGATATAGGCGGTGGAGAATTTTAGCTTAGTGCCTAACAAATACTAAATTGTTTTTCAAAAGTAACTTATTAATTTGACATCCCTATCAGACACAATGGTTTTGGGAAGGCCATACAGTTTGACAATTTCATTGAAGAACAATTTTACAAAATGGGAAGCATCAGCAGTTTTAGAACAAGGGATGAAGTGAGCCATTTTAGAAAATCAATCCACGACCACAAGAATAGAATCATGTTTCCTAAAGGTACGTGGAAGATCTAGAACAAAATCGATGCTCACATCTTGCTATGGACAATCGAGTACAGATAATGGGGTGTAAAGGCCTATATTCTGCTTCTTATGTTTTGCAAATTAACATATGCGGCATTGGCTCACAATTTTGGCAACATCTCTCTTTAAACTAGGCCAATAGAAAGTGTGTTCTACCTCTTCAATAGTTTTGGCTTGCCTAAAATGTCCTGATAGACTGCCCACATATAATTCCCACACTATAAAGTCTCGCATTGACGAACGTGGGCTGCACAACTTGTTATCCTTGAACAGATACCCGTTTTGAAGAATAAACCCATTAATTTCAAGGGTCTGTTCATCTTGCAGGATTTGATAAGTGTCGCCAAAATCTGGACATGAGTCGTATTCTTCTTTGAAGCATTCAAACCCAGTGATTTGGACTTTCATCATGGAAAGTAACAAAATACGACAACTCAAGGCATTAACTGCCTTGTTTTCAACTCCAAATCGATGTTTCAGCACAAAGGTATAAGCTTGTAAAAACTCAACCAAGCGACCATGTCTAAAGTTTAACTTCTTCTAGGAGTGAAAAACCTTAAAGCTTCATGATCAAAATAAAGAATGAATTCTTTGGGCAGCAGATAATGGTACCAATACTTTAAGGACTGCACTACAGCATAGAATTCCTTATCATAGATGGAGTACTTTTACTTTGCTTCACTTAGTTTTTCACTAAAAGAGGTAATTGGGTGTTGTTCTTAACTAAGCAATTCTCCTATGCCTAACGCAGACGCATCACACTCTATTTCAAACACCTTTGAAAAGTCTGTGAAGCGCATAACTGGCGCTTCAGTTATTCTCTTTTTAATCTCTACAAAGGCTTTAGCGGCCGCTGTGGTCTACTAGAACTCCCCTTTCTTAAGACAATCAGTAATGGGGGCCATTATAGCACTAAACCCTTTGATGAATCGATGGTAGAAAGTAGCGAGCCCATAGAAGCTTCGAATCTCATGGATATTCTTGGGCTCAGACCATTCTACTATCATCTGTACCTTTTGTGGGTCAGCCGACACTCCTTCAAAGAATACTACAAACCCTAAGAAGATAACACTAGTATTGAAGCATAAATACTTCTTAAGATTAGCATATAAGCTGGCCTCTTGTAGGGCTTAACAAATTTGTGTGAAATGATCTAAGTATTGCTTCTTAGAATTGCTGTAGATGAGGATGTCATTGAAGTACACAACTAGGAACTTACCCATAAAAGGTCGAAATACTTGTGTTATCACTCTCATAAAAGTACTAGGAGCATTTGATAACCCAAAGGGTATGACCAACCATTTACAAAAACCATCCTTAGTCTTTAAAGCCGTTTTCCATTCATTTCCTGGATGAATTCGAATCTGGTGGTAGTCACTTTTCAGATCTATCTTTGAAAAGATCTTGACTTTGGCCATCATATCTAGCATATGATCAAGCCTAAGGATTGGAAAATGGTATTTCACCGTAATCTTGTTGATTACACGACTATCCACACATATTCTCCATGATCCATCTTTCTTGAGATTTGTAGTGTGTGTACAACACATGAACTTAAACTTTCCTGAATAAATCCCTTTATCAAGAGCTTGTCTACTTGCCTCTTCAGCTCAATATGCTCTGTAAGATTCATTTTCTAGTAGGGCAAGTTTGGGAGTGTCGCTCTTGGAACAAAATCAATTGCGTGTTGAATGTCACACATTGGAGATAGTTGATCCGGGAGGTCCTCAGGGAAAAGATCTTGAAACTGATGAAACAAGGGATCACTTCTTCAGGTAGTTTTTCATAGGTAGTAGATGGGACTTCCCTGGCGACTAAAGCAAACACAATAGATCCTAGATTTGCTTCTTTTTCGATCTCTTTAGTGCTAATGATGTGTAAACCCTTTTCTTTAACCATTTCTTTCTTTTAACCTTATTGGTAGGTTTGGGCTATAAAGGGTTAAACTTGATTTTCTACCCATTGAAAACGAATGAGCATGAGTTAGAGCGACCATAAATGGTAACATCTAAATTAAAAAGCCATGGGCGTCCTAAAATAATATAGTCCACATCTATAGGAACAACATCACACCATATTTAGTCCTTATAGGAAATGAACTAAATGGGAACAAGGTAACTCTCTTTAATAGCTAGGGATGAGGTGTCAACCCAAGAAACATTGTAAGGATTAGTGTGGGGCATGGACTTTAAACCTAGAGGAGAGACAAGGCTAGATGATACAGCATTGATGCAATTCCCACTATCTATGATCACCTTGCAATCTTTCTCTCCGCACTTGATGTAAGTGTGAAAAATTGCGGTCCGTCTCCAATCATCATTCTCCTTAGAATGAGCTAACGCACACCTAACTACTCCTAGTGTAAGTTGATGACTAGGGTCACTAAACTCATTATCTATATCATCAATATGGTTTATGTCAGGTTCATATGTCTGCTCTTCCAACTCTTCTTTAGTTCCCTTATGATCTAGACCTTCTATATATAAAGTCTCTTTGTTGGGGTAGCTGGAGGATACATGCTTGAAACCATGACACTTAAAGCATTAGATGCAAGAGTTTGATCTAAAAAGGGCACCAATCACTTCTTTGCCCTTATTATCTTTAGTAACTAAGGAAGGAGTACGGTTGGACCTAACCTGAGGCGAATCTGCTGTTGTTCTAGGCGCTGAAGATGAAGAATAGTTAGATGGGCTCCTAATTTCAGTGCACCTCAAGAATAGGGGCCTAACATAGCTGATAATTTTGTACGAAAGTGTAGGCGTCGCCTAAAGTAGTGACCTCACGTAAAACAAGTTCTTTTCGGAGGTCATCATTAAGACCTTTCCTAAACCTACTCAAAATCATGCGCTCATCCTTAACCACATCATATCGTATCATATATTCATTAAACTGGGTGATGTACTTCGTGGAAGGTCGATTCCCCTGCCTTATATTATTCCATTGGTTGAGTAGGTTGCCTTGATATGATTGGGGCAAATATTTGTCTCTGAGTTTTTCTTTCATTTCTACCCAATCAGTAATAGGAGGCTAGTGTCTCTGAAACAGAAGTAGCTCAGTGCTATCCCAAAAAAGTTTAGCCTTACCAATAAGCTTTATCTTGGCAAACCTAACTTTCCAATCAGCCGACAATTCATACCACTCAAAGGAGTGGTCTATCTCTCGGATTTAGTCGGTAAAAGCCTTTAGGTTTAGGTGACCATCAAAAGTAAGAGTTTCAATTTTGATTGTTCCCCTAACTTTGTCATCAAGATCCCTAAAGTCCCTATAATCAGCGTGATGCTGATTAGGGTTTTGTTCATGACCTCTAGGAGGTGATCGAAGGTTTGCTCTATCTGTATTGTCAATCACGATTCCCGTCTGGCAATAATCGCCTTCTAGGGAAGTGACAATTTTTTTAACTGAAGCTTCTAGCAACTCAAATCAAGTGTAGACACCCCATTTTGTACCGCCCAATCAGATATGAGATCACCCGATTTGGAATCCCGATGATGAGGTTTATTGTGTGTCCCGAGAAATTGACAAAGCAATTCTTGACGAGTCGCTTAGATTGCAGCTTGAGAACCTATCAGTATACCTCCTACGTACGCATATAGTATGCATGCGTACACAATACTAACATATGCGTACGCACCACCTATCACTTCCCCAAATTCCAGCACCAATGTTTCACCCAAGTCTGATAAGCATGGGGTAGAGGGAAAAGGTTTCGGCGGCCACTTGAATTTGAAATGTATGGGGATCAAGACAAGGGAACCAACTGGTTGCTGATTTCCTGGGTCGCATAGGTGCGATTATGGTTTCAATGAGGAGAACCGACTTACCACCGTCTATAAATAAAGACTCTTCTGAATAGAGAAGGAGGTTCAGAAAAATCATTCGAGTTAGAACATTGGAGAGTTGAGAAATCAGTGAGAAAACCAGTCAAAAACCCATGGAGAAAAAGAAATGAAATCATCCATTAAACAATTGCCCAAACACTAGAAGACCAGGAAGAGACCAAAGGAATTTAGAGCTGCAATCTAATAAGGTGACAAGGTGGGAATTGTTACGTCGATATCGGAAGTACTCAAACCTGAGGGTAAGTTATTCTCACTCCAATATTTATTATTCTTTCTTTTAACACTACAGAATACATCGAGGTTTAACTATGATGTATTCAATAGATAGATATTATTAATTATTTTCTACTTCGTACGAATCGGGTAGTCGCCGGGTTATAAACCTCATATTTTGAACTCAAACATGATCATGATTCTGTAAATATCTATGTAAATGAATAATGCATGCTTGTAGTATACTATGAAGATTTTAATTTGGGTTTTGAATCACTGAACATGGTTAAGAAATGATTGAGATAAGTTAGAAAGAAGTTGCTCCCCAACAAAATGAAAACTGATGCGTGCAATTTCAGCCTGTGCTGAGATCAAGGATAAGGGCATAGTAAACATATGCGTACGCATTATTTTGAGTTGTGTACGCATAAGGTTGCGTACGCATTTATTTATATTGCGTACGCATATTTGACCATTCTTTCAATATTTTCAGTTATCATAATGTCTCTTTGTAATATTAAATGTCTATAATATTTATCATGGTTTACTCTGGCTTTGATTAGTTCATCATTAATATCATTAAATGTTAACCTGTATATCTCATCTCTTGTATATCTTGTTTTTCTATGTATTATAGCCTCTTTCTCATTTTACTCACATCACCTTTCGTATGATCGACATGTCATTTCATAAATTGTGTGCTTAAGGTTGAAATTCAATTAAATACTCCGAGTTAAATAAAGCCAACAATCGTTTACGGAGGCCGGTTTTTTATCGGGCATTGTTGGGTGCTTAATACCTTCCCAGCATTGTACCTTAGCTTCGAACTCTGGCCCGAATACGTCAAATTTGAGATCAAATTCCCCGGAAAGGTATGATCAGTTCCCAAAGCTAAATTGGGTGGTGACTCCCAACACGCTCACGCTTCGCAATAGCGTACACATTTAAGGGTCGCACCAGCCCGCGGCGCTTACATCGAGCATCAATTCTAGTACACTCCTCATCAAGCTTGGAATCAAACTTGGTATACAAATCCTGGATAAGTCTCCCTAGGTAGTCCTCTTGAGTAGATCTCATGATTAATTGACACTCAAGACTAGATATAACATGACCACTAAATAAATGCATGCAAAGATGTACTAGGTATAGGGTGCTATAATGAAACAAGGATCCTATGAACCATTAGATGCAAAACATGAGGTGGCTAAGTGCACTGAAATTTAGGCAAGCAATTTCAGCAATTTTACTTCTCTTTCTCTTCTTTTTTTTTTTTAATTAAACCAACTCATTTTGGTCCAATAAGCTTTTAATAACAGACACTAAGTCCTAATTCAAAAAAACAATTGCAAGCAGGTAGTCCTAGTATTCAAAGTGTTAACTAACCAAATAAGTTAAATACTACCACTAACTTGGCCAAGGGTGAATGCACACAAGTGCACCTGTGTGCACGTGCAAACACTGGATTTTTTCTTTTTTATGTTATTTTTATTTTTTAAACAATACTTTCCAGCCTTGCCCAGCCCCACTTATTGCTCTCCCCCCAAAAATCATATTTAAATGTACTTTGAATCCTTCCCGAAGCTAAAAAGGTGTACGCATGTATAGTAAATAAAAAAAAAAAAAGTTGTCATCTCTCTCTCTCTCTATTTCTCTCTCTCTCTCTCTCTCTCTCTTTCTATCATATCAGTACATCACACCTGACGCCCCTACCCAGTACCCATCCATCAGGCCATCAACATGTACACTTGTACAGTAAATCAAAAAAAAAAAAAATGTTGTCTTCTCTCTCTCTCTCTCTTCAATCTCACATATTAGCATATCACGCCCATACCCAGTGCCTATCATGCCATCACGGCATCACAAATTCACCGTCATTGTGGGACTATGGGATTATCAGACTATGGGAGGGACTATGGGAGTCAAGGAGCCAAGGGGATTTGGTGTGATATTGTGACACCGTCAAACTAATCAAACCCTGATCAACAGTTGTTCAGTCATCACTGTTGCCTATCAAAAACAGGCCTCCCTCGTTGGACGTCACCCGTCGACGATATACTGTAAAACTTTCTTGTTTTCACTCATTCTTTTTTTCTTTTCCTTTTTTTTTTAGGCTGAAGTAGAAGAGAAAATGACTAAATGAGTATACTCTCTTTTACAGTCTTGTAGAGGTTTCTTTTGTGATGATACTGACAGTGGTGGCAAATTCTTTCTCCTAATTTCTAAAGTAAGTCTAAACTCTAAAGCCTTGTTTTTGTTTTTTTGAATATGTTTGATTTTATTTGTATTTTACTTGATTTTGTTTTTAAGTACTGTTTTATACTTTTATACATTTATTCTGAATCTGTTGATTTGGTTTTTAATTGTTTTTTGGATGCTTTTTAGGGCTTTAAGCCTTCATAAGTGCATTTTAATTTTGTTTGGAAAGTGATAATTCAATATTTCAATGTGGTTTAAAGTTGACTTCAACAATTCAACTAATGAATTTAAATTGTAAAATCTCAAGAACTAGCTTTTCTAGGAATCCATAGTGTTCTTAAATCTTAATGCTGCTACTCCTAATTTTGTATGTCAACAAATATAAATTATTTCTTAGGTTTAGACTTTAGGGGTTTTTCTCATGAAATATTTGATTTTTGAATCAAATAAGGATAAATGAATTATAAGAACACTTAAGACATTAGAAAAACCATTAAGTACTCAAGAAAAAAGCAATGTTCCTAAAACATTGGGACAGCCATCAAGTACTATAAAAAAAGCAGTGTTCCTAAAACCTTGGAACAACCATCAAGTACCCAAGAGAATATTCAAGTTCCTAGTGATGACATATGACATCGCACAAAGCAGAGTTGTATTGAAATCAATGTGGAAGATCTTCTTTCCGATCCTAGATTGCGAAAGAAAATATTAGACTACCATCCTAATGATCAGGATGAAATGAAATTGGTATATTTGCAAAGAGGCCCATATCAACCAAGCTCACATGAGTTTCCACAAAAGAGTGTTGGAGTTAAATTGCGTCGTCTTCCTACAAGATGGCTTGAATAGTTTGGCGATTGGTTAGAGTATAGTGTTTCAAAAGATGCTGTATTTTGCTTATATTGCTATCTTATGGGAAATAGTATTTGGGGGCAAGGGTGTGGTGATGCTTTTATGCAAACGGGATTTTCTTATTGGGGAAAAAAGAAGAGGTTAGGAGTTCATATTGAATTCACAGAAAATGTTCATAACAATGCTTGTAGGATGTGTGAAGATTTGATGAATCAAAAGCAACACGTTGAAGTTGTTTTTTCTCAACCATTGCATGACTCCACTATGAAGTATCGAATTTGTTTGACTACTACAATTGATTGTGTTCGATTTTTTTTACACCAAGAGTTGGCATTCTGCGGTTATAACGAATCTGAGGATTCAATAAATTGTGGAAACTTTCTTGAACTTCTAACATTTCTTGCTAAGCATAATAAAGAAGTTGATAAGGTTGTGTTGAAAAATGCTCCAAAGAATCTCAAAGTTATAGCTTATGGAATCCAAAAACACATTGTGCATTGTGCTGCAAGTGCAACTACCGATATGATACTTGATGAGCTTGAACATAATCTATTTTCTGTGTTAGTCAATGAATCTTGTGATGTATCTACCAAATAGCAAATGGTCGTTATGATTCGCTTTGTGAATAAGAAAAGATGTGTAGTTGAGCACTTTCTTAGTCTTGTCCATGTTTCCAACACAACTACTTTATCACTTAAAGAAGCAATTAATTCATTATTTGCAAGGCATAATCTAAGTGTATCAAGTTTAAAGAGCCAAGGCTATAATGGAGCTAGTAACATGAGTGGAGAATTTAATGGTCTCAAAAGTCTCATAATGAAGGAAAATCCATGTGCTTTCTATGTTCATTGCTCTGCCCACCAACTTCAATTGGCACTTGTAGCAGTTGCAAAAGATCACAATCAAATTGCTTCCCATTTCAATAATCTTGCTCGTTTAGTAAATATTGTTGGAGCATCATGTAAACGTCAAGATCATCTAAGAGAGAAGCAAGCTAATATTGTTAGAGAAGCTATAGACAATGGTGAGCTTGCAAGTGGGCGTGGTCTTAATCAAGAAACTAATCTCCAATGCGTCGGTGATACACATTGGGGCTCACACTATTCTTCTTTGACAAACTTGAAGGCTATGTTCTCTTCTGTCATTAATGTGCTTAAGGTTATTACAGAGGATGGTGGAAATTCTAACCAAAAAGGTGAAGCAACTTTCTTATTAAATACAATTCAATCATTTGAGTTTGTGTTCATCATGCACTTAATGATAAAGGTGTTGGACATTACAAATGAATTGTCACAAACACTACAAAAAAAAAAAAAAGACTAAAAGGTTGTAAATGCTATAGGTTTGGTTAAAGGAGCCAAGGAACTACTACAAATTATGAGGGATGATGGATGGGAACCCTTACTCACTGAAGTTTCTTCTTTTTGTAGCAAAAATACTATTACTATCCTAAACATGGATGATTCATATGCACTTCTAGGGCGACCATGACGTAATGCTCAACAAGTTACTAATCTACACCATTATCGTGTTCAATTATTCTATATGGTATTAGATAAGAAACTTGTAGAGCTTAACAACCGTTTCACAGAAGAGAACACTGAGCTACTTCTTTACATGGCATGCTTGAATCCAAGTGATTCATTTTTAGCTTTTGATAAAAAGAAGTTGATTCGTCTTGCTCAATTTTACCCCTCAAATTTTTCTCCATCGGATCTCATAGCATTTGGCAATCAACTTGATACTTATATATTTAATTTGCGCTCCAACAATCATTTCTTACAACTTAAAGGAGTTGGTGGTCTTGTAGAAAAGATGGTTCAAAAGAGAAAGAATATTATATTTCCATTAGTGTATAAGCTAGTGAAACTAGCTTTGATCTTACCGGTTGCGACTGCAACAGTCGAAAGAGCATTCTCAGGGATGAAGATTATAAAGAATCGAATGGGTGATCAATGGATGAGTAATTGCTTAGTTACATTTGTTGAGAAAGAAGTGTTTGATACTATTTATAATGAGACAATCATAAAACGGTACCAAGGCATGAGACCTCATCGGGAACAGTTGTGAAGATTTACTATGTCTTTTTTGGTTTTTTGGTGTGAAAACAATATCCAATATTGAAATATGTGTAAATGCTAGACATACACACTCTTTGTAAACTTTATGTCTAATATTTTGAAACTATTTCTCCCTTGATTTATGGAAGTAAATGAGTAAAAGTTTTATTTTACAGATTATATAGAGTAAAAGTTTAGTTTGTTAATAGGTTCTTATGTGCAACCACTGACAAAAATTCCTGAATCCGCTCCTGAACTTGGCAATGCCCTACAATTAATAAATCAAACTAAGTGCTTTAAGGAATGTGAGAATGATTCGATTCGATTCAAAAGGAAATAGGACAAATTGGGTAATCAATTGGGGTGGGCTTGCAAGTAGATAAAGAAATAAATAAATAAAGCACAAATGATTTTTTTTTTTTTTTTGGGTTAAATTTCCAGTCAAGCACAAGAGAATTTATTAATACAATTTCAATTAAACAAATTAAGTTCTACTAAAGTAGGGACTGCGCTAACCTAGTTTAAGATAAGCTCAATTGCAATTAGAATTCCTCTGTCCAAGACCAATTCCTAGTTAGAATAACTGGAACCGAGCCAAGGATAACTCGGTTCGCGATTTGATGCCAATGAGAATAGCCTATTCCGGGTTAAGATAGCCTGATCGAAATCAAGGATAACCGTATCTGCAATCTAATTCCACTTGGTGCCCGTTACCAAACAAACCAAATGTCCCTTACCTTTTATAACCCGACGAAGCTTTGCGAAGCTTTTGGCACAATTAAATGCAAAAGATACAGGGCTTTCTCTGTTTTGACAATACAAGATTGACGACAGCTCAACAGTGAAGGTCGACGAAGAAGGATCGACATTGAGTGGCCAACAGTAGTGAGACAGCAACAAATCTGGTTGATACAAATGGCTATGGTACAACGAGAGGTCGACAAGGGTAATGACTTGACGATGAGGAATCAGCACCAAACGTATAAGTCTCAAATGTTGATAATAATGAAGTAGTTCCAAACCCTAAAAATTAAGAACCTTAAATAGGCTCCAGTACATCCAATAAAGGAAATAAAAAATAACAATCCAAATAAACCAAATAAAAATAAAAATAGTCATGAAAAAGAAAAGAAATCATTTGGATTTCTAATAGCGCATTATGTCCAACGATAAAGCCACCGGGTGTCCTGTCTAGCGTCGTCGGCGGCACTCGTAAACCTATGTAATATGAGGTTTAGGTCTAGTGTCCGCACCACAAATCAAATAGGAAAAAAGGGGGGAAAAAAAGGTACTGTAACTATTAACTTGAGGATAGCCGGCGATATGATTTGGTAGACGACGGACTAAGAACTAGAGAGAGGAGGAATCGAGGGTTTGGACTGCAGCTCTCCTAAGAAATATTGGTTCCCTTACTTGAAGACTGAGAGGAAGGAAAGCTTTGATCAGAAGACTGAGATGAAAGAAGTCTTAGGTTTAATGCATGAATTTGGAAGGAGAGAGATGGAAAGGAAGAGAAAAACTAAAGAGAAAGACGGGTGGGTACAGATTTATGGGTGGAGGTGAAGGGACACTGACAGGTGAAGTAGGGAGCAAGGGTGTGCATCTTGAAGGAAAGAGGACTTCGATTGACGGATGCATAAACCATGCAAAACGGCGTCATTTTGGGTTTGGGCAAATTGGAGTTAGAAGGAGATGTCGTTTTGTTTGTTGTTTGGAGTTGCAGCCATTATTTTGGACAAAATCTGGGAAGACGAAACTTAAGGGAAAACCTTCTCTTTTATGGCACTATAGATTGCAGCCGTCATTTTGGACGAAATCTGGGAGGACGAAACTTAGGGGAAAACCTTCTCTTTTATAGGCACTATAGATATGTAATAAATTAGTCAAAATCTTTCTACCAAATAATATATATATATATATATATATATATATATACACTCACACTTGTGAAGTCGATTACTACCCCACCCAGTGAAAGTTAGAGAATTAGAGAATTGTAGAACATATTGGGAACATATGGAATCTTCTAGAATTAAGAATTACAAATTAACCCATAGCTCTTTAAAATTATATTGTGCCCCTAAATCTTATGTAAATCTTTCACTTATGCCCCTCAAGCTATCATTTATATCTAAGGATGTGCAAAAAACCGTCCAATCCACTAAACCAAACCAATCTGCTCCATACTGCACCTACCCAAGTGGTTTGAGAGGTTAGGTGGCACAATTTGGGTGGATTGAACCATAAAATTGACGGTTTGGTTTAGTTGACAAGTTAAACATTGTCAAACTGCTAAAAAAACAAATCGATACCAGCCTTTAAGAATATATGTATAAAATTATAAAAATCAAATGTAGAAATCTTCTTATAACAATTATTGATGGCCAACTAGATTACCTTAGGTCTTAGATTCCTAAGTCCCTAAATGATGCACATGAACTCATTAAGATATGACACGATTGACATACCCAAGTCCCCATTCTAAACATAGAAACTTCTTTGGCATTAAGATATTGTGAAAGTGTGTAACAAGTTTTACATAACCAACTAAAATAGTTAAATTTTATGGATTTTTTTACAACTCATCAATTAAGGCCAATATATATTTTAAAAATGCCCAATTAAAAATGGCATAATAGAAACCACCCAAATCGCTTAAAAAATCAACCAACCCACCAAATTTTAGCACATATGGTTTGGTGGTGTGTTGAAAATTTTGTAACCTGCCATTAGTGGGTTGGTTTGTATTTTAACCTTAAACCGCTCCAAACCAACCTACGCACATCCCTATCATTGACTATGCCAAGTGCAAATTAGAATCTGAGACTGGATTCGTGGCAAAAAAAAAAAAAAAAAACCTGGTAAATTTTCAAAGTCATTGGATTATGGGACTAATCTAACAATGGTGAGGGAAGATAGGGTGTAGAATAGAATTATGATAAATTAAAAATTCAAACATTTCTAATTGTACCCAAAAAAAAAAAAACCAAATCTTAGGCTTCACGAAAATTCACCAAGCCAAATTTTGATATTTTTATGAGCCGAAGTTCATTTTATAAACATGGATTTGGTATGAAAGAATTTTTGCGCTTATTTATCATGTTGTGTGGTTTATTTACCCTCCATTTCATTTTGTTTTCAATTTGAAACTGAATTTGTTTGTGGTTGGACATTTCAGCGTCGGTTTTAAATATATGTTTTACTTTAAAGGGTGGTGAGTAATTAGAAGTATAAATGATAACCTGGAAATCTTGCTGGTTTTAAATATATCTCTTACTTTTGGTATAGAACTTTTTCAGTGTTGGTCCTAAATATTTCTTATTGACAAGCCAGAGGCTCATTGGTTTTTTCATTTCATCTCAGTTTCATGTCTAAGGATTCTTTTTTAGACCATCCAGCAATTAAAAGGAAGAAAAAAAATGTTAGGTTTTCCTCTTTTTTGGCTCACTTATCACTGACTATATCGAGCAGGTTCTTAATAGATCTTCTCTCTATTAAGAGAGCCTTTGGGGATGTAATATGAAGCCTCGAAGCTGCAAGTTTAAGAGCTTCAAACTCAGAACTTTCTCTTAAATCAGCGCAGACGTATCCAGATGGCCCAATGCTTGCATAAACTTTCCAGCTGCTTCCTCATATGAGTCCAGGATAAATGTTAAAGTCCTAAGGCCATGTTTGTTTAGCTGGAATGGAATGGATGGAATGGAATCTCATTCCAATTCATTCCAAACAACATGTTTAGATAAGATAATTTGAATGGGAATGGAATCAAATAGTATGTTTAAATAGTCATTTCAAATCTATTTTCATTCCAGATTACTTCAAGCATGGAATCACATTCCATTCCCATCCATTCCATTCCAACTAAACAAACATGGCCTAAGATCATTAACTATTTGAGAGATCTGCAATTAGTTTTTCTCCATCAAGTCTACCAAATAACAGTAGCCCACTAAAAATTTGAAATCAAATAGCAAAAAAACAAAAAAAGAAGTGATCCAAAAAAGATGAATACCACATTGATTTTAGACAATAATTATCCCCATTAAGGAAAAATTATGCTGCAAAATGCACAATGTAATGAGCAGGTTTCATGTTTCCCTTACCAGAAGTTCATGGGTTGTGCATGTCTGTGCAAAATGAAAATGGCATGCAAATAGGGAAAGAGGGTCTAAATCCTCTTTAAGTAGTCCCTTTTTTGGGATTTCGGCAGGTACCCACCCCCTGCAAGCCAATCACAAAACGACCAAATCAAAAAGGAATAACTAACATTTTCAAAAGGACCAAAAAAGTCCCAATTCTCGGAATTATATCGCATGGCCAACTATGACTGCAGTGCAATAGGGAAAACAAATAATAAAATGCAACGAATTCCAGCTAATAGAAAGAAGGTAGCATACATGGAGATCAAGCTAGCTCCCATGCTGTGGTTCATTTTCCTCAATTGAGCTGTTAATCTGGAGATCATGCTGGCTCCCATTGAATCTGTAATTAATTTCCAGCCCTTCCCATATATTTGCAATCATTGAGGCAAGAAACGTGCTCTCTGGTCATCCATCCTGGTGTGTATCTCGAAGCAACTTCAAAAAAGAACCACCAATCATAGTAACTTCAAGAAAGAATGGTTTCAATGCTCAGTGGCCTGATTTCTAGTGGCCTATATTAGCCGCATATCCTGTTTCCATACCCCTGTTTCTTCTTCCAATTATCGATCATAGCAAGCCAAGTTATTTTTAATTCAAAAAAGGGCCGCTAAGAACAAATTGATGCTCATAACACCAGTGTTCAAGATACACCAAATTTCAACCTGCTATACACAGTTGGCAGTAGATGCTTATAAAGTTTACATCATGCTACCCCAAATTTTTAATTCAAAAATAGGGCATTGTACTAAAGGAAAACACCTACAAAACAAAACTAACATTCCATAGATAAAAACATTGTTCATAACAAAATAGAGACTTTAAGACTCACTTACGCGACCAAATTAAGCCAAACTTAGAACATTAAGACCTTCCCTCTTCACAACCAAATTGAGCCATCACCTCTTTCATTTCACCAACAGTATAAGGAATATAAAAAGAAGACAAAACCCAACAAATAATGTGTTTGCAATAGTCACATGCTTCAACAACCCATGCTTGGCCTCCATGACTTGGAACTTTGCAGACTTCCAGTGGGGTGTACAGCTCCATCTCTTCAATTGCAGTAGGGTAGCACCAATCAAACAAGCCATAACAGCTGTCTTGGCAAATGTAATACAATCTGCCATTGGACTCTGATATTTTTTACAGCTGCTGTTTTCCCACAATGGCATCTCCGATTTTGAAATCGCAACCTAATAACACCACTCACACTTGTAGTTGAAGACACCATTGTCTGAAAATGTGCCACCATCAGTTCACAACAGGAAAGAAATTTTTTGTCACAGTACTTTTGAAAATCATGACAAATGTGTCAAACCTAGTAGAAGTTTAGGCAACAAATAATTAGTATAATCTGAATCAGTATAAGTTCACGCCTAGAATGCAAGCCCATTCAGCATGTCTGTAGTTTTCATAGAGGACCTAAACTGCTCAAGGGCCCAAACTAAATGCATGCTTGCAAGCATCCATGAATGGGTAATATATATAAGTTTATACTTGTGACACTCAAAAAACAGTGTTTTCTGTGAACGTGTTCAATTACAGTGTGAAGGGCAATTTGAGCTACCCAATACAAAAGACACATTTCTCATCTCATTGAAAAGGCAAATCACTGGTAAAACTGGTCAATCAATTAAACCAACCAAATGACCCATGACTCCTTGAGGTAAATATAAAATACTGAGAAATATAATATCAGTAATGTTTTTTTTTCTTTTGGGGTAAACATATCAGTAATGTTTTCAAAATACAGTGAGGGGTACCTTACATTTAAAAATCGCCACACCCTGGAGGAAAAATAAAAAATAAAGAAGATAAAATGCAAATAAAAACCAAACCTTAACCAGGGATCAATCTCACATCACAAAAATAAAAATGATCAATCTGGGCTTCAGCTAAAATGAGACACCAGTGACTACTAAAATACGCCACATATTTATTTCTTGCTAGGGTGCAACAAAACCTTCAGCAAAAATTCATCCATGAAATTCAAACCAGAGCAAAAGGAATCAAAAACCAGGTCCTGCCCAAGGTTCTATTGAAACTTTCGCTAAAATGCACTTGCCATAGACTGCTTAAATGCGACTGTGATTCATGCTTTTTCTAATTCACCAACATTCAAACAAGGGCAGATCAATCAAAAACCAAATCTGCTTCAATATTCATCAGAAAACATTTTCTTAAATCCAAACAATCAAAAAAACAAAAAACAAAGAATTCAGAATGAATAAATTTAATGTACATCAAATTACTTGAAATTTCATCCAAAGCAGAAACCTATACCTTTACATCCAAAAAACAAAACCCTTAATACCACTACAGAAATCAACAGATGCAAAGTTCATGCTAAGATGCACCATTGGGATTTAAACAAAGGCAAATCGATTAGAGACCAAATCCAAATCTAAATCTTTAAGGAATAAATTGGTCTAACTCAAAAAATCTCAATCTCAATCTCAATTAAAAGAAACAGGAGCAAAATTGCTAGTGAAATTTAAACTTCATTCATTAACGCGCATCAAATAACATCAAACTTGGTCTAAAAAACCTAAATCTTTACATCCAAAAAACCCTAATTTCACTACAGAAACTAACAGATGCAAAGTCACCATATCACCATTCCTGATCTTTTCAAGAAAAGCGAAAACCAAAAAACCAGTACCACAAACAAACCCTAAGAGCTAGTGAACTTGGTGACCGCCTTAGTCCCTTCCGAAACCGCATGCTTGGCGAGCTCACCAGGCAACACCAGCCTCACCGCCGTCTGAATCTCCCTCGACGAGAGCGTGTTCTTCTTGTTGTACCTAACCAGCTTCGACGCCTCCTGAGCCAACTTCTCGAAGATATCGTTGATGAAGCTGTTCATGATCCCCATGGCCTTGCTCGAGATGCCGATGTCAGGGTGAACCTGCTTCAAAACCTTGAAGATGTAGATCTTGTAGGTCTCCACGCTCTTCTTCGACCGCTTCTTCCTCTTTTCACCACCGGACGCGTCCTTGGGGAGCTTCTTCTCGGCCCTCGGCTTCTTCTCCGCCGGGGCTTTCTCCGCCGCCTTCTTTTCGTCGCCGGTGGCGGCGGGCTTCTTCTCCGCCGGTTTCTTATCTGCCTTTGGCGCCATTGCAAGAGTGGGAATGTCAAATTGAAATCTAGAGAGAGAGAGAGAGAGGGTTGTGAGTTTGGGTATGGTGAAGAGAAGGGGAAAAGCGGGTTGTGTTTATATAGCGGGCGGGGATGAATTCTAATTGGTTGGTTTAGTTCGGCGCGGATCGTGGATCTGGACCGTTGATTTCGATAAACTCGGAAATGACGGTGGAGATTTGAAAGTTGATTTTTTTGGCTTTAGGCTTCGTGCCGTTTCATTTGCTCATGTTTTTCGCGGGTTGTTGCTTTAAATTTTACAAGTGGGGTCGAGAGGTTAACGTGCGCCGAGGGTACTTTATACTTGGACCTTATGGCGCGGCCAAGCTCAATGCGGAGCGTGGCCTGAAGTATCATACTAACGTAATTCATTTTACCTTATTTATACTACCATGTCCTCGAATTTACCTAGGGGTGTCAATGGTTTTGGTTAAAACCGAGAATCAAACCCAATCAAATCAAATCAGGTGATTTGATTTGGTTTTTTTGTCATTAGATTTGATTATGGTTTTAATTTTAGAAAACCGAACTCAATTGGTTTGGTTTTGGTTTTCAGTTTTAAAAAACCATACCAAACCGAAAAACCGAAAAAACCGAAAAATATAATATATATATATATATATAAACTTAAAGTTTGTAAATTCCGAATTCTAATAAGGGTAAAATAGGTAATGGGCTTGTTTTTGTTGATTTTAAGTTTTTTATTATTTTTCCCTTTTTATATTGGCATGTATTAAACTAGCTATTAATGTTGTGTGTGATATTGACATATTGATATATGTCAATATGTTTCTATTTTGATACAATGTTTGTTTTTTTTAGTTGCTAATATAATGCTTTTATTAAAAATGTTTTTATTTGAAGTTTGGCATGTCATTTTTTTCATTTTCAATTATTTGTTGTTACTTGATAGGTTAAAACTGAAACCGAACCGAACCAAATCGAAATATAATTGTTTGGTTTGGTTTGGTTTGGTTTTTTTATAGTATGGTTTGATTTTGGTTTGGGAGGAACAAAACCGAAATATAATGGTTTGGTTTGAAATCTCCCCTAAAACCGAACCAAACCGAACCATTAACACCCCTAAATTTACCAAAATTTTTTTATTAATTACCTCACTTTCAAGATGACTTCAAAATAATATAGTAACTATGGAAAATTATAATTAGTCATTTACTTTCAATTGGACACGAATTCTCATTCCCCCACTCTCTCAAGATCTCTTTTCGATTTTCTCTCTTAGAAACTGATATGATACTTTAAAATTTGAAATTTGACAATTATCAAAACTAATTTTCAACTAAATCCCAAATTAATCTCTTGTGAACGTGTGTTGCACACGCATCACGTGTGCCCCGTGACTAGTTTGAATTATAGGAAAAGTTGTAACATACATCTTTATTTATTTATTTTTATTATTATTTTTTAATAGTAGAAGGTTTGGATATATTTATATACTCAACTAATCTTTTGAGCATATTCTAATATCACTTTGTCTACCCCTCAGACAAAATGCTACTTAACTATTAAATCAAACAAATTGTTACCTCATTTGTCATTTAGCCATCTGTTAGATGGAACAGTGAATTATCACGTGAATACATGATGCTATTTAAAACTTGGGAAAATTACACTGACCTCCCCTGAAGTTTTGAAAAAAGACACAGACCTCCCCTGAGGTTTCAAATATGCCACTCACCTCCCCTGCGGTTTGATGAAAAGCTCATGGACCTCCCCTCCGTTAGTGCTGCCGTCATAGTTATTATTAAAAAACTATTTTACCCCTATTGGAAATGACATGTTCTGTTATGAATGAAATAGAATAAAAAAATAATAAATGTTAAAGACAAAGTGGGTCACATAGCCTTTCCCTACAGAAGGCTTCCATGGTAGCTAGGGTTTCAACACCCATCACGACGCTATAACACTAGGGTTTTGGCTTCAAAATTTGATTTCTCTCTCTTTTTCTCTCTCTCGCTCTCTCTCTCTCTCTCTCTCTCTCTCTCTCTCTCTCTCTCTCTTTCTCTTCAATCTCTGTTTCTCATGCACTCAAACTCCTAGAAGGTATGAATCTCTCTATCTCTCTCGGTTTAAATTGGGTTGAATTTGTTAGAAAAATGTTGATGGCTTCCGGCCATAGAAGCCACCATGAAAACGACCATGTTCACAAGCATTTTGGTTTATATGCTCCATTTTATTTCAAACCCCGGTCTCTTCTACCCATAACTACATGTAATGGGTTGTGAGCCATGAAAATGACCATCAAAATTTTCATTTTTTAAGCAATTTATCCTCCATTTGGTTGCAATAAAATGGATGACATGAAAGAGTAAATTTTTGGAACTTTGGTTGAAACAAACGAAACCCTAGGGTTTTCAAATGAGGGGAAAAAATTAAAAATCCTGCTCCTAAAATTTTTCTAATTGTTGTGATGATTATTTACAAGAAATGACATGGTTTGAATTTTTAAATAACCAATCTGGTGATTTCTATGAAGGGTTTTTTATATACATAATACTTCATAACATTGCAATGAGGGGTTTTTGTTATTAAATTCCCCTTCTCCATTTTTATATACATAATATTATTTTGATATCTTCAATACACTTGTTTCTACCAAAATGATGCATGAAATAGTGCTCCATTATTTGGGTCTACAAGGTGAGGAATGTTGACCCAGAGAAGTACAATTATTTAGACTTGGTGGAGGCTTGTTTGAAAAAATCTAAGGCTAAGGATGTCCAAAAGTCCATAGTGACAATGCATGCTAATGTTCCTGGGTCTATGGATACCATGTTGATAGATAATGATGAAGATGTACTGATAATGTTTGACCTATGCAATGGGAGGAGGGATGTCCACGTGCATATGTCTCTTACGCCAACTATGTCTCAATTGACTCTAGAGGCACCTACATCTCAAGAGGCACCTTTACCTCAGTTAGATGAAGATGATGAAATTGATATAAAGGATGAACAATTTATGTGGAGTGATGATGATGTCAAATGGACAGCTGATAGTGAAGATAGGGTTAATGTAGGTAGTAGTGCCCTTTAAATGAGTATGCTAAATACAAAGACCCTAAGTGATGACTCAAATGATGTGTTGTCTGATTATCAGTCTAATAACAATGAGGAAGGGAAGTTTCCTACATCTGATTTTGATGTGGATGAGAAGGCAAAGATTCCTAGAAATGTGGGCAGGAAAGAATATGATCAGATAGTTAGGGATGGTAATCAGGTTAAATTAGAAGTTGGAAGTGAGTTTGCCAGTGCCCAACATTTTAGAGATGTGTTGAAAAATTTTATAATTCAAGAAGGGTTTGAAGTTAAGAGGGAAAAAAATGAGAAAGCTAAGGTGACAGTTGTTTGTAAGGTAGAAGGTTGTCCATGGAGGATCCATGCATCCCCTGCAGATGGTGGTGCAACCTTCAGGATCAAAACATTCCAGCCTGAGTACTCATTTGTGAGGTTAGACAAGAATGTTGAGGCTAACTCAACTTGGATTGTTGAGAAGTTAAGTAAGACTTTAAAAACAAATCTAGATGTGAAGTTAGATAGTTTGCAATCAGAATTATGGGAAACTTATGGTATTGAGTGTAGTAAACGTAGGTTGTATAGAGCAAAGAATAAATCAAGGGAAAAGCAAGAGGGGAATCATGGGGAAAGTTATGGAAAGCTGTCAACATATGTTGAACAAGTGAGAAAAACAAACCCTGGGAGTATTATGAAGATGCAATATGAATGGATGCAGTCTAGTGTGAACCCCTGTGTTAAGAGGATGTTTATTTGCTTTAATGCCATACAGAATGGGTTTCAAGCGGGTTGTAGACCTTTCATTGTCTTGGATGGTTTCCACTTAGAGGGTCCACATGGGGGTATGTTATTATCTGCAGTGGCTCTTGATGGAAATTGTGGGTTGTATCTTCTTGCCTTTGCTATAGTTAAAGGTGAGACCAAAGCAAATTGGAGTTTTTTCCTCCATCATCTATATACAGTGCTTGGAAATGCTTAAGATATGCCCTTAACGTTCATGACTGATAGACAAAAGGTAATGGAAGCAATACTTATTTTTGTTTACAATTTTTTTTTTTTAAAATAACTCTATTAGAGTGTTATTGTGTTGGCTAAAACTCTTTTTAATTGGTTGACAGGGTATAATCCTTGCAATGAAAGAGGTAATCCTAGAAGCTAGTAGTCGATATTGTGCTAGGCATATGTTAAACAATTTTAAAGCTAAGTATCCAGGGTTTAGTTTAAGAAAACACTTTTGGAGGGCTGTGAAGGTTTATAATGTGGTTGACTTCAATTCAGAGATGGAGATAATCAAGGCAATAAATGCAAATGCTTACAAATGATTGAAGAAAGTCCCTGTTAGCTCATAGTCTAGGCATGCTTATGATGATAGGGTAAAGACCGACCATGTAACTAACAATTTGACAAAGTCCTTTCATGGTTGGCTAGGGGATTACAGGGCCAAGCCTGTCCTAACAATGTTGGAATTTTTAAGAAAGAAGCTGATGTGTAGGCTTCAAAAAAGATTTCAAAAGGCCACAACTTGGGATGGTCCAACCACTCCTAATGTTAAGAAGCAGTTAGATAGGTTGCAAAAGGAATCTCAATTCTATTCAATTCTATATGCAAGAGGGGAAGAATATAAAATGACAAATGGGCCTTGCAACCATATTGTTAACATTACATAAAGGTCATGCATGTGTGGAACTTGGCAAATTTCTAGGTTGCCATGCAAGCATGCAATTACATGCATGGTCCTTAGGAGATATAATCCCCAAGACTTTGTTCATCCTTACTTCACTGAGGATATGTACTTGAAGGCCCATGATGACATGATACATTCTATTCTTGAAGAGTCGACGTGGCAACCTGAGGGGAATGAAACACTTGTTCCTCTCCCACTGCTTAGAATGCCCAGTAGGCCTAAGAAGTGTAGAAGAAGAGAGGCAGATGAACCTTCCTAATTGAGCCAAGTAAGAAGATCAAGTACTATCAGATGCTCCATTTGTAAAGAGCTTGGACATGATAAGTCAATATACCAAAGAGCTCCTGTTAGAGGTAGAGGATCATCTTCTTCTAACCAATCAAGACAAAGGGTGAGTGTTAATATTGTGTTAACAAATCAAGATATATATGCATACCTTAAGTTTTCCTTTATGTTAGTGACAATTTTCATCATATATAGGGTCGTAAAAGTAGAGGTAGAGGTCGTAACGATGGGAAGGAGTCAAGGAGTGGCTCGTCTACTCATGAGGTAACAACCTTAAATATTAATTATGATTTTTTTTTTCTCATAAAGGTAACTTGAGAAATTGGTGTTGTTAATTTTGTAATTTGCACTTATATTGTAATTTTATTTGACACAGGGTGGGACAATTAAGGCAGGGAACCCGTCAAGATAAGGCTTGGATGGCTGTTTTGCTTGCTGGCTACTTTTTTGTGTGACTCAATGAACATTTCCTGCTTATATCATCCTATTATTTTTCCTTATTCTAGTACAATTTAATGTATCATGTACTTATGGGTTTGGAAGGGTGGCTATGTTATGGGATGGAACTGTATTGCAAGTCATGGATGGTGGCTATAGAGATTATCTTTTTTGGGTTCACTTTGGATGGCTTGCATGTGGCAATTTTTGGGAGTTTTATTTTGGATGGTGGCCACGAAGATTATGTTTTTAGTACTTATAACGAGTTGCTTTTTGAATATTTCTATAATGGATACTATGTTATATAAATAGATGAGATTATTTTATAACAGGTTGAAATCACGTTATATTATTTTGGACAAATCAGATAAAATGTTTTTTATTTTGTACATTTGTTTATTTATTTTGTTACTCTTATGTGTGGTAACTGGACAAGTGTCCAAAAATTTCAAGTAGTATTGTATTACACTATGATTACCCAAGAGACATGTATCAAATAAGCATATTTGGGGGCATTTTCCTCTTTTAAAATAAACAGATTTGGGGGCATTTTCATCTTTAAATTTGACTTTAGGGTTAATTTAGTCATTCCATGCATTATCACCTTCAATAAGGGCAAATTTGGCATTTTTGAAAGTTTTTTGCATGACATCAACAATTTCCGTTAGTCAACTAACCTTCAATGGATGGAGGGGAGGTCAATGTGATTTTCATCAAACCTCAGGGGAGATAAGTGGTATTTTTAAAACCTCAGGGGAGGTTTGTGTCTTTTTTCAAAACCTCAGGGGAGGTCAGTCTAATTTTCCCTTAAAACTTTTAATGATAATTTTCCTTTTAGATGTTTTTGCTAAGGAAAATGCTTAACGACAAACTATTTTAGCAATGACAAACAAATCATGATCACAAAAATAAATTTAAATTTGGTAAAAAATTCACTATTAATCTTTTTGTGGTCATGATTTTATTGTCATTAACTCATTACGGCTACCACTTTTTCTTTCTTTATTATTATTATTTTGTTACTATTTGCTAATTACAATTTTCTATATTAATGCCTCACAAGTTTATACACTAAGAATTAAAAGTCCTAATTTCTAACTTTCCATAAAAATGATAAAACTATATACGAGGATATTTAGCTATATAGGTAAAGAAATAATAGCAAAATGGAAAACCTATAACTGGGGTGGGGCAAAGTAATACTAGAACCGCTTTGGACCCAACTTAAAATTTTAAAATTCACCTTAGTCTTGACCCAGGCCATGAAAAAATATGTTTTTTTTGTGCTTAAACCTACCCCAAAGAGTGAGGGTGGGGCTAGTACCCGGTATGGCGATGCAATTTTGTTATCTCTAGAACCTTCCATGATGTGACGTGAAAACAAAGGTGGAGTAGTAATATTAGCATTAGACCATTCGTTGCCATCTGTTTTCATGCTGTATCATGTAGAGTTATTTTGAGAATTGTTAAGGAGGTCCAATAACATTACTATACTAAAGTGCCAAAACCTCGTAGTAAAGTACCTCAATGTTTCATAAAGTTCCCCCTTATCCAATTCGATTAACCAGCTAATCAAACTATGAATTAGGGGTACAACTCGGTACGGGACGGTCCGGGACAAAGGTATTTCCGTCCCGTCCCGAAGTAATTTGGGACATGAAAATTGGTACCGGAACTGAACCGAATTGTATATTGTCCTATCCCGTCCCATCCCAAAAAATACCGGTCCAGAACGGTCTGGTTCTCAGTATTTATTAGTTTGTTTTCCTTGAATAAAAAATTAAAAATAACTACTTCCAATCAAATATTGTTAGCTTGATTAGCCACAAAAATGGGCTACTTCATTGCACATTTACACTTGGCCATCAAGGATTTACATAATACATATACCTGCTCTTCTACAAAATGGGCTACATAAAATTATAAAGTCATAAATACATAATCATTAATTATAATTCATTCATTTATTTATCGTACTAACTACTAATAGTAGTAATAGCACAATAAAAATATTATATATAATATTATATATCATATATTATATTATACATATAAAAATATATATAAAATATTATCTATCATCGGTACTCGGTCCGAGAATTCGGTTCGGGAATTCGGTACGAGACGGTTCTGAACATTCCTAAACTAAGTCCCGTGCTGAAAAAATTCGGTTTTTAAAAATGGTCTCAAGTTCTGGATCGAACACTGTTTGTCCTGTCCCGTCCTGAACCGAATTGCTCGGAGCGGTCCGATCCTTGGAATTTCCCGAACCAAGTTGCACCCCTACTATGAACAATGTATGGTCATTCTCATGTCTATTAAAGAGGTTGCATAAAAGTATAACAATATAGCTTCTTATAATAATGCATGCGCATGTCTCCACACAAATTTCATGTCATGAAATCAAATAGATAAAGAGTAAATTACACAAAATCCCCCTGAATTATAGGTACATTTTTACAAAACTCTCATATACTTTAAAACTAAACAAATAACCCCTTAAACTCTCAAATTGTTATACTTTTTCCCTTTCTCTAAATTTAATGAACATTTTTACTAAATTATCATCAAAATTGTGATCTATTTTTGTCAAATCTAATGCCTAAAACAATTTTAAAAGTCTAGTTTATGTGTTAAATCCATTAATGGCATTACATGAAGCTCAAATGATCTATTTTTATAAGATTTGTTAATGAAAAAAACAAAGGAGGGGTCAAAGTGTAACAATTTGATAGTTTAAGAGATTATTTGTTCAGTTTTAAAGTGTATAGGGGTTTTGCGAAAATAGACTTATAATTGAAGAGAGTTTCATATAATTTACCCAAATAGATAATAAAAGAAAATTTAGACAAAAACAATTTATATCTAATTTAAAAAATTGATACAATTCTATGGGTTATTTTGTAAAAGAAACAACCATTGACTTCACGATCCGAGGGCAACTAGTGCTTGATGTTGAACCAATCTCAAGGAGAGGATGCCTCTATTCATAGGCAAATATTGGGTCTTTAGTTTGGTATTCCAAATTTGAATTCATTAATTCAAGGGATTTTTACGAGTTTGGAATATATTTTACCCCCTCATTTTTTGGCATCAATTTGAATTTCGAATTTAATTTGGAAGACCCGGTTGCCCATGTGGCGATGTGGCCTAACACAGGGCATCTGACGTGGACTTACCTCATTTCAATGGCCCAATCCAATATGTGTCTTGAATGTGAGCCCTTATCCTCTTACGGGAATGGCTATTGCAACCCCCATTCTTATCACCCCACCTCCTATCTTTTAGGTTTTTAAGGTTTTATTCAAAATATAAAAGGTTTTTATGAAAACCGGTAATGATGTCCACTAGAAAACATCATTTTGAACAACTTTGTAGAAAAAAGTTTTTCCTAAATCTATCGTTTAAATATACTTTCTAGCCATTTATAACATTTATTTCATTTTTTGCCAAAAAGTCTACCTAAACGATAGATTTTGGAAAAACTTTCTTCTGCAAAGTTGTTCAAAATGATGTTTTTTAGTGGACTAACTTATCAATTTTTGCAAAAACCTTTTATATTTTTCATAAAATCTTAAAAACTAAAAAGAAAAGGGTGTGGTTATAAGAATGGAGGGTTGCTATAGCCGTTCCCATCCTCTTACCCATTTGAGCCCTTATCTTCAAAATTGGAATTCCTATAATGGGCCACGACGAGATTGTAACAAAGGGAACGACTATTCCCCCCATTTATCAATCCCCTTTAGTTTAGGTTTTTAAGTTTTTATACAAAATATAAAAGGTTTTCACAAAAATTGGCCTTCTTATCCACTAGAAAACATCATTGTGAACAACTTTGCTGGAAAAAGTTTTTCCAAAATCTATTGTTTATGTAGGTTATTTGGCAAAAATTGAAATAAAGACTATAAATAGCTGAAAAGTTTACTTAAACGATAGATTTTGGAAAACTTTCTTCTACATAGTTGTTTAAAATGATTTTTTCTAATGGATGACGTGATCCGTTTTCTTAAAAACCTTTTATATTTTGCATAAAACCTTAAAAACATAAAACATAGGCTGATAAAAATTTGGGGGGGGGGGGAATGGCCGTTCCTTGTAACAAAAGCAAGTTGGGCTCGGCTTGTGGCCAACCTAAGCGCAGTCATAAAGAGTTGAACAAGTTGTTTGCTCTAACCCCACGATAAATTGGGTGGGGATGCTCAACCCAAGTTGAATTGGATTGAGCAAAGCCACACATGAGAAGATGATTATACCCTTTTAATGTTCATTGTTAGATCATGTTAGGTGCATGCTTATCAAAAAGCCATGAACTATTGGTGGCAAAATATGATTTCCTATAAGATGGGCACATATAGTTCATTATAGTTGTGGTTTGAGAAAAAAAATTTAATGATGGGAATCACTAAGGAGTAAACTCGATAAGCTCATTAATAAATTAGTGATCCTTAAAAGTTCATTGATGTTGGTGCAGTTTACTATGCTTGATTACTTTGAGAGTTAATGTGGGGTTTCCTGTTTTAGAGTGGGCTTAAGATTAGTGGTGGGTAAAGATTTGTATAAGCTTAATTTTCTACAAAAATAAGGCATTGGTAAGGCTTTAAATGAGCCGAGTTAAATTGTACAGTTGGTTTTTATGTTTGAATCGATAAATTAATGAGCTAAAAAATAAGCGTGAGACTGACTTGTTTATCTTGCAAATAATCTTCAACAAGCCATTCTCAAGTTGAGCTCAAATAAGTTGGTTATTTGAGTATTAATAAGCGTATTAAATCGGGTAATACTTTATAGGAATTTGGCTCAATGAATTACTGAACATAAAAATAATGTTGAGTGTGGCTAGTTTATCTTACAAGCTACTTTGAACAAGCCTGTTAACTAAGAGTCTAAGATTATTAAACCAAGCTCAAGTAGCTATGTCTGTTTAATAACTCTATGTTGGTCCCTCTATCACTAACAAGATACAATGCACTTATTGATATTGAATTAACATAAGACGATATTAGAGAGTAGAAGACTCAATCCCATTAACTGGATAACATTCTAGTTAGATCGAGACCAGCTTGTATTGGATTACGGCCTTAGCCATGGCAAGAAATTCTCTTCATAAAATCATTGCATAATGTGCAAATGCACACGAATATTAGTATTCACATATCACAACATCAAAAAAAAAAAAAAAAAAAAAAAACATAGAATCACAAGTTTAGTAAAATCATAACTCAACTTAACAAAACAAACCCTCATTTTCAGCCAGAGTCTAATCAATCACCATCATTATTATTCTTTTTTGTGCCAAGAATCAAATCATCATCATCCTTAAGGAAAGAGGCTATACTAGATTACTGGTATATTCTCTTTTTATACTTTATGATTATTATTAGTATTATTAGTTGACCAACCTCGTGCTCCAAAGCATATTCACCTTGCCATTTAGTGCAAATAACCAAATGTTTGTAAACTTGTGACAAAAAATGAAAAGATGGCTGGGGGCCTATGCGAGCTTGCCATACTTGTCAGAGTGTCAAAACCATAGAGATATAGACTAGGAGATGTGATATATTCAAAGCAAAAAAATGGTCATTACTCGTGACAAAGCACACACTTGTGGCCTAGTAAAACATGTTTTGGCTGAGGTGGTCAGAGCCTGTGGGCTTTTCTTTTCCCCCCGTAGGTTACGTGTAGGAGTGGAAGAAACAGGGAGAAAAAAAAACGAAATAAAATTCCCAAAACAAGGCGGTTCTCTCGGCAAAACACGGCATCAGCACACCTCATCACATGCTGTTCTGCAACCTCTCTCCCCCGCCCCCTCCTCTCTTTATGCTCAGAGACGCCATTCCCACAAGTCGCGCCTCAGCCAAACCCCACCCCATCTCTCTCTCTCTCTCCATATATATATTTATATTACCCTCTTCCTTCAACTTCAGCTGAATAAACAAGCATAAATCTCTCTCCCTATCTCTCTGTGTCTCTCTCTATATTTCTGTAGATATTTGAAGAGTGCGAATGGTTTGAATCTCTCTGTTTTTATCTATATAAGACGAGTGGATAAGAATGGAGTCGCCGGATTCTGCTTACGTGTCGTCACCCGAGGCCGCACCGAAGAGATCTGCACCGCCGAAATCTCCAGCCTCAGGTGAGACAAGTCAGAATTTTACTGTCGTGGAGATCTATGGTCGGTGATGAGGTTTCTCTCACCATGTGGTTTCTGGCATTTTGTTAATCTTTCTTATTTTGGGAGCATTGTATTGTGATGTGAAGGTTTCAATGTCGGTTGCTTGAAATTTCGTTGTTTTATCCCTCAATTTGAGACCCTAACCCTAACCCTCATCCTCCGTTTGGTTGCTGAGAAAAATGTGGGAAATGAAAAATAAAAAATTAAATATTGAGCTTATGTTTTTCTGGTGGTTTTGTTATTGGAAAAAAAAAAAAAAATTGACCCAGTTAAGTTAAATAGTTATTTTTTTCTCGGGTTTAAATAATGAAGAAATTCGGATTTGAAATTGTGAGTTATTTTCATTTCGTACATTTTCTTGGCTACCAACATAATTCTAAAATTCGATATATTTTTTTTCTAAAAGATCAATATATGGTGTTGTTTTGAATGCTGCTTTGGACTTGATTATAAGAATTTATGAATTATTTAATTGATGGGATTTGATGGGGTTGAAATTGACAAATGAGCATTTATATGTTTTAGTTTCCTGCGGTTTACGTTTTAGGCTTTGTTTCGTTATTTGGAATAGTGAAGAAAGGAAAGGAAATGCTTGAAAATGCTTATTTCTTAAGCATTTTCCTTCCATGTCCTTCATTTTATCCCCAAGATGCTAGTAGAGAGTCTAAGAGAAATTGTATTGTTTCAAAAGAGGAAGTCAAGAGCCTATATAAAAAAAGAAAAAGAAAAAAAGAGTAAGTCAAGATATTTGGGCAGACAGTTGTTTTTAAATCCAATGTGATGATTTGTAATCAGGGTCATCTTGTTTGTTTTAAGAAGCAGGTTCAATATAAAGAGAGTATAGATCGATGTACTGTAGATGCAATTTTAATAGTTGTGTGGGCTATTTGTGATGGATGCATAAGCTATTGAAAGTAAATTCATCACTCACATGTAGTCAGGCCTAAAATAAATTTTGTGTGCTTTCTTATGAGGAAGGAGAAAGTATCATTGTCATAGGAAATGGGAGACGAGTATGGAATTTGCTTTAGCATACGTAAATCTTGGATTTTAGTATTCTGAATACTGCTTCTTAGGAGTGAGTGTTCTAGCATGGTTTGAGACAAATCTTATTATATCGACTTTTCTTATTGCATATTGGTGGCTATAGGTGAGATTGGGATTTGCCTTAGCATATGGTTAATTTTGCTTTCAGAATTCTAAATTGGGCTTCCTAGATGTGATGTGTATATAGGATATTTTGAGAAAAGTGTATAATTGTTAGTTTTCATATTGGTGGTTATTAGGGAGACTTAATAATTCGGTGTAAGATGTGGCGTTCTTGCACCATGATGGCTAGAAAAGGGAACGTGTTTCTTTTGTACCAATATTTGCAGGTGTCAGTTTCTTTTTTGTATTGAGAGAGGAATTTCGGAATATAGTCATGCTCAAGACATTCTGGCTAACATGGGTTTGGAACAAGATCATGTCACATACAACTCTCTCTAATGAAAAATTAAAATAATGGTGATATTGTGTCTTCCGTCTACTCATTATTGCCAGGGTTGGTGATAGATAAAACATTACCACTTATTCTGTCCTAAAATGTGATGGGTGGCAGTTTCTGCATGAAGGGTATTTTGGGAAACCCATGAAATATATAGTTAAATTCATCTTGTATATATGAACGCAAAATGGTTTGGTAAAATGATGAGAGAGTGTGGGTAGAAAAATATTGCAGGAGATGATCTCCACTGTAACAAATGTTTATTCTATTGAATCAATTTCACATTGTTTAAGAGCCTTTGTCACCAAACTTGACTACCATATATATTTTGAACTTAGTGCAAAATGGTGTTGTACATGTGTCGGGCCAACAAGTGGTTGACATTTGAATGATTTATAGAGAGTAGAGTCCTACATATTGCTATTGTTTGGAAATTTGCATTCTATTTTGCTGGAACTATGAAGTAGTTGTCAGTTCAATTCCACTCTACGTTTGAAGTTTAATTCCATATAGATTTTGCAGAAGGGAATAATATTGAGATTATTAGGCCCTCATGAGTTCTTTATTCTACTATTTCGTTTCTTTTTCTTGGGTTTTGGATTCATGAGATAAGAAAAGGCTTTTGATCACAATGTAATGCTTGTTGGTTAGAACTTAGAAGTTGTATTCACTCAATTTTTTCTTTTTTGCTTGAAGATGTGTTACCATTGTAATAAAATGGTATTGTTAATTGATTGATTATTGTTATACGTAGAATGGTTTTTACTGGAGTCAAGTGCTCTGGGTAAAGCTCATATAAAATTGGATCTGATGTTGGGTTTCACTGAAGTTCATATTTTGTGCTGCTCTTCTTTGTGCTACACCCGGAAGACAGAGAACTAACTTGTTCCCCAGATAATTCCTTGGTGACATTCACAATTTAGAATTCTTGCACCAATTTTTCTAAAATTTAGGCACTTCATTAGTGTTTTGGATTATTCTGTAGATGGGGAGTGTTACATTTCCCATAATCTTATGGGTGTTGTTACCTTTAGTTCATATGCACTATGGTGGTGCCATTATTGCATTTGATTTAACATATTGATAATTTAATTTTCGTCTTCTCTGAATTGCTAACTGTTAAATATTGTCTTTCTATTTTGATAAAAATTCTCTCCTTGTCTAACACATGCGTTTATGAAGTCATATATGCATTGCTAACATGTTTGCCATTTCAGTTCTTTCTGCTAACCGATTTGTATTCTGTCATACCTGCTAGTGCCAGATTCTACGGAGAAATTTACACACATCAGATTTCTTGTATCAAATTCTGAAGCTGGTTCTGTCATTGGAAAGGGTGGCTCGACAATAACTGAGTTTCAATCACAGTCTGGAGCACGGATTCAATTGTCACGCAATCATGAATTTTTTCCTGGGACATCTGATAGGATTATTATGATTTCTGGAGGGATTATTGAGGTACTCAAGGCGATGGAACTTATCCTTGCTAAGTTGCTGAGTGAGGTAACTTTTTGATGTGGGTTATATTATATTAGTTTTTGGGTTATATTATATAAATTTCAAATATTAATAGATTTTGTTCTGCTGGTCAGATTAATACTGAAGATGGTGATGATGTTGACCCAAGATCAAGAGTGAGACTAATTGTCCCAAATAGCTCTTGTGGTGGCATAATTGGGAAGGGAGGGGCCACCATAAAGTATGAAAACTGCTCCTTGTGTTTTTCGATTAGAAAACAATTTTTTTTTGCTATGTGTTGAAAATTTGTTAATAAACGAGCACTTGACACTATGATTTCTTTTTTTCTCAATTTTGAAATTACAAAGCATTTGTATTTATTGCATTTGTTTTATTTTTATGGTTTTTAATCTTGGTTAATCAAATGGTAGGCTTGTATATCTAGATCTTTTATGATTACTATTATTATTTGAATGTGCTGTCCTGTTATGAACGATTACTTGACACTATGATTTTTTTTTTTCTCAATTTTGAAATTACAAAGCATTTGTATTTATTGCATTTGTTTTATTTTTATGGTTTTTGATCTTGGTTAGTCAAATGGTAGGCTTGTATATATAGATCTTTTATGGTTACTATTATTATTTGAATGTACTGTCCTGTTATGAGTGATTAGTGCAAGTCTGTATTACTATTTCAAATAAATCGTTCCTTTAGATGATATTGAGATTTATTGGGCGTGAATTTGGATCAGCTGGAAACAGTATATGTTTATATTTATTTTCTGCTATTGTACATTGTTTGATTCAGTGAGAAAATAAAGGACCATTTTTTGGTGTTTGAATTTCTTCTCTTATTATTGAAGGTGTTGATATTTATTTGTCTTACAATACAATCTGGCCATTTTATGGAGTGAAAGTGAGGGTGAACATGAATCAAAGAGGGTATGAGTACGAGGCCTCATGTATCAAAGGTTGTAGGGTTTCACATTTGAGGGCTATTCATGGGGTTGAGGTTAATGGGAACAACTTGGGTGTGAATAACTTGATGAGAGGATAAGAACTATGCGAACACTTGCTAAACCCCTTGGGGTTACCCACACAAGGTTTCATGGTTCTCATAGGCCTTGGACTTACCTAGTCCATATGTGGGGTCTTATATGGGTTCGAGGTTTGCCCTAAGGGTTTCCATGTTATCAAAAAAGAAAAAAACAGGTACGAAGAGGGATAAGATTCAAGCTCTGCCTTTAGTAGATTTCTTTTTAAAGGTCTAAGGGTGGTTACTCGTTGGCAATAGGGTTTTAATGGAGTTTTGAATGGATTTGGATTTTAAACCTTGTTCTACAAGTAGGTTTAATGGAGCATAAAATGATTTTGTAAAGATGAAAAAATGGTTTGAAGATTGTTTGAAGGAGCTCTTTAACGTGTTGATGATAAAAATTTATTTACTTATTGTTTGGGGCTGCTTGTGTTGTCATAAGAAAAGGTAGTCGTAAGTTTTTTTAAATTAGAGGTATTAAACATGAAATTCCAATTGATGGATTTAGTTGACTGTTGTAGGGCCTCTCCACTTTAACATCACTCAATTGGAGAGATATATACTTTAGACCTGGGTCTAAATTCTGGGTGATGGAGAGGTGGCAAAGAATGTGATGCTAGAAACGGATACCACCAAAATAGAGGGTTGTCGTTGGGGTGAGGCACCTACAAAGTGTCATAGATCATTCCTTCAAAAGTTGGAGTTGGACAGGGAATTGAGTCATATAAATTGACACAGATAAGAACAGGGTACGGATAAACCCAAGACATGTTCTTTCTATGGTTGGCTCCGTTAGGAATGATATTGCTATGGTGATAGTGAGCCACCACATCTCACATATAAAAATAGCTGACCAACACCATAAAGTTGCATCTACAAAATAGAGGGTGGACATTGAGAATGAGGCACCTGCGAAATGTGATAGATCATTTCATCAAAAGTTAAAGTTGGAGTTGGACAGGAACTTGAGTCATATAAAATTGACCAAGAATATGGTATGGATATACCCAAGATATGTTCTTTCTATGGTTGCTGTATTTAAAAGATGTGTTCGTTGGGAATGATGTTGATATGGTGATGGTGAGCCACCACATCTCACATATGAAAATAGCTGATTGACACCATAAAGTTGCATCCATGGCTACTAAGTGGAATCGTTGCCTTGTTAGTGACATGAATGACAATTGTCTTACAGGAAAGGTTATTCCTAAGTTGAGATGGAAGTGAAATGAAAGATGCGATATATTCCATATTTTTAGAATTTTTTGGGGGGTCTTCGTACATGTGGAGCTGTGGACATTTTTTTCAACATGCCTTATTGGTTAGAATATTGGATAATTTAGAAGTTCATTTTCTTTTGTTTTGGCATATTTTGTGGATAAGTCTCATCCTATTTACATACTTTTTGTAACTATCAATTGAAAATATTTGTTATTTGATATGTGGAGAACGTAGGTTCTCTTCCATTTGAAGAGACAAGTGAACCTTTGTACATACTTATGTGGGAATGCTCTTATTGCATGCCCGGTTGACCAGGCTATTGCCCTTAGCCCCTGCTACTGGTATTAGCTGTCCTATAAGGCTATAATCCTATTTGACACATTTGGGCCCATAATTGGGTTAGGTTTAAGAGGCTGTCACTGCGTTTGGGCCTGCCAATTTAGGTGTTCTGATGTCCAACATGCTGTATGTCAACAATTGCTTGAAATAGATGTATGCATGCAACATAGAGATGGGCTAATGGAGTAGCTTATATAATTATATTATGCGGAGTTGTCATGTTACTCTAGAGTCTTGTGTCGACACCATATGAGGCGAGTGTAGGTATGGGAAATGTCTTGGATACAGTTGCTGTACTTTATGTTTAAGTGAAAGAAGGAGAACACTAACCTTTTTGCAATTGTTGCTAGAGTTAGAAAATTGCTGGAAAATTTTTTTGGAAGAGTTTATTGAGAGGCAAAATTGATCGTTGGAGGTGGAGATCAAGAGGCTAGGGTTCTCAGATGTTATACTTCAACAATTCTTACTTCATTTATAGTTTTTGCGCTTTTATCCCTTTTTCTATTTTTTTTTTTTTTAAAAGATAATTACTTGCACCCAATTTACTGACACTTTGACACTAGTGATGTCCCTGTGTCCTTAGCTGTGGGGTTTTTAGAATGTTTAGACACAGAAGCATACTCTCACTTGGCACTCATACATGATTCAATGTAACATAGCTGGTAGTTGTTGAGAAATGATTGGTAATAGGTATGATAACATTGCTTTTGTTACCATAGTTTTAATTTTTAAATGTCAGCCATTGTTACAGAATTTGAAATCCAAGGGCCTGCTATGGTACTAATACTTGTACTTGCTTTGTTATCCTGCTCAAGCTTGGCTGAGGAAGAGTCATGGGGCGTAAAACAAAGAATTGAAATATTTGAGCGTTTTAGTCTTACTTTTTTTTATTTAAGATCTTGTATATCTATCCAAAATATTGGCACTCTCCCATGAGCCTCCTACACTCTTGCATAGTGAGATATTAGGGAGAGTGCGGGAGGCTCATGGGGAGTGCGAATATCATTTCTTTTTTTTTTTTCTTTTTTTTTTTATTGATAAGGTAATGATTAATATTGAAACTAACAAAAAGGGCTTAACCCTCGTACATAAGACATACAAGTGGCTAGCTTGGCCACCCTATAACAAAAACAAGGTACCAACAAAAGGGGGAAACATATTGCCCCCACTCCTAACTAGAAATTAAGAGAGTCAATATAAGCCAAGAAAGAAAATTTGCAGCCACTCATATGACTACAGAACCACCAAAAAAGGTATTTAATCAAAATGGACTTGAGCTCCACAACATTCCTTTCCACTCCTTCGAAAGTTCTCAAATTACGTTCTCTCCAAATACACCAAGGAAGAGATTTCCTTAAGAGAACCAACAAAAACACCACCCCTTCCTAAAACAACCTCACCAATTGGAACAACATTGGGAGCCTAAACAAATAAAACTAACCTAAAACAAGACTTCACTCAAGGAGGATAAAAATGAACTCCAATGCGACTCCTACAATGCTCTTTGAAGAACAAATGTTGAGTCAGTTCCTTATAATAAAAAAATGAGGGACTTGATCAAAAGATTTGTCTGCCGAATCCCATAAGGAAGCAAAAAAACACACCCAATACCACAACTCCTCCTTCTCTTGAATTCTGTCAATGAAGATCCTAGCTTTCCTCTCCGGCCAAATCACCCAAAAGATTGCCATGAAAGAATAGCTCCACAGAACTCTAGCACTCTTGATATAGCAATATGTGCAAGTATTTTACGGTTGAGAAGCGATTGCCTCTTGTTTGTGTATTAATCTACTATAACTGTAGGATAATCTACTAGTAATGGATTGTAGACCATATCCACAAGTCTTCCATCTTGTAAACAAGGCATATCTTGTGTAGGCAAAATTTTGAAAACGACACCTTTATTTTGGAAATGATACGTACTATGATTACACATGAATTTATTTTTAAGGAACTTGGAAAAATAATTGGAAAATGGAAAAGGAATTGTTTTCTACTTTAAGAGTTTTAAAAGAAACCGATCCATTCATTCGTAGAGAAATTTATTTGATCGCACACATAAATCATTAGCCACGACTTTTCCTTTTCTGTTTCGCATTGTAGAAAATAAGGATGCTCTGGTTAGTGATTACTTTATATGGGCGGAAGAGGGAGTTTGTTGGGATGTGAGGTTTTGTAGGAGACTTCACAATTTGGAGGTGGAGGTGGTAAGCTGCCTCTTTGGGTGATTCTATTCTACAAAGATTCTTAAGGACTACGAGGATAGTTTGGTATGCAGCTGTAGCAGGGATGGAGTATTTTTAGTTAAGTCTCTATTTTTTTTTTTTCCACGGCTTGTACAGACGTCATAGATGTGTTTTACTGGCCTTGAAGGTGTGGCGAGGTTTGTTATCAAATTGGATTGGTTGGCTGTTTGTTCCTAGTTTAGGTTGTAGTTTTCTGTTTTGGTAGTCATCTTTGGCTGATTTCTAGGTGGACTGTTGGTCCTCCTTTGTATATTCTTTGTTATTATTAATAAAATTCTTCTTTGTTGTTGATAACAAAAAAAAAAAATCGTTATTTTAAGTGATTTATAATTTTTTGATGCATTTGGTCATGCTAGTGGTTAAAAGTTCAAAAAAGAGAGTATCTTTTGCTTAAATGCTGAAAAACTAATATAACATACTATAACTATATTAAAGGAATGTTTTTAGGTCAGATAAAATTCACTAAAAATATTAGAAATGTTAATTTGTAGGATTGTGATGTTAAAATATGTGTATCTTTAAATTCACTAAAACTTCATAGTCCCGTGATCTGCATCCTGTCATGTAACCTCTATTAAGCCTGCTTCTCATCACACCGCAACTGGGACCGTGACCACAATGTAGAACACCAATTTTTTAATAATAGTACTAATGCTTAGAGTGCTGTAACTAACGTAATGAAACACTTTCGAAGTGGTATGGGCTAGATCAATAAGTGGTAGGTGACAATTGGGCTGTATTTTTATGAGGATATCTGTTATGATGATTCACCTCATTCTCTCTTGCACTAAAACTTTAATGCCTTGCAGTTGATAGAGTTGCCCCTGTCAATACATAATTTGTTAAGTGGAAGAAGTTTTCTCCTACATTCCAAGCCAAGGATGAATTTTAATGATTTGGCTGCTTCAATAGTACTCCCATGCAGGATGATTCATTAAGCAGATGGAAAGTAGGAACCAAGTTTCATTTTCACTTCTTTCCAATGAGGCATTTTTTCCCATTCCAGCCTTACCTAGCACAAGATGAACCTGAGTCATTTTAACATGTAGATTAGTTTGTGTGGTATACTCCCAATTTTTGACAAATTGCCTTCTTTTTTATAGCAAAATTATATGTAGGAATGGCATACTTGATGTTTTCAGGTTACTGCACCTAGTTGTGTCTTATGGCTTTTTCCCAAGATTTGAGATGACCTATGTGTGTAATTAGTGGAGGGGAAATGTCATTATGGACAATAAGACAATAAGTTCCTTGTGTGATAAGTTGGAGAATTGAAAAGGAAAGAAATAGCTGTGTTTTTTTTTTTTTTTTTTTTTTTGATCAGCAACAAAGAAACATGTATCCATGATAAAATAAAGATAAGTACAAAGGAGAACAAGAGGTCCTCCAAGAAGATAAAAACAAAACAAAACAAAAACCAAAAACAAAAACAAAATGACCAGTAGCCAGCACAAACAGACTTCTAATCACACTTAATGATAAATAACTGTAATTTTGAATGCAAGTTTGTTTCATTTGGTGGTAAACGGCATTTTTTAATGTTGATCTATTTATTAGTAGATTTGCAGCCATCCATGTTACAGATACAGAGTTTATGGATATTAATAGTCTTCTTCTCTTCTTTTCTATTTTGTTGCTGAACAAAAAAAAAAGGAAAAAATGCTGAAGTTTTTTTGTCTTTGTTTATGTCTTCTGAGTCGCAACTGTGGCTGGTCTGTCCTCTTAAACTGTTTTTATATGGCTCATCTATATAACAATTAAATATGGATGTTGCTGATCTAACTGAAGGAAAGTCCTTCCCCCATGCCAAAATGAGGAGAAAAAAAAAGAGGGGGGGGGGGGGGGGGGGGAGGAACAGTTACCACTTTGATGGTTATTTGAGGAGTATGTGCAACAATACTGGTGAACATGTATGTTATTGAAGTATGAATTGTTTTGTTTCTTGCAAAATCAGCAACTAGATAATATTGTTTTGCTTGCATCTTTTCTAACCAGATTTCTATATTTAATGAAAAATGCTTCATGTATTCACGTGTAAGTCCACAATAAGTAAAAAGATGTTTCCTAATATCTACCTATGCCTTTTGAGCAGGTCATTTATTGAAGAATCACAAGCTGGCATTAAGATATCTCCTCAAGATAGTAATTTTTTTGGGTTGAACGATAGACTAGTGACACTAACCGGTTCTCTGGAGGAACAGATGCGAGCAATTGATTTGATAATATCTAAGCTAACTGAAGATCCTCATTACTCGCAGTCTATGAATGCACCATTTTCATATGCAGGTTGGGCATCGTTAATTAGCTTATTCAATGCAACTACTGTATTTTAGTGATAGTTGCTTGTAGTTTCTGTCTGCAGTTCCAGAGCACCATATGCTTTCTTTATAGTGTTGGTTTATTTAGGATCAAGTTTTGTTCACCATTTTTTCAATAGTGCCTTTATTTGTCAATTTTAGTTTTAGCTATGTTAAGAATTAAAAATTGTCTGCCTGCATCTTAGTTTTGTAGTGACTGATTTGCTGCAAAAGCATTGACTTTCAATTGTGTAATTCCCAACCCCACTGACTCAAGAAAGATCAAGTAATTCCAACTATTTAAAAACTGTTTTATGCGATCTACCTGTTGTTGCCGGTGTTTTCCCCTTTTCTTCTCCTGATCTGCTAGCAAGTTGCTTCCAAGGGCAAAGAAGGTTAAGATGGAATCATATTTGTCAATTGTGTCATATTTGAGTTATGACATATGAGTATTGGGCTGTTTGTTGTTAGTTTTTATTCTTTTTGAGTCCTTGTTTTTCTCTGTGTTTTTGTTGATTGGTCTTTAGGTGGACTGCCTGTCCTCCTATTGCACCTCCTCTTTCTTTGATTAATAAACCTCTTTTTGTTGCTGATCAAAAAAAAAAAAAAAAAAAAAGGGAAAAAAAGAAAAAAGTTATGAAATATGAGTATTGATTTTTTTATATTTTTCATATGGCATACTGTATTGTATTGTCTATTGGGACATACACTTGATTTTTCGAAATAAATTGAAAAGTATATGCTGATTGCTGACTAGTGGTTGGTCTGTGCAATGCACAAGATAATGGTCTATATGGATTGGTTTAACTTAAAACCATAGAAATTGTAAAGCATGAATTTTTTTTTATTTATAAAATTGTTAGTGATGTCTTGTAATAAAAATAAAATAAAAAACAGAAAAATTAGAAAGTTGCAATTAGCAAACAAAGGCAGGGAATTAAGGAGGGAAAGATGGGGACAAAAATTTAAATTTGCAAAGGAATAGGAATACATGTTGATCCTTGAAAGGTAATCTCATATTTATTTTTAACATTTAGTGGAAACATTTACATATATTTTGAAGGAAAAATAATTAAGGAATTCACCTATCTTATATGCCCTTGATGACTTGTTATTTTTGATAAAATATAAGAACACCAATGCATGGGTTTTAGCTGCTCAATGCATGGTATTGATGCTAATAAGATCGGCATTGTGCTGACAATAATACATGCTTTGGAAATAAATACATGGCAAATAAATTTTTTTTTTTTTTTTTTTGATAATTAACAAAAATTTTATTAGAAAGAGAAAAGGAATACAAAAGGGGATGAGATGTCCAAATTGAGAAAGAAAAAAAGAGAAAAACAACCTAGAAAACAAAACACTAAAGGTTACAAATTGCGAGCCAATTATATTTAAATACAAACAAAGGTACTCCCACAAACTCATTTGATACCGAAGCCTAAAACGAAGCCAAGGAAACAACCCTATCCCACGAACACCCAGTGTCTTCTGATCTATCATAAAAATATCCTTGTGTTTCTTTCCAACCATCAGACCCAAAAAATAGCAAGGACAACATATCATTTTACATATAATATCTATTGTATCAAACCATTGTCTATCATAAAACTTGGACAACTATGAAATGGAATCTCAACCTCTGATTGAAAGCTCTATGTGGGTGAATATTAAATGTGTCGGAATTATGCACATGGAAGTAATTCAAAGTAAAAAGGAAAACAAAAAGAAAAGATATGAAGGCAACCTCATCACAGAAGGGGTCTTTTAAGGAAGGGAAGATTGCAAAAAAAATTAGATGGCAATGAATCATCCAATAGGCCAATCGTGCTATATTGTCGCATTGGGCTGAATATTGAGTGGGCTGGTGATTAGGGTAATTGTAAATGCCATCTGTTAAATTGTAATCTTTACCATCATCTTTATCACTCTTCCAAACTGGGTCAATGGGTTGAGAGGCCTACTTGATTGAAAAGGCTGAAATTGGTTCTGGGAAGCGGTTTAGTGAAAATTTTGGTAAGCTGATTATGGAATGAAGTGTATCGAATTGTACTGTTTACTGGGTGACAAGATGGTCCAAGCCTCCAAGGTAACCCTATCACATGCATATTGATAATCAATTTCAGTGTGGCATTGAATTATTGATACGCTATAGGGCTGGCACTGGGTTGGGTTTTCAGTTGTGGGGTCAGATTCTTTTTTAATTGAAAATTATTTAACTAAATTATAGTCAAGCTTGGATTTGTAAAGCTGAACTTAATCTTCTTTTTAATAAGTGAACTTGCCAGTTCATTTATTGTTAAAAAAAAAAAAAAAAAAGAAGAAAAACTTTGTTTCGTAGGCTGTTATGGGTTGGAAATTGGCAGCCCTAGTTCAGCACATACATATGTCAATTAGAAATAAAATCAAATGGAAAATGGAAAAATATTGTTTTTTGTTGTTGTTGTTGTTGTTGTTTCTTCTTATTATTCTTCCTTTTTGTTATTATTATTGTTATTTTGATCAGAGAAAGCGTTAAACAATTTGGACCATTTTTGGATCGTCTTTATTTCTTTAGGAGTACAATATTTTTGTGCTAATGACTTGGTTTTAATTAGGCGATCATCTTTTGATTTTTTGATTCTATTAATTGTGTTCTTAGCTGAAATATATTGCTAGGTCACTCTTTTAAACCTCTATGTTTTTTATTATTTTTGATAATTAGTACTCCCTCTGTCCGACAAAGATTGGACTTCTTTCCCTTTTTTTTTTGGTTGTCCCATAATGTTTCTCCATTGTAAAAGTCCAAGACATGATTTATTATTATTATTATTATTATTTTTGTTGTTTTGCCTTTCAAACTTACCCCTTTCCACAATTTTAAATTTCTAAAAAAGTTTCTTTTCCACATTCTATCTGCAAATAATTAGAGGATAATATTGGAAAAATAAAATTCTGTCTCCTTAAACTATGTGTTCTTCAAAGTGGATAGTCTTTGTGGGACAGAGTCAGAAATGTACAAACTGTAAATCATATGAAATATATTATGTAGTTTTTATCATTTGTGGTAATCATGGAGTCTCTGGGAAAAGAAAACTTGAGTTGAGGACAGAGGTGTAATTTCCATGGAAATTGCAGATGTGAATTCCTCTAAATAGATTGAGAAAAGAGCATAAAATACTCATCATATTCTTTAGTTGGAGAGGATTTATCCTTTTGGAAGCTATGACTAGGGTTGTGAGCCCCGCAACAATTTTTGTTTTGGGAAAACTGTCTAGTAATTGTTTGGGTCCTCTAGTAGCTTTTTTATTATTATTATTTTTTATGAGTCTTGTAGTTATTAGACTTGCATTGTTTATTTTTTCCATCTTTAAAGCACTGAAAATTTTCGGTTAGTGAAGCATGTCAATGTTCATGTTGGTGAGCATGGAACTAGCAGGGGTATTTTTGTCTTTTGAGTTCATTTAAATAGGTTTTAATTGATAGTGAAGATGTATTTGATATAAGGGATTGGATTTATAGTAATTAGGGATTTTTTTTAGTTTATGAAAAGGGTTACTCTTCTCTTTTGGTGTAGAAAAGTGAATATTCCATCTAGGATTTCTTGCTTTAAAAGAGATTTGTTTGGAGATGTATTTGCTAGGATCTCTCCTTTTCTTTCTTCTTCTTCTTTTCCCTTTCATTTCTTCTTCCTGTTTATCTTATTCTCTCAATTTATCTGCAATTGCACATGGTTTTGATATTTTAGACAGTATCAACACTTTAAAACACCAAACAACTCCCCTCCTTAAAACCTTAATTTTATTTTCAATAACCCCACAAAAACCCTAACCCTAATTCTTCGAAATAGTGTTGGATTCTTCATTAATAGATGTTGGATGCTTTCTAATACATGTATTATGTGCAAGTGCGATGTGGTGTTTGTTAATACCATTTCATACATTTCTTCTTTGTTGGAGAACTTTGGTCTTCTCTTTTTTCCATTGATGGGATTATGTTGGGTTGCTTGGGTTGCTCCTACATAGGAAGGGCCTTTTGTGTGGGTGGTGGTTCCCTTGTGTGGGTGGTGGTTCCCTGGTGGGAATGGAAGGAGGAAGTTCGTTTGGAATGTGGTACCACTTTGCCTTTTGTGGTGTGTGTCTGAAGGAAATAAATATGAATTTTTTTGAAGATCAAGAATTGGAGATTGCAAAGCTTGAGGGCATCTTACTGTTCCTTTTTTCTTTTGTTTGGGTTGTCCGAATAGACTTCCTTTTTAACCTTCTTGGATTGTTTACTTGGGCTTGATTTTGGTCTTTCCTTTTTTCTTCCCTTTTATTTTTTTAAGTTGTTGCATACCTCTTGTGCACCGGTAGTGGCCTGTCTGTCCTTTTAATGAATTCTTATATAAAAAAATGAAAAAAAAAAAAAAAAAAAAAAAACGTATTGCATCAGAGTTCTTCCACTCCTTTCCTTCGGAAGGGATACAAAAGTTCAAATTGGGAGAATTTGCAAGTTAGGCGACTTTTAATGCCCTAGACCTACACTCCTATAGTCCCACCCCACCACTACTATAGGCAAGCGGGTGTAGTTAAAACAATCCAAACCAATCCATGAAGCTTGCCTATGTAATGGAAAGGAACCGACAAAGATCAAGGAAGTGATGCACATATCTAAAAGTTTGTCTTACGAAGTGCACAAAGATTGGAGATTGTCCACCCTCTAGATATCATGTTCCCTATGCTCCTTATTTTATCCTAGGTTACTTGGACACCTAGTACAGGTACACTGTAGATGTGTGCGCAGTATTTCTTTGCTTTGCAAATAGTTTCCATTATTTTGATGTGTCAGGTACTCAGGTATGCATACCTAAGCCAATGTTGTGTTGAGTTGACATGAGACATGAGTCCCATGGAGTGAAGCAAACAGTCCCGGTAACATTGATTGTATCAGAAATTAGTGAACAAATAAAAGGATTACTTTTGAAGGAACCAGAGTTTTCCAGAGAAGCTGTCTGAAATACTGAGACAAAACCACCCTGTTCTTTGTGCCCCTGAGCATCTATGATGAGTTTGTAAAAATAAGGATAAGTCACCTGAAGAAGTGCTTCGTGCCTTGTTCATATTCCTAAAACTTCATCTTTGGCCTAATAAAAAAATGGAAATAAAATGATATTTTTTTAGATTTATGGGTTTTTAAGGCCTTTTAGTAAATGAGTTGCAAAGATTTTTCAGTTCATGTTCCTTGTGTCATAAAATTTGGTAAAATATCTAGAACCTTTTAGAAAAACTTTTCTTGCCAAAAAGTCTAGGCCAGCAAAATATTTTTTTTTGTTCAAATACGTACTTTCTCTGTGAAAGTTGTAGCTTGGGTTTTTCTGGATTCCATTAGATTTAACAACAATGTTTGCAGAATCAAAGGGTGAATTTTTGTGAAAGTAGGTCATCATGGAGTTCTATTTATTGACAATGATTGACAAAGATTTTAATTTTTTTTTAATATTTATTTTTTGTTTGTTTGTTTGGGGGGCGGGGGGGAGTGGCTGGTTGTGCTAGTATTGGTTTTTATAGCATCCTTCTATATTATTGTTGACATTTTTTTTTTTTTTTTTGGAATCAATATAGTTAAAATTGATGTCCAGTAAGTTATTTTTAATTTGAATTTTTAGGTGTTTTCACCGGTTTTCACGGTATTCCATATACATATGTGCTTCCTTCTGTTGCAACAGCATCACACAATGCAGTGAACTTTGGACCAAATGGAGCTGGAGGAAAGTTTCAGAATAATAAGGTTCATCCTATTCCTTAATGTTTAATTTTAAAAGATGTTTCCCGATGTTTTTCATGGTTATTAGGTTGCCATCTTATCTTTCTGTATGGTTTAGTCTAATCACCTGAATATAGAAAGTTATACTCCCTCCGTCCCATTTTGTTTGAATACTTTGATAAAGTGCTCATATTGTTTTGAATCTTTTGATAAGAGATAGAACGCTCATAGTAATACATTGAAATTAATGCATTGACAATTCACTTAATTGATTTTGACTTTACAATATTATCCTTCTAATACAATTAATGCATTTACACTTCACCTATATTTTAATTCCCATTTTAAAAATGGCTAAGGGTGTTATGGAAAGGCGAAATGGTTGTATGCTTTTATTTTTTTACTATGAGCAAACATTTTGGGATATCCAAAAAAGGAAAGGTGTTCTAACAAAGTGGGATGGAGGGGTACATTGCAAGAGTGTGTGCTTGTATTTTAAGCACTTCACCTCAACTTGAATAATATTGAATTATTTGGTAGTTGGTTTAATGGATATGTTAATCCATAACTGATGGTTGAATCTTTTAATCCAAGTTGAAGTCTTCATAGTGTTTTCTGTGGATTTTTCTCTGGGATTGATACTTGTGCTGGTTAGTCCATGCAAGAATATTTATTATTTTACATGAATCCCAATTCTGTATTTTGTTGAAAAGTGTACTTGTACGACAATAAATATAAATTTAGATGTGTACATAAGGATGTCCCTATACATATAAACCCCAAGGGGTAGCTTAGTTGGCAAGGGACTACGCCTCAGGAAGTGGAAGTTTTGAGTTTGACTCTTGCTAAACCCCTTGTGACCACCCACACAAGGTTTCATGGTTCTCATGGGCCTTGGACTTACCTGGTCCATATGAGTTGTGGGGTCTTATATGGACCCGGGGTTTGCCTAAAGGGTGTCCTCGTCATAAAAAAAGGATGTCCCTATACATATATTTAAGAAGGATTTAATTTATTCCATCTATGACTGATTGTGTCTTTTTATTTATAGCTGACCAAGATTAGTAGATCTGTAGGTTTTCTAGTTGATATAGAACAATTATTACCAGCCCTGAAACCATTTATGAGCTTGGCTTGTGCACATATTTGTCTTCCTTTTGCTGCATTGAGATTGAACAGAGACTATGCTCCTGGAGTTTTTAAGTAATAGCATTGCTTAAAACTGGCTCAGTCCTTCCCATTGTGAACATCATTTTTTGATATGGTCAACTTAGAGTGGAGCTAAAATTATGCTTTTACAAACTTGAATATCTATGCAATAACTCTTTGTTGATCAGCAACCTAGCTTCATTTTTTTTTTTTTTTTTTTTGATGGGAATCGGCACTCTAGATTTTGCGAGCAGAATATCTTGTCCTTTACTTTTTCACTATGTTGAATGAAATATAAATCTGTTGTCATCTCTGGCTCACCAAAAAGCCAAGAAAAAATGAATGTCTTTGGACACCCGCATTGTCTGGTGTTTGGTCTGTTTAATCTAAATGATTCCCCACTGATCTGTCCTCTGAAATCCAGTTGTCATTCTTATTATATTGCTGGGAAATCTTATTAATCAGAGTTCTTAAAAAAAAAAAAAAAAAAAAAAAAAAATCAGAACTCTTTTGTGCAACATGTATACCATTTTTTTTTTTTTGGGCTAGCAAGATGTCCCCCCTCTCCTTAGTGGAGTAAAACTAATCTTTGCAGATGCACGAAATAGCCTGCAAAACACAGTGCATGTGTAAGCCTGGGATCAACCCATTTGGGCTCAAAGGGGTGGGAAGCCCCCCTCATATTTGGATGGATGTTCAAATCCCAGGCCTCCTTGTGGGAGGGTGTTGTAGAACTTAGAGAGAGAGAGAGAGAGAGAGAGAGAGAGGAGAAGAACAAGAAATAGATGTAGGAAACTCTTTGCTTAATTCTTATTTATCAGAGTTTGCTTGAAAAATAAACTCCCATGCCTTTATATATGCTACCTTAGATAAAGTTGAATGAGTACTAATAAAATATAAATAAATAAAATACTATTAAAACTAAATCCTATGGCCTCGCCTAAAATAGGTCGGAAATGTGCGTGACATGTGGGTCCTCTGCTGGAGTCCATCCTGATCCCCATTAGAGGGGGAAAAGTACCGCTAGGCCACAAGGGTCAATGCAACATTTTTTACTCTAATTTTTTAGTTTGATTTAAAAATTGGCTTATGATGGTTTTGCAGGAAGATCGAAGCAACTCAGTGACTATTGGCGTTGCAGATGAGCATATTGGGGTGGTGGTTGGTCGTGGTGGAAGGAATATAATGGAAATTAGCCAGGTATTTAAATAGGAAATCATTGCCACATAGTTTAATCACTGTGCCTAAGCACTAAATAGACCGACTCTGTTTTTGCAGGTTAGTGGGGCAAGGATAAAGATATCTGATAGAGGTGATTTCATGTCTGGAACAAATGATAGGTACATAAAAAGTTTATTACACCATGCTTATCAAAAAAAAAATTTATTAAACCAACTTATCTGTTGCTCGTTGCGACGAGTTTCTTGGGTGATAGATACCTTTCTAACTTTTTTTTTTCTTAATCCTTTTTGGCAGGAAAGTGACGATCACAGGATCACAAAGAGCAATCCGTGCTGCTGAGTCCATGATAATGCAGAAAGTAGCCTCTGTTTCCGAGATGTGATGAATTCGTTTTCGAGTTTTCTTGCGCATTCCGTTGGAAGACTTTTGTCAGTCTCAACATCCCCCTGTATAATGGTGAATTGTGAGGGGTTTCCATACCTTCTCACATGGTATATTAGTAATCGGAAATTGTGGTGGGGAGACCATTAAGATGGGATATTTTTGGATTATAGGGAAATCTTTTTATCAGACTTGGAATACTGGGAAGTATATCTCGAAGAGTGTTAAAAAGTTTTTGGAAGAGGCTATTATAACTGATTTATAGTTTACTTGACCCTACATACAATGAGCTTTATTCCTTTCTATATACAGTTGTAACTTCTAAATTAGCATTTGTTATGTCTGATTGATAGTCAGAAGACTTTGCTTGGGATAATTTTTTCATCAATTCTCCAAATTGTGTCTCCTCTCTGTGTACATCATTTTTTAACCCTTAATGGTAGAAGTGTATCATGATGTCATGGTTGTATGCATTACAGGTGCGTACTGTCGGTTGTATAGCACTACCCCAAATGATATTCCTACAGAGTAAGAATAGGAAACCTCTCTGGGCTATAAATGAGTAGAGCTGAATTGAGTAGTATTTTGGTCAGGCTATGCTTGATAAATTGACGAGGTCAAAAGTAAGGTTTGAGCTTAGCTTAGCTTACCTTAGCTGGTTTGGCTGATCATGAGCGATCTTGGATGAACTTTTTCTAATCTGGTGGTCCTGAGACGCCCTGATTGAGGACCCTAACTAATCACTTTTAGGCCTCAAGTGGACTAATTTAAGTCAGTTGTCAGTGGGCAATGGAAGGTGATGGCCAACTCTGTTGGCAAGCCTGGAGATTATGGCAGGAGGAATTAATAATGGATTTGTAGTGCCTTTGCTTTGTAGGATGGCACTAAATGCCCCTTTTGTAAAAGAGCACTAATATTCTACAGGAAAAAAATTAAAAAATTGAAAGAGCTTCTCCGTATTAGCACATGTTCAATTGAACCAGAACAAAAAAAAAATGATGATAATAATAAGCGAAAATTTTCAATTAGTTGGGCTACGGAAAAATAGTTACATTCTAATACAAATTACTATTAACTTTTTAATAAATGATGATTAATTTAATTAAAATGATTATTAATTGTAACTATTTACCTGTGACTCAAACAATCATTAATTTCCCCTAATAATAAAAATAATGAAAATAACAAGTAGAGTAACATTTTATTAGATATATTATATGACATAATACCAAACCCATACATGCACATAATGCAACGGTTCACCACAACATATACATATACATGATGATATATGATTGTGGTAAAGACCCTGCAATTTATTTCAGAATTACACATAAGGCCAAAGATTTGAATGCTTTTTACCTAAAAGAAATGGAATATCATCTTCATGGTGCGCCATCACCTCCACCACTGCCATATCCTTCCCCATATCCTTCCCCATAGCCCGACCCATAACCAGACCCACTACCATAGTCAGAGCCTCGACCACTTCCTCCGCCGCCACTTCCTCCGCCGCCACCTCCACCGCTGCCACCACCCCCTCCACTACCGCCACTATTTCCATATCCACCACCACCACTTCCATATCCACCACCACTTCCAGACCCATAACCGGAACCACTTCCACCTCCTGACCCATATCCCGATCCTCCTCCACCACCACCTCCTCCACCTCTACCACCGCCGCCACCACCTCCAATTCCATTTCCACCCCCGGACCCATAGCCAGAGCCACCTCCAGACCCATATCCGGACCCAGAACCGCCACCAGATCCTCTGCCACCACCTCCGCCGCCTCCACCACCACTACCACCACCACCACCACTACCACCACCACCACCACCACCTCCTCCTTTTCCACTACCATATCCGGAGCCACTCCCAGAGCCGTATCCCGATCCATATCCGGAACCTGACCCAAGTCCCGAGCCACCACCACTACCACCTCCTCCCCCACCTCCCCAACCACCTCCTGCACCACCCACCGCCTCGGACCATCTAGCAGCAAATGAGAGTTCCACCAAGAGCAAAACCAAGAATGCAGCACCTATCACCTTAGAACTTGCCATTTTCACACCTCAAAACACTCTCTCTGTCTGTGTGTATATATATGTGTAGGTGTGTCTGTTTGTAATATGTGAGAAAGCCAATGCGTAGCAATGGTTGTGAATGAAAAGCTCTTAAGGTAGGGTCCCTATATATAGGCACTTTGAAGCTCACCTATTTTCCAAGTAACCTTGACATTCTAGTAGCTCCTTCACTTACTGTAATACTCAATAATAGATGATGTATAGCCCTAGACTCCATGTAAGGAGCTTACGTGTCGACTCAGGTTTAGTGGTGTTGGGTACGTGGTGGGCATGGCGGTGGTGCATGCTATTATGGGTGATGGTGGTGGTGGTGCCCTTTGTCTGTCATTCATGGATTCTCTTCACTTTTTGACTTTGGAATATTGAACTTGGGACATATGAAGCCAGTGAGATCGCATTCCCACTTTGTGTCCATCTATTCAGACTTTGAAATACCACTAGGAGTGCATGCATATTCCATGCACTCGTTTCACGTTATTTTTATTAATTTATAATACCATGCAAATACAATAACCGACCCTAACACATGTTGCACTCTATTTTCGATAGGATGAAAATTTGGTGCCTTCACTAATGATGGGAGCACAACTACTACTCATAATAGGGGGGAAAAAAAAACACAAGAAATTGAGTAAGAAAACCTGTAGGTGTACGCGTATCATGGTATTTGGTGGTTCCCAGTTCAACATGTAATTTTGGAAGACCCTAGGAAACCAAGGCCACAAATACCCACTAACTGACCAACCCAAAATTCATTTGTCAAAATCTCTAACATGTTAGTGCTCCTTATCTCCTCCTTTCCTTGAGATGGAAGCTTACAACTCGTGACGACTGTCCTACTTTCACTTTGCTTGCAGTACGTGGCCATATCCCTTTGCACGCTTGCTTGCACTTATACTCAAATCAATCATTGCAATATATAGCAGCATGTGGGGGTATTGTCATTTGTTTGACTTTGCCTAGCTCAATGAATTCACGTACAGCTTTTTATACACTCGTTTGTTTTATATTTGTCATTTGTTTGACTTTGCCTCGATGAATATTTCACAGCTTCTATACACTTGTCTGTTTTATATTTGGATTACCATGCATGAATCAACTTCTTCTTCGTGTGTAAATTAAAGATTTACACGTATCAACAAAGTGTTTTAGTGGCATCGCGTATATAATTAAATATGTGGATTGGGAGAATATTTTTTCTTACCTTATATTGATTAGGGGATAAAATTCAGTTTTGCTATAATTGAATTGATGTGAAGCACGTGTTGTATATTTCTTTGCACTCATGATTAGAGGGTGGGTTCTATTTTTATCTCTCTTTAATCTCCCAAAACTTCCGATTTCTTTTTTCTTTTTTCCTTAAGGGTATAGCTAGAATGTGGATAAGATGGTCCGATTATGCCGGTACTTGTAGGGTTTGGTAAGCTAGTGCGATGCATTTAATAGGTGCAAAGTGAGTTGATTTGGACTGTTCTGATCATATTTTGACCCTAGTCCTTAATTATCACTCGTACGCGTGCAAATGCCTTTGCTAGGGCATAATTCCTAGCCAGCCTCACAACAGATCAGGTAACATGAATGGTTTACTTTTCCTATTCCATTCAATTAATTTTGGCACATTTTAACAAGGTCCTTGGTCAGGTAAATTGGAATCCTTGGCAGATATGGATGGGTGCTCTTGAGGAGCCATGTCTCCACCTTAATGAGAAGAGGGTCATATTCGAAGGACCCATGGGCAGATATTAATTGGTACTTGTCACCTGGTGAGTGCGTCTAGCGCTAGGGTGAAGGGCAACATTGATGCTGCCATCATTCCCATGCCTCATCCTGTGGGGAATCCCAAGTTCAATTTCAAAGTATGTTCCTATCCCTCCTCTACAAAAAAAGAGAGCATTAGCCAAGGACCAATACGTGGCTAAAGGTGGTCTATCCTTGGCTTAGAGACCCCCACCTACAAATTTGAAACTGTGGCCAAAATGTGGCTAAAAGTGGCATGACTAAAAGTAGCAGCCACATATCCTTTCCGTCACTAAGCATAGCCACTGATTCATCCGTGGCACCTAAGTGTGAGTCACCAACTTCTAAACAACTAAAAAGAGTGAAAAAAAGAGTCCTTTGGCCACATATATATCTATGACTATGGATAATATTTAAAAAAAGAAAAGAAAAAATGTCCTTGTAACCTGTATTGTTCTATGCATTCTCATTCAAATTATAACTTGTGCTTACATTCTCATTCAAATAAAAAACGCTTCTCAATATATATATATATATATATATATAAACATAGCCTATGCATATATGCATAGCCTCTGCAATAAGTACCTAAACCATTTCTCAATTCAAATCATATAAATACCTTTTCCAAATGGTTTTTATGGTGCTTTTAAACAAAGCCTCTGCATATGAATCCTTTCTCATTCAAATCATACCCGAGCTTCACTGAACATCAATTACAAATCTCATTCACATCATACACGAGCTTCACTCAAGTTTAGCAATTCTAATCTTGTTTTAATCTGCACATCAATATCAAAAGAGAGAAACAATTTATCATCTTCACAATTGATCATCATCTTCATAAGCTTTCCTTTCATTACGGCCACCTAAACCATTTGGAAAAGAGATATGCCAGGGATGAATATGTCAAAAAAATTATAACAATTCTAAACATTGATTTCAGAAAATTCAGAAATAACAAACAATTTGGGGAGGACGATTAAACAAATAAAGAAACTAAGCCTAGCTGATTCCAACACAAAATTATGCGCACCCCCCCCCCCCCAAAAAAAAAAAAAAAAAAAAAAATCAGATCAGAAATCTGATTCCAGCAAGTCTCTTTTTATTGTTATGATCTTTAGAACAACAAACAGCTAGAACTAAGGCAGCCAAACACATTCAACTCACTGAGCCCAAAACCCCATTTTAGTAACAACTCATCATGCCAAACTACTTCAAAACCCAATCACCAAACTAACCCGTAAAAATATCAAAATTTGTAAGAATCAAGCATTATAGACATGATAATGAAGAGCAATACACACATGAATTAGCTGAAATTGCAGAAAATGAAACACCCAGCACACCGATATACAATACAGAAACAAATGAACTATGGCAGATTAGATTTGGGCAACAGATCTTACCTCATGTCTGTCTTTCAATGAACCCCTGCTGTTTTAGATCGTACAATTGGAATAAGACTGCAAAAAAAAAAAAAAAAAAAAAAAAAAAGAAAGAAAAAAGAAAAAAAAAAAGAATATATAATTGGGCATCCCCAACATGCATTAATAAATAAGCATAACCATGCAATAACCAGGAAAGTAAAACTGAAGATATATATGCACAACATTGGCTCAAAACCAAGGTGAAGGTAAAAGAAAGTAGTATTTAAGAGAATAAAGATATACCTTGGGAACATGCACATAATATGGCTGGGGCTGGGGAACATAAGGTGGCTGCTGGGGCTAGTTTAGAAGAGAAGTAAAAGAACAGTAAGTGCCAAACTCTTGCGCACGATGTAGATCATTTAACTGCTCCTGCATAGTAGCCATCCACACCCGATCGGCTTTCTTAGACTCCTCTAACACTCTCAAAGCATCCCCAGTGATTCTCACAAACTCTTCAGCGCGTTCTGCTTTCTTATTTGCTACCACCAATTGCTCCTACATAATTTCTTCACAATGTTGTTGGGCAACAAGCAGTGGGACAGGAGTACGAGTCATTGGCATACGACCATGCCTTCCCTCACCAAACACCATTGTAAATGCCTTATCTCGAGCTTCCTTCACTGGCATACTCTCAGGAATCTGGCTAAGGTGGTCTTCTATCACCCCCTGCATTAAATATCCAAAATTAGAGATTATGTAAAATCATACATGATTCACATAAATGATTAATTTGATCGAAGTTAAAATATACCAGTAGTTCCTAAGCAGCTGGTACCATGGGCCTAGTACCGTTGTGCTTGTGAGTTACCATGAACACCGTCATCTTGCTAGGCTTGATCCCCCTATTCTTCATTGTCTGCCATCGTCAAAGATATGTACTTTTAAGTTTTATTTAGTCAAATCAAAGTTATTAGCATGTAATGAAATGAAATTTAAGTTGTGAAATATTGGATTTATTCCAGGTCATGCTCAATTCGTGCAAAAGCCTTCATCCTAGCCCTATGACATACCTTTAGCAATTGTCGATTGTCGCTATTCTTCTTTACTTTGGCTGCATTTTATAATTTAGAATAGTAAGAGAATTAGAAATGTTAGTATGCTTTGTTGATTATAAACATTGACATAATCACAGACTTCAACAAGCTTGATTAAATACTTAGTTAGAAAAGGAAGAGAAAAAAAGAAAGAAACATTAGAAGGTAGTGCCAAACAAACTGACAACTTCATAACTCCATATTAAAACATGCAACCCTCATTTCTCACTTCTGATTCGAAATAAGATGCTCATTATTTCTCACTTTTTGTACAAATCATTAGGATTGAAAAGTAAGCTAGTTCATGAACTTCTATGTGCCAAGATCTTGAAGTCTTGCACACGGAGCATGCATTCTCATCTTTCTTTTCCTTCTAGTACAACATGCAATCATTAGGGCAAGCATCAATCTTGTCATACCCAAGTCCTAGTTCCCCAATTATCTTCTTAGTATAATAGAACGAATTAGGTAAGGTTTCACCTCCTCGAAATTCTTCCTTCAGTAACTCTAGCAATATGGTAAACCGCTTGTCGCTCAATCCATCAAGACATTTTATGTGGTATATACGAATAACAAATGAAAGCTTGTTGAACTTCTTGCATTTGGGGTACAACTCTTTCTCGGCATCTTCTATCAAATTATAAAATTTCAATGCATCGGGATTTGGCTCATCGATACACTCATTTGACCCCCTTTCAGCAGTTGGGACCTTGAATGCCTCATGCACCATTCCATGCATATCATCACCATCTTGACTTTTATCTTCTTGATCTGAATTTTCATCTAGAGATTGAAGAAATTCCACTTCCCCATGGTAAACCCATATGCAACGAGAATATAACGTAGCCCATCCATTGATTGTTAAATGTTGCCTAACAATCTCCGGATTGTGCCTCTTACTATTGCAACATTTAATTCTTACATGGGCAGTAGATCATTAACCCTTTTGAAGATGCATTCTCAAATGCATATTTAAGGAATTTATCAAGTCCATCTTGATACGCATTAGTCCATCCATCCTCATTTATCCAACTCTTATCCATAACAAAATTTTCAAAGAACTTAATTAATACTATAACAAAATAAATTTAAATTATAACCTAACATATAAGTTATTTTATTAATTATAAGGTATTTTTGCTCTGCCAATGTATATAATAACATGCGCATTCTTCTTTGAAGGGGTTGGTGGTCCTATTCCATTTAAGAACAGTGTACCATTCAACTATTACGTTATTTTATACATTCAAAACTTTTATAAAAATTTCGACAGTATTTTCCTACAGTTCTCCAAGTACGTAATTTAGAAAATGATATTAGGTCCTCTCCAAATTCGTACCCAAAGAACATTCAGGAAACATACCAAAATTTTCATAAAGTATCGAATGTATAAGTATGTAATAGTTGAACAGTATGCATGCAGTCTCAAATTGTCCAAGTAGACAATTCAAGAATTGATACGTGTCAGGGTGCCAACTACCAATATCAACACACAAGCTTCTATTAGGAAACTCCTTGTATCATAAAGACACAAAAACATTTACCCAACACCAACCAAGTGTTGAAAAATAGGTAGGTAGCACCATGTGCCATGTATTGTATCATTCTTGAACGGGAATTTTAGGTTATAAATATGCATAGCAATGTTACATATACGAATAGAATTTAGTTTGAATTAGAGGACAATAACTAGTGACGAATTCACCAATAAATTCAGTTTAAATTTAACCCACCATCTCATGTCTAGGACAATAACCAGGGACAATTCTTTCACGCAATTCGCCACTACTCACACAATTCTCACCCCCACCACCATATAGGCATATATATCTCCCTTCATTTTCGCAAACAGTTTCTTCTAAAACTGTCATATACCAAATTCTTCATAAACCCTTATGATTGTAATATTTTTATTAAAAAAAAAAAATTTTAATAGTAATAATGGTGTAGCTATGGATGGCCACGGATATTTTTGTGGCTTTAACGAAAATATTTGCCACACATTGTAAATCTGTGGCTACATTTACTGGCTAATACCCTCTTTTTTTTGTAATGCTCTGATCAACCCTTTCCAACTATATCTCAAAATGCAGGCGCCAGTTCAATTATACTCAAGGGTGGATTACCCTTACAGAGGGTCTTAAGCATCATTGATCTTGTGACTTGTGAGGATGAGCTTAATTGGATATCTCTATGCTACAGGTATGTCAAGAGGCTGGCCATCCCCACGGGTATGTGATGAATTGTTTTGACTAAAAGTTCAATTTCTCAAACATGTTGCAGGACGTACATCACATGTATACATGTGCCCTCAATACAATCCTCCCACACCTCCAGAGACTTCCCCAACTGCGAGAGGCAAGGGAGGGTCAAGCAAGAAGAGCCCAGATTTCCTTTGCTATTGCATTTTGAAAAAAATCTTTTATTTAAAAAATCATGTACTATTAAGGACAAAGGCAATTAAAATAGTTCGGAAAAGAGATCCTAATTGAACTTGCTATAACAGACAACTTTGTTTACTATTTGAATTTCAAAAGAGGCAAAAATTAAATACTTGATGTCAACACACAAAAAACAAAGAGCTCTATTATCATAACAAGGTTACATATTTCTGAAAATGAACACTACCAAGTCTGAATTTTAAAGCCTATAACTTATAATCACATACCAAGTCCGAATTTTAAAGCCTATAACTTATAATCACAAAAGGTCCGATTGCAAGCTGCTTGTGGTTAACACGATTCATGAAATGTTTCCAGGAACCTTCCTCAAAATCAGCTAGCCTTCCTTTCAAGCATTCTTCTACTTGATCTTCTTCCTTCTTTGGCGTAAAACCGTAAGTGTCTTGTATTGTTTTTGTTCCTTTTTCAATTCGAACATGGAACAGAATACAACCAGTTTCTTTTAATTGAAAGATAAAATTGGGCTTACATAGTTGTGTAACCAAGACAAGCTCACCAACTAGAAAGCTGCACAACTCGTTCCATAAAAGCATCTACCTAGCCTTGCCAAGCTATTCATAGACTTACAAATAAGTTACAAAGGGCATCATGAATCTCCTCTGTTTTGCAACACAGGATGCTCTAAATTCTTCTCCGAGAAAGATGTTCAAGCACAGAAACTATATATTGACTCCTATTTTAGAAAATTGAGCAGAAGAAGATGATTTAAGAAGGAAAAAAAAACATGAGAACATAATTTTACTCACTTCTTACAACTAGAATCCACATGCACGACTCAACATCATAGCTCTAAACATGAACTCAAATTTGATTAGAAGAACAACCCATAGAAATACTTTTAAAGACTTGATTGTTTTTTTTTTATGCCAACATTATAAGTAAACATAGAATATCAAAAATAGTGACAAAGATTCAAGATTATTACATCAAATTTGACGATTTCTATTCGGACAAGACCATTTGTTACTTACAATTTCTCAATCTAACTTGTGTGTGACCCTCCCTAACATACATCTCATTATGTAGCCGTGTGGACTGTGGTCATTCTTTCGCATTTATGTCTCAAATTTTCATCAGCAATCAATATAGGTCCATCCCAAGTTGGCCAACTCCACTTATCTAGTATAGGATGGAACCAGGGTGCCCAAGTGCTCACATATTCTGTGATTGAGAACAACCCATCCACATACTGGTTGGGGTTCGTTCAAATTTCGAGATGCACATACGGCCATAACATGGAAACATTGTAGACTGTCCACTTCCACAAATGCATGTATTATGATTAGTCGACAATCTGAACATTACCACCTCGTCTACCACCTCTCAATTGTGAGGTTGCAGTTGTGACTTCAAAATGTCCCGGACTATGGTACGTGGTATGTACAAACATTATGTCCATTTCCCTTTTGTCGATACACTTGGAGCTTGGAGTCAATTAATGGGGTGAATGACGCTGCAGTGTCATGATGCTGTTCGCCCCATTCCCTTCTGAAAGCAAAGTATCAATTAACACACAAAAAATGTTATTTGGACCAATGAGGTTACTGGCAGTGAACGAGCACCTTTTAGAACTCCATTGAAAACCTTCAAAATTTTTGTCACCATCATCCCATAGTGGTGACTGCCGTCATGTTCCAACACCAAACTTTCAGGCGGGATCTTGTCCAGTTTTCACATCACCATCGTATAGATTCTCAACCTCACTTAACATCCTATTATGCTTAGTTGTTTCTGTGAAGCAATCTTATAATTTTTATTCTTTTAGGGCATGTCTTTATATTGTGTGTTAAAATTACTGACCAAATGCCTTGGGCAGTAACGGTGATAAGCTAGCGGCTCCGTCCACCCAAGAGCTGGCTGACTCATTTCTTTCAGAATACCATTAGAGCTGGCTGACTCATTGCCTTCAGAATACCATTATGTCGATCTGATATGTGACATAATCCACTACACTGAGTGATGCCTTTCCATTTGCATGTAGGCAATTAAATCATGAATATCATAGTAAATTAAGCGGAAGTTTAAAGATACCTCCGGCTATTGTTGTTCAAGTAAAGTTGCAGAAATTGAGAACCACGAACCGTACGTACAATCCTCCGATCACCAACCAAAAGAAGTCTTTTGGTCTATCCAAATTCTCTCTATGTATGAGATTTGATAGAAATCACAGGCTATATTTTTTGGTAGACTAGAGACCCTTTTGTTCCCAACGTTAAATATATTATAACTTCCTCCATCAAGCAAGTTATCAGATGATGGGAAGTTATCCACTAAAAAACAGTTATGGGATTAAGAGTTGTAACTTCTTAATAACTACACACTAATTAGAATTTAAATTCAAATGGGTTACTGGATGTGGGATAATAGCATATGGGTTACTAAGTTTCCTAAAGGAAACGTCTAACATTCTCCCACTTGGCCCATATGACACAATTGGGTAATTAATACTTTAGACTGAATTATGGCCATATTAGTTAACTACTTAATCCCTTTAAGTGGAAATACCGTATACCCAAATAGAGAGTTTCAACACATGAATCATGGCGGTACATACTCTGATTAGTGAGTATTTTCTTTCATGTATTACTATGCAATCAATTCCTTCCAAGTGAGTGCTTTATTTAACATTTATTTCTTTATGAATGGACTTCTTATAAGCCATTCAAGGTCCAAATTTATAATCCCAATGAACACTTTGTCCTATATATAAAATACTTTATGTGCACAACCAAATAACTATATATATATAGACAGAAAACATGAATTTCATTTTGCAATATTCACCAAATGCTGTCCACATAAAAGAGTACATATGCCTAAACATTAATAGAACTAATTACACCCATATGCTTCACATGTTCCTTATATAAATGAGGTTACACACCTTTTGTCATGGGATCTGCAATCAGTAGCTCCGATCTTATATGCTCAATGACTACCTTGCATTCTTGAACATTTTCTTTCACAACAAAATACTTTATGTCAATGTGCTTTACTTCGACTCCCACTTTTGTTGTGCTTAGAATAGAACACAGCTGTAGAATTATTACAGTAGATTCTCAATTAATGGGGTGAATAACGTTGCAGTGTCATGATGCTGTTCGCTCCATTCTCTTATGACAGCAAAGTATCGATTAACACAGAAAAAATGTTATTTGGACCAATGAGGTTACTGGCAGTGAACGAGCACCTTTTAGCAGGAGTGGATCCAATATATTTTTTCAGTGGTTGCACATAAGAAATTATTCGCAAACTAAATTTTAACTTTATATGACTTTCACTAGATTGACCTCCAAATTTTAAGAAAATAATAATTTCAAAAAATTTATATACCCAAACAAAAGGTTTATTATAAATTTTCATACCAGCCACACAAACTAGCACTAAGAAAATCGAGAAAGCAACAATCACTAGTGTAAAAGAAAAAAAAAAAAAAAAAGTTGAGTGGTTGCACTTGCCACCATAGGCATACTAGTGCATCTGCCCCTGCCTTTTAGCACTCCATTGAAAACCTTCAAAATTTTTGTCATCATCATCCCATAGTGGTGACTACCGTCATGTTCCAACACCAAACTTTCAGGCGGGATCTTGTCCAGTTTTCACATCACCATCGTATAGATTCTCAACCTCACTTAACATCCTATTATACTTCCTCAGTTGTTTCTGTGAAGCAATCTTGTAATTTTTATTCTTTTAGGGTATGTCTTTATATTCTGTGCTAAAATCACTGACCAAATGCCTTGGGCAGTAACGGTGATAAGCTAGCGGCTCCGTCCACCCAAGGGCTGGCTGACTCATTGCTTTCAGAATACCATTATGTCGATCTGATATGTGACATAATCCACTACACTGAGTGATGCCTTTCCATACGCATGCCATAAACCAAGACCAAAAACTGTTTGACACCCCTTCCGTACGTTATGGAAAAAGCAAGTGGGAACAACTGGCCATTACCGTCCACTGCAATAGCTATCAACAAGCTCCCCTTGTATCTCCCATAAAGATATGTACCATCTATACTGATTAGTGGTCGGGACTCGGGAGTGCTTAAAGCCCTCAATCGAAGGACCATCCCAAAACACGCGTTTAAAATCTCCACACCCGGCCTTCCAGCAGGCTCTTTCCTCTAATAGACGACTGTCCTAGGGTTTGCAACTACCAATGCATCCATGAATTTAGGGCAGTGGTTTATAAGAGTCCTCCCAAGATCCAAAGAGTTTGGCAATTGCCTTTCTCTTTGCTTCCCTAAGCTTTACAGTACGAGATTTGATAGTCCAAATGCTCATGCACAATTGCTTGAATAGTTGATACATTTATTGTCAAATTTGTCCTCACAATTGAAAAGACTGTTATTTGATATAAAACTCGAGTCCAGTTGCGGATCGTCACGATGTATAATTGGGTTCAAACAAGTGTGAGATCCTTTTAGAGATGAAACCATCCATAGGTTATGTGCCTTTTGCAGCGATGCATGCAGTCTCCACTGACATTCTGGAGCTTTCTTGCACTTCAAATCATACAAAATAGAACCTGAGTGTGTCACTTTAAATTGTTGATAGTTTTTCAGATGGTATATCTTCAGAGCTTGCTTGACAGTCCTCTTTTGTTGCAAACTTTGGCCAACATACAACTCCTCATGTCATACCTCCGGTGTTCACCATGGAACCCATTGACTTATAACAGCATCATCTGCCCAACACACATCCATAAATTCTGGTGAAGGTGCATCCAGATTTGAAGGTCCTGATGCTCCTATTCCATGGCCAGGTACTTTCTCATCGGCCTCCTCATTACATTGGAGTTTCAGATTGATTTCTCTCCATCTCGTCATCATCAACCATTTCACAGTTGAAACAAGTAAGCGATGCCAAAACGCGATGATGCTCACAGGATACCATATCTAGGAAGGCATCCAAATTTACATCACCTAATCAGTGTTTAGTGGTAGGTCCCACAAATTGATATGATGGCACTCCACGGTTAGCCTGAGTGCTAGGCTCCACAACATCAGATGCAACAACCCCACCATCAAGGTCCCACATTTTATTATTTTTTCTTACCCTTATTTATTTATTTAAAAAAAAAAAAAAATCTTTATTTCTTCAAGCCTGAAACGAAGACAGACCACCTTACAGTCAAAGTTTAGCTCAAGCCTAAGGAAACAATTTTTTTCCTGTTCAAGCCTATTGAAAATCAATATGCATACACATTGGAAACCACTGGATGTTTTACGAGGGAAAATAAGGATATAACAATATTTAAACACATACGTACATGTATATATCTATGTGTGTGTATGTGAGTGTATTTATATATAAAATCTGAACGAATCCTAAAAGCCCTAAGAAATCAACGAGCCGAAGACTTACAATAGAAGTGAAGGCAATGGCGATATAGGAATTTAGGAGACATTGCAACCATTGGAATTTGGGACTTGTCCATGGGAACCACCCTTGGCTTTGGTAGGCATAGGACTGGCGCTAATAGTAGACACTTTGATACGGGATTTGAAGGCTCTATTGTTTCACTTATTTTGAACCTGCTTTTTTCTCATCAAGGGATCCCAACCCCACTGTTGCGTTGATAATATATAGATAGTGTTTGAGAATACACTCCCAGATGAAATAGGAATAAACCCCATACTTGCTTCATTTTAGGAGCTTTACTTCTCTGATTCACGACAGTCCATGCTCTCTTCACTATTTTGCTAGGCTCCACCATCAACACTAAAAATGCTGAGAGTTGTCTGAGGTTTTTAAAATCTGTCACCCCAAATCAACCTCAATTAGACTGTAACCTGCTGGCTTCTTTAATCTTTTATCCTGAATTATTCTCCTTAACTCCACGGCATGATTCCATCTTCCAGCAGCAACATACATATTCGACAACGAAATGTAATACCCAACATTTTCAGGTTCCAATTCAAAGAGAAGTTCTGCAACTTCTCTCCCCATCTCGAGATCTCCATGATAGTTGCAAGCACTTAGCAGGGCACCCAAGATGCCCTGTTCAGGCTGGTTTGGCATCCGCTTGATAAATTCATAAGCCTCATGAAGCCTTCCAGATCGACCCAGCATGTCAACCATGCACACATGATGCTCAGTAGCAGGATCCAATCCGAATTCCTCCAACATATGGTTGTAATATCCGAGACCTTCGTTGACAAGCCCCGAGTGGCTGCAAGCTGATAGAAGGCTCATAAAAGTGCTATTAGTTGGTCTAACTCCGAACTTGCACATTTCATGGAACAGTTCAATTGCTTTCCTGCCATTACCATGGAACCCATATGCAGAAATCATAGAATTCCAAGCTACGACAGACTTTTCTTGTACATTTCGAAATGTTTGGAAAGCAATGTCCAATCTTCCGCAATTGCTGTACATATCCACAAGTGCTGCAGTTATAAAATAATTTCTTTGATAACCTAACCGAAACACACAACCATGAATTTGCTTCCCATGTCTTAGAACTCCTAGTTGAGTACAAGCCGAAAGAATTCCCACAATGGTGATCTCATTAGGTTCAAATTCAAGACAACGAAATAGTTCTAGTGCTCTTCTACCATCCTTATTCTGAGAAAGAGCAGAGATCATGCAATTCCATGAACATAAATTACGATAAGTACTGAAACTAAACACTGATCTTGCACTTTCAATTTCTCCACATCTGCCATACATAGTAATAAGTGCATTCTGCACACGGGTATCTGATCCTACCAAAGTTTTAAAAGCAAGCCCATGAAGATATTTCCCCACAAAAATTAATCCGAGATTTCCACATGCTGAAATAACACTAACAAGAGTAATGGCATCGTGACTGACAAAGGTTTCCTTTCTCATTAAGTTGAAAGTTTCTACAGCTTTCTGAAAATAGCCATTCTGTGTGCAGCCTGCAATGACAGTATTCCAACAAGTAATATCGGCCACAACAGAAATTCTCCGCAGCAATGAGAAAGAAGCTGTCAACTCTCCACAATTAATGTACATGAACATAAGGGAATTGACAGCAAGTATATTGTCTGAAAACCCCAACTTTAACTGCCAACAGTGAATTGATTTCCCAAACTGGAGAGATTCAAGGGAATTACAGGAAGGAAGAATTGCCAAAAGAGTTGCCAAGCTGCATCGTGAACACAAAAGGAGTAGTTCCTTAAATAGATTTTGAGCTTCTCTAGAGTGCCCATTTAGAGAATATGCAGAGATCATTGTATTCCACTGAGACCAAGTCTCTTTCAGGTGTGGCCTTGAACAAGAGCTCAGCCCTCTTTACGTCATTGCATTTTGAGTACATGTCCATCAGGCTGTTTGTCACCAACAAAGATGATCCCAATTCTCTCCGAATTGTGAATCCATGAGCAGTTATTCCTTCTCCCAATAGCATTAATTCTGCACAATGTGCAATTATAGTAACTAAAGTAACTGAATCAGGTTGAACAGACCCTGTAAACTGCATTTCACGCAGATGGTCAAATGCTTCCAAACTCTTTCCATTTAAGGTTAATCCATCAATTATCGCATTCCACGAAATCACATCCTTATATCTCATTCCTCTAAAAATGGTCACTGCCACATCAATGCCTCCGCACTGAGAATACATGGAAATAAGGGAGTTTGCAACTGAAATGTGAGAATTGTCCCCAAAACCCAATTTAAACACCAACCCATGAATTACTTGACCAGAAACCAGATCTGCCGAACAAGCACATGCAGATATAGCACACAAGAGACTTACATTATCCGCTCGTTCTCCACAACAAGCCATCTCGTTGAAGTACCATAGGGACTTGTCAGGATTATCGTTATAAAGAAACCCACTCATCATTGAATTCCAAGAAACAGTGTCTCTACAGTTCCATTTCTTCAAACATACACACCGAAGAGCTCAAGTCACAACATTTCATGTACATATCCGTGAGAGCATTACATAGAAAGGTATCTGAAAGCATCCCCGCCTTTAGACTTAAACCGTGAAGAACCTGACCTCGTATCAAGTCATTCATCTGGGATAACACTGATACGACAATTAAAAGAGTCGTCGAATCAAACCCGCTTCCCTCTTCCATCATTGCCACAAAGAAATCCAGTGCACACCTAAAATACCGATTCTCAACAGAGGCGGTGATCATTGCATTCCAAAGTATCACATCTCGGTGAAGAATTTCATCAAACAGAGTGCATGAAGAGCCGAGATCGCCGGTTCTGGAGTAGGCAATGAGAAGAGAGGTGGAAATGGGCAAGTAAGCAAGAGCACCTATCTTGAGGATTAAACAATGCACAACGATGGCAACTAAATTGTCGGGTCTTAGGGTGGAGGATTTAAGTAGATGAAGAGCATAGTGAAAGCGGGTGTCTTCCAAATTTTGGTGTCTCTTCAGCATTTCGTCGAATGGTTGGAAGACAGTGGAAAAATGGGAATAAGTGTGCAAATACAGAGGAAGATGAGCCGTAGGGGGTGATAAAAGAGGAGATAAGTTGATGGGTAACAAGGCATTTCTGTGTTTCTGGTGAAAATTGTGAGAGAGGTAGTGAAAGGGTAGGAGGAATCGAGAAACTCTACTTGGGCAGATATGATGCAGAGATGATGATTCTCTTAGTCTGGGTCTTAAGAAGGTTGCGTTTGATGTCTGTTTAACAGCTTTTGTCACTTTTGTCTCAACTGCCCAACTGCCCATAGCCCTCTTCAGTCTTGGGCTCTTGGCTACTAGTGGTCTCATAGAGTGTTCATGTGCATCTTCAAAATCTCATAATAAGCTCATGCAGTCTGTTTAACCGGCAATCTTCTTTTATATTTGTTTTTATTTTCCACAGATGGGACGGAAAATAATGCTAATAATGAGTGGTTGATCCTGCTTTTACTATTTTTTGAAGTTTGGTTCGTTTTCTGTCCCTGCGGGGTTAGTTAAGTGGCCGTTCAAGTTTTGGGTGTGTCTCTAAGTGTCATCGTTTTGATTTCTCGTGGTTATAGTTAGAGTATCTCTAACTATGAGGCAAAATGTGAGAGAGAGCCATTTTTTGCCTCGTGTGAAAAGTAAGTGCTCCAATGGGTGATACATTTGGTGAGGCAAATCATGAGCTATATTTGTCTCAAGAAATGACTCACATGCAAATATGCCATATCATTCTCCAATAAATGGTTGGAGGGTGGAGGGAAAGGTGGATGAGACAAAAAAGAAAAAAAAAAAAGAAAAAAAAAGGGCTCACACGCATTGGAGCAATAACTCTTTTCATGTCATGCATTTTCACTGTAGCAATACATTTTTACATTGTAATGGTAAAAAAATAGATATAGTTCACCTAAATACGTCACTAGGTTAGAGATGCTCTTACTTGTGCAAGTATGAGGCATCTCATGTTGGCCATTAAAAGATTAGTCTGGATTCAAATCTCCACAGAAGTAGTGTTTAGAATACCCTAATCATTTATCCCGAAAAAAAAAAAGGAGAGATGTTATTTCTTGGGTGGCGTTATTGCTAGAGCTCAAAACATTTTTGCGATAGCTCCTAAAATTATGATGATTTGGATGGACTGTTTTACCCTCCAAAGACAAAGAGACCCAAAACTTGCCATTTTTCTCCCTCCTCTTCCCTTGATTATGGTTCACTCTCTGTCTCACCTTATTGTCTCTGTGTGGGGTATTTTCGGATAACCAACGAACCATTAACACGTGGTCGCCCTCAATCATATGACCTGAAGACCGAAGAGGAGCTCGGGCCACGAGATCAATGTTCTCGAACGAATGCACTCTCGGTGGAGAAACCCCTCGGTTCCTAACTATGCTAGCCCTCGACAACGTCATATCCATCTTCTCGGTCTCATTTCTTTGGCGGAACTAGTGTTCGGCATTCGTTTTTGCCCACGTGATTAGCATGAGCCTTCGACCTGTTCGATAAAAGAAGTTCAGTCGTGATCAGAGCACGTTCCTAACAACTGAGTCAGGGTTGAACAATTGTCAGTGACCAGGCCTAAAAACCCTAAGTTGACCGTAGTTGGGTCGAAACCCTAAGTTAATTATGGTCGGTTAAAATGTTAGCCTAGCCCAAAACCTAGTTCTTCCTTATAAAAGGAACACTATTCATTCTAGACAAGGTAAGTATGCCACAACATAAAACCCTAGAAATTTCCCTCTTTTTGTTCTTTCTCTCTCTCTAAACATTGAAACTGATTTGAGTGTTGGAGGGTTTTAGGTCAGAAAACCCTCGAGTTCCCTTGACGGTTCTCTTTGTTTTCAAGTTACTGTTCACTGGAGAATCGAACAGCACTGTTCATCGGAGCACCTAGTGCTATTGTTCATCGAGCCACCTAGCGCCACTATTCATTTAAGAGCCCAAGTGCTATCTTAGACTCTACAACTTTCTTCGACCACCGTGCCATGGCACTCTAGATTGTCTGACCATCGTAAGCAAAGCGTTCCGCCAACTGTCTGGATTTTTCCTTGTACAGTTTGGAGCCGTCTGTAGGAAATCGAGCAGAAAGCCGTTATCGGAGCTCGACTTCTCGCTTTTATAAATGGTTGTTGGCCCAAATAATCAACCCTAGAGGGGGGTGAATTGGGTTGATGCAAAATAAATAGAACTTTTAAAACTTTTGCAAAAGTAGTAAATTAAACAATGATGCAAATAGCACAATTAATTAAAGCAAATAAATGTGAGAGAGTTAGAGAAATCAAACACAAGATATAACAAGGTTCGGTTCTCCCGCCTACATCCTCGCCTCAAGAACTCCGCTTGAGAATTCCAAATCCACTAACCAATCTCCTTCACAGGTGGATATCAAACCTTTACACAATCTCCTTCACGGGTGGAGAACAAACCTTTACAACAAATAAATTCCCTTTGCTCAACAAGGGTTATGCCCAACCTCAATCTCTCACAAAGATAGATATGAATTTAGTACAACAAAAAATCCTTCTTGATAGGGTGAATGAAGAATTAAGCTTAATATAATATCATATGAACAATGAAAGCTCAAGTTTGTGGATCTAAGGCTTGATAATGAATATGAAGAGTATAATCCTTTTCCTATTGTTGATCCATTATACCAAAGTGTTTGAGACACCATTTATGTAGCCTTGGATGGTTTATGACCGTTTGGTAGCAGCCCTTTTGAAAATATAGCCATTGGAACACTTTTCGGGTCAAATTGCATTTTGAAAACTAGCCGTTATTATGTTAGAACAAAGATTTCAGCCGGCTGAAAATACTTTCAGCCGTTTCAAAAACATTTTCAGCCGTCTCAAATGAGCAGTCTGAAAATTCCAGAGAAGGTTCAAAAGGTCTCTTCTTGGTTTGACTTTCAGCCTGTCTTAAAATAATTCTCAACCATCTTCAAAGTTATGTTTCAGCTGTTTGAAAATTTTCAGCCTTCTCAAATGAGCCGTCTAAAAATTTTCAGCCTTTTCAAAGTTGACTTTCAACCTTCTCAAAGTTTCAGCTTTCTCAAACTTGATTTTTAGCCTTCTTAAATGAGCCGTTCAAATGTCCAAGTCTTCAATATCTTTAAGTCTTCACTTCATGGGGTTCTTTGAGAGTTGGGATTTTCTCTTCTTTGAGGCTCCTTTCTTTTCTTGTTCCTTTTGGCTTTCTTTTCACATTTGAGCATAGAAAAACCTAGCTTATAATGATCAACTTAAATGATAAACATTAGCCCATAACTATCAATGCTTTGTTATCATTAAAATCATAAAATATTCATGGAATGAAACCTTAAGGCTAACATGAGGCAAACCAGATCTGGGACAACATACAATGAAGTGGAGACTGCTTATAATACGAATACTATCATTCCTACATTACCCCGAGGTGGCGAACGCCATCTACGTAGAGGAGATTAGCAGACCCATCGTGGACTAGGAACAACATAGTGGCGGCGCTTGCAGTGAGAGAGACAAGCCTTAGAGTAAGATTACTTCAACCTTAGGGAGCTCACCATTCACGCGGCACACCCGCTTTGTAACGCAATCTAGAAGCTTTAATGAGCCGATAGTGCCCGAGGACACTAGTCTGAAAAAAGCCAAAGTAAGGTTAATTATGTGACTCCCGAACACAGAAACCTTGTGACCAAAGAGCCCAATTAAATATCTGGGAAGAGCTTAAAGATCTCAAAGGAGCCCGAGCTTTGTAATCCAAACTACTTGCAAGTCGGTTGCGACACGGTATATTCTTTCCTTTCTAAGCTTCATTTATTTTTATAAATTAAAACGTCACATGAGTAGCATACAATTATGGTGATTATCTCATGTTTAATTATTGATATCACCTTATCCAAGGACATAATTCACTGAAGCCGAGCCAATTACTAAAATGCTCATGCCTAAACAAAAATGCAAGTGTACCAAAAATTAGCTTAACAAATTACTGATGCTTGGTTCTCGGTTTAGTCCATTTCTCGGTTCTTGTCTATATAACTAATGCTTGGTTCTTCAGAGTTGGGCACACTTCTCACTTTCTCACTTGTGTGACAGCCTACCATTAGCAGATTGCAAGAATTGGCAATTAATGTGTTATCTTGACTTGAGATAAAATATATATATATATATATATATATATAAGGGAATAGGTGTATTTGACATTTACATGGGGCCCATAATTTTTGAAGCCAACAAGTTACCATGCTGACATAAAAATGTTGTTTTGCCATCACTATTTAAGTTGGCTCCTGGGCAATGATGATCTTAATGCTCTTTTTTTTTTTATTTAAATTTTTTAAAAGCAAAAGATGATAAAAAAATTCATGTTGCTGGGTTACAATAACCCATCTCAATACAATGAATTATGCACTTAGAGTTGACCTTATGATTGCGTAATGTCCAATTTTGGTGTGGGACACACCTAACGACTCGAGTAAGGCCGCATGATTAGTCCAAGCTTATTTTTATGTTGGATGAACTTATTATCATTTCAAGTCGGGAGAGATTATTTTTCTGTATATTGGTCGGGTTCGATCTTCCGAGATTATTGTGTGTATTATTTTATTTTGAATGAGCTCCTGATTTCTCTTGTTAATCAAACCAACCGAGCACATGTATGATGACCCACACATGCACCAACAATGTTAATTGCCATGCAATACGTGGACCTATAAGAGCACCGAGACCATGGCATCGAGTTATAATTTATCATTAAAACTTGGGGTGAGCCACGTGCAAGGCACGTGACCGAGGTTTAGGAGAAGGTATTGAAAAAGCTTTTGTTTTCTGGCGGTTCTGTTTTTGTCGCCCTCTCTTTAACTCATATAAGAGTCACTGTTTATCCTATTGGAACTCTGTGTATTAAATTATGAAAAAGAGTGCTTTCTTTCTTTCTTTCTTTTATTTTTATTTTTATTTTTTAGTTATATTATATAGGAAAGTCTAAAGTGTTTAATTTGATTGGTTAGGTGACTTAAGTTTTATATGACTCAGGAGGGGCTACACTTTGAGCATGGGTATGCAAAGAGCTTAGCTCATTTTGCTGCAAATCTGCAGCCTCTTTCTTGGGAAGTTGCTTTGACGCAGAAAATGTGGATAAATTCATTGGGGTTCGGATAACCCTAACACACGTGTCATGGCCAAGGCATCACATTCGAATAAATCCATTGCAGTTCAAAGTGTTCTGCACTTAGTAATAACAATTATGTGTCTAAGTCGGTAAAACATTGTCTAAATCCATAATTCGAAGTCCATGCATCAAATAAAGTACATAAGAATAAAATGTATACTTTAAAATAGAGCATATTCAAGGACCACCATTAACAACTTCCCTAAATTATTAGCAGCATGTTCCTTCTCAAAAATTAGTCATTTGGGGTGGAAAATTTGTCAGTAAGTCCGAATCCTAACTTCATCAATGACAGTTGGTTCCAAATCAAAAAATATAGCTCTGTGCGAATGATATTGCTGAGAAAATTCTACACCGATTTAATGCCTTCATGGATCCCATTTGGGCTGATTTAAATTCCTCAAAATTTTTTTAATATATTAGGCACATTGTCAATAGAGGTAACAATAATGAGGTAGTAGTCAATACATAAATGACCATGAAAATTGCATTAAATCATTTATATCATTTCTCTGATTTTCTAATATAGCATAGAATTAAATAGGTTTGTGATTACTGTCACACCCCATTTTTGCACCACCTTACTAGGGCTCATCATTTCATGCATGTTTTTGTTTTGTTTTTGAGTCTAGTCACTTGCATTAGTTTTCTAGAGTCACAAGGACAATGGATATGAATTTTGGTTCAAATTGGAGTTGATCTTGAGGGATAATAAGAGCTTTTGTGACTTGAGGGGCATAATCGTCTTTTAAGTCCCAAACTTTTCATTTGACCTTGGAATGATCTCCAAATTGTCAATTGGAGTTCATATGGATGCATAAGAGGTATTTTTAGTGTCAATTTGGTAAGTCAATGGCTCGGGATTAAAATGGCTCGATGTGGTTCAAGTTGGTTAATTGACCCTTCCTTGGGTTAGCTCTAATTGACTCACAATTACCAACCAAATCTTTTCAAATTGACTTTCATTAGTCATCATTTTACCCTCAAAAGTGTTTCATGAAGTTCAATTTTGATATGGCCTGATGATGAGTTTAGTGTGGTTATTTACGGATTATCCTTGAAGAATTAGTGCGAATCACAGCATGAGATTTTTGGTTAAAATGAAAAGAAAATTATTTTATTAAATTAGCCATTTTTATTATGACACTAACACGTGTACGTATGTGATGAGTGTGTGTACGCACATACGATACATGTGCATGCGTGTTAGCGGTCAGTCTCCCAATTTTTATAAAAGACAATTTCCTTTTCCTATTCAGATTAGAAGTCTTTTATCATTATAAAATACCTTTTGATTATTCTCCAAGGAAACCTAGTCCAGGAAGGAAAGGTAAACTCCAGATTTCAGCTATAAATACTCTCTTAATGTCTTTAAACAAGAGGAAAGAGAAGAGGGTTTGGAGGGAGTGAAATTCGTCATAATTCAACAGCAGATTTTCTGAAAACCAGCAGTCGTATTTTAATCATAAATTTTTCATCCGAAGTCAGAATTTGATGAAATTGGTCTTGTTAGAAAGATAATTCAATTCTCTACAACTTTGTATTTCACAAGCTTTGTCCAAATCCAACGTTTTCATACCCAAAAATGCGATTGAAGTTTCTGCTGCTGCAAAGTGACGAGAATCACTTTTTCTTTTCTCTTGTTCTCTTTTTGTTTTCTATTTCTTTTCAAAGTTGAGTGAGTTTTGATCTCTTTGCTGTGATACCACTTTGACAAAGAGGAGGATTCGTGTTGGTTTGATTCACTCTAAAGACCTGAGGAGCCACGAACAATTACAAACACAAGGGGAGCCACTTCCTAAGGTATTCTCCTTCTCTATTCAAGCTTAAACTAGGTTCTCATATGGGTTAGGCTTATTGCATGTTAAAGGTGACTTTTTTATCATGTATTAACACTCTAGCTAGTTAATATACATGGAATATCTATTTTTTATCTACTGTTTAGCATGCTTTAGGGCTGTCCTTTAGGTTTTTAATGCATAGTTATGATTCTTGTGCTCCTGTTTGTCCTTGTGCTAGGATTAATGTCATTGCATGTTAGAGTTAGGATTTTCATCATGTTATATTGCTTTAGTTAGTTAATATGCATGATTTAATTTCTGTTTAGTTGGGTTTTAGCATGATTAAAGTATGTTTTGTATGTTTTTAAGCATATTTGTGAGTTTAGGGTTTTAGAGTCATTGTTTCGTGTTTGTTTTCATATAGCATGATAAGGTAGACTTTTTTATTTGGTTTTTCTTCGTGTTTGCTGTATATGTTTTTCATATGGAGTAAACATGATAGTTTTGCATGCATGTTATTATGTTTTAGGGTTTTTATGCATGATATGGTTCTAGGAATATGTTAGGACTTATTATTGTTCGCTGTGTTGCTGTTAGCATGCTTAGTGGATGATTTTTAGGCCATAATACTATTATGTCCAGATTTGCATGTTAGTGTTTTTGCATGATTTTGAGCACTTGTAAGGGTGCAAATAGGTGTGGTATTTGTCCTATGGCAAATAGGGCTGCTTATGTCTGAAATGGCTAAATGCTTGGAGCTAATTGCGCTCAAGTAAGTGGGTGTGAAGGTGCCCCAATTCACCTTTCTTCTTAACTCATTCTCTTCTCCCTATCTAGGGTTAATTTTTAATACAAGTCCTATGGTTTAATTAGAGGTTTCCTTAACCAACAAAATTCTGGTTTTTATTAAAGTTTCCATTTTGTGGATTTCTTTCCTAAAATCAAACTTTCTATCATATTCAACTCTTTTGATCAAATAAGGAAACCTAGGGTTTTTACCATAGGTTTGTATTAGGATTTAACCTTAGTTCTAATCGAACTACGTGGACTTTGATCCATGTATTTCGTTGCATGGTACGTAGGCGCTCTTCGTGAGGCTCAAGTCCGTTCTAGGATCCAAGCATCCTAGGTTTATTTATGTTTTCTTTTCTTCTTTTTATTTTCTGTTTTTACTTGCTTATTATGCATGGATGGATGAATGAAATATATGATATGCATGCAATTCTTGTGATGATATACTTGCTGATTTTTGTATGGAAAGACTTTAATTTAGCCCAAATGAACTGAGAGACCGAAAGGGTGACATGGGTGCCTATAGGCTTTGCCTAGAACCTTCCCATGTCATAACTTAGCCTCCGAATCCCCGATTTCTTTGGTTTTCAAAAGATTGGTTTTTGCCTTTCCTTTTTTTATGGAGTCATTCAAATTGTTTTCCTAAAACAAACTATTTTTAGGGTTTTCCTTGTTTCCTTTAAAAAATAAGGTGGCGACTCCTTTCCTTTTTCTTTTTCAAACCCACTTTCTTTTCAATCCCTCGTGGGCCCAATTTCCGGGGTTCACAATTACCATATTCATCAAGTGGTGCATCATGATCATAAGAACTTGTAATATAGAAGCCTCCTGCTGCGCGTCCGAAGTTGGTTCCTGGAGATACTGAAATTAACAAAAAATAATAGTAAGCAACTCGAAGACAAAATGTCAATCTAAAACCTCTTAATATAAAAAGTAATGAAAGGAAATTAAAATAATTTATTACATTATTCATGCAGCATTCATATTTAGTAGCAAGAAAGGTTTCGTGCATCAAACGAATCCGCTTAAATTTCTTTTTTTTTTTTTTAAAAATAAAAATAAAAATAATAAGCAATTTATATTACACAAAATGACACTTGGTGCGCTGACTTGAGTTGGTTGTCTTAAAACAATACCATTAGTACGCCTACGGTGATGAACTGTTATGTTAGCATTTATTCTTTCTTTTTGTTTTTGTGCATGGTAAGCTCCTCGGCCCCGGCATAGTTTTTCTTCATGGGCTTTTGTTGAATGCAAATCCTCTGCAAGGGGTCTGGATAAATTATTTACACCTCAATAGTCAGTGCATTGTAGTGTTTGATGATGATGTCCATTTATAGGACTCAATAAGCAAAGCATGTTTTTTTTTTATGTGCTTGAATTCCTCTAATTTTTGCATGTTGTTGTGTCATAATATATATATATATATATAATTTTATATTTGTTTGGAAGTTGTCAACAGCATGAGTTGGAACATTATAACTCATATGGACACCAGAAATGCCATCAATGTGACTTGTTTTTTAGATGTGCACATTTAGGTGGAAATTTTTATGACAGGGTTTTTTTTTTTTTATATATTTACAATGGCTTAATAGTACAAAGAATTCAATTTATTTATTTATTAATGAAAAAAGGAAAGGAAGATATATCATCTTTATTTGTTGTTGTCGTTGATTGCAAATCCTGAGGAAAGCTTGTGAAAGTGCGAAATATGATACACAAGTTCAGATGAGGAGGGGGAAGATATGTCACGGATTAGAAGCACAGTTCCAATACCCTCCATCATTGTTCAATCTATCACGGGGAAGTAGAGTTTGTGGTTTCTTCCAATGGCAGAATACTCAAGGGAAGAACATAGGTGACCCCATACAAATTAAACAAACAAGAATACTAACCACAGCATTTGGAAGTGGATTAATGAATGATAATGTTGCAAATTCACGAGGCGATAAACTATCCACTATGTGTTTTGTGATTAGTGTTTTTTGTTTATTTAATGTGGACGGGGTCACCTATGGTCTTCCTTTGGGTATCCTATCATTTCCTTGGGATACGTTGAACCATGGTGGAAGCTATTGGAATTGCAGGTGTAATCTGGGTCATATCTTTCGCGCCCTCATCTAAACTTGTGTATTATATTTTAGGCTGCACACATATAAATTACCATAGATATTATTAAATGTTTTTGAATAGTAGTAGAAGAATTTTTTAATAGTAAAAGTGACACTAAAAAAGTATAATAAAGTGTGTTAAAATATGATTACCTTGTACACCAGAGAGACATAACACAGTTGTATATTGCGTTTTGGGGGGTTGATTTCGTATATAGAACCCACATCTGATGAAATATGACAATAATAGAGGCCTATTTTTTTGTCACCAGCTTCTGATTAACCTAAACAAATATAGGCTTGTGAGAAAGAATCTTACTAAATTCCAATGGGTTATGATAACTAAGCAAACAAAGAGACCAAATGTTACCTTAAAGAAAGCCATAAAATCAGGCAGCTTGTTATAAAATATAATTATATAATGTTGTATTAAGATCGTTTTATACAGTAGAACTGTGACCAAGGTGCGTATGCAAATCTTGGTATTACTTAGAGCTGTTGTTTTGGCTTCTTGTATGTTCTATGGAACTCTTTGAAAAATTTTGAGTGTAATTTGCAGAGGAAGGAGTATTGTAGGATATAACTTTCAATCCTACGAACATATAAGCATCTGTTATCAAAGTGAAGATGGTATACAAATTTGAACGCTACAAACAAAGGTGTGTGGATAAATCCCGAGGTGGACATTCGGCACTTCGTAATCTCGAACTGGTGAAGCCAGCAACATGATTAGACGTATCTCGAGCTCAAAGTACTCTCAGCATGGTAATAATTGTCGATACCCTTTGTGTCCCGACCTGCGGGTCAGGACTTGAATAATCAGCAATAACAGCTATGACAACCCGAACTCCTCCAACCATGAGCCAAAGTGAGTAACGGGTCCAAGCTCAACATGAAGGAAAACACGTGAATAAAACAGCTATCGCGTAACAAACGGGCAGTCAGTTATTCCAATTACGATTCAAAGCTAACTATAGTTAGCTAACCCTGGTCACACAGTTATCAACTGGGCTCAGGTTAAACTTAACCAAAGGAAAACCGCTATCTAACCAAACCATGGTTAGATCTAGATACAATTATAAATAGAACTGTTCCAAGCCTGATGAAGGTAGGCGGTATAATAACCCTAGTCTAAAATCCTCCCTTTCGCTATACACAGTCATCTGACTTAGGCATCGGAGAGGTAACGACCAGACTCTCTTCGGTCATCCCTTAACGGTGTGCTCATTGTGTGCAGGTCAATCCGCAGGTGAAGGCATTGCTTCGTTTAAGTCAACCTATACTCTTCGTACGGGAAATTACCTCGTACAATTTGGCGCCATCTGTGGGAACCATCGCGATAGATGGCATCACCACCTTCGACCACCCTAGGTCGGACCAAATCTGGAGCAACTTTCACTAGGAATGACATGGCAACCGGAGGAAATGGCGGAACACGACTGGCTCTTCCATATCCCACAACGGTGGCAGCATTGCCACCTCTACTCGGTGGGTTTCCACCATAGTCCTCCCATCAACTCTCTCCGAAGATTTCGGCCATCCTGCAGACTTTGGATGACCAACTAGGCTTACGGGCCATTTATGATCGAGCAGTGGCAAATAACCCCAACTCCGTGGCAGTGGTAGAACTGTTGGCCACCATGCAAAATCAGATCCAAGCAGTTCAGCTTGAACGTTTAGCGGTGGAACAGAGTTATCGCCATTACATCCACCCTATAGTCGCGCACGGGAAAACACTAGAGTTGGACTCAGCAAGTCACACTAACTGCCAGAACAACTCACGTCGCCAGGATAGCTCGGCCGAAAATAGGCATTCTTATCCTCATCATTTTGACCATGATGGAAGATACAGATCTCCAGTTGTTGAAAGAAAGACGCCTGAGCGTAGGAATTACGGAGCTAGGGACAACATCATTCTACGACCTAACAGCCCAAGGTGTTCAGGAAGGTCAGAGCATCGTCACGGAATTGACAGTAGAGGTTGAGAGCGCAAGACTAAAAAAATTCTACGTCGATCAAGGTCTGTAGATCGGGAGTGGGAACACTATTCGATGAAAGGCCACCAAAAACGCTCCCGATCTTTGGTTGATGGCGAGTCAGGTATTTCAAAAAGGTTACGAAATCACTACGGAGAACCGCCAAATCGAACTCATAGCTCAGCTATAGTCCGCTACTGTTCTCAAAGTGGATACAGTTCACTCCAATCCCTCGAGGTTATTCTGAAATTACTTTTACCCCTTACTCGCTTTTCATAGACCCTGTTCATCATCTAAATTATTATTTGCAACATATGTCATTGTATATGGGGAATGAAGGTTTCTTGTGTAAGATTTTCCCTATGAGCCTAGGGGAAGTGGCTTTGAAATGGTGGGCCAAGATCCTAGACAAGTCTATTAATAGTTGGGTCGAACTGAGCAAGCTATTTAAGAATCGTTTCATTACTAGCTGCAAATTTGCAAAAACCATACAAAACTTATATGAGGTGAGACAGAATCATGACGAGGGTATTCGGGAATATTCACAACAGTTCTGGGAAATTTACAATGAAATTGATGATGTTGTAGAAAAGAATGCAATGGATCTTTTTCGTCTTGGGCTGAAGAAACCATCCCTATTGTTCAGCGAACTCACCTTAAATCCTCCAAAGCAGCTCTCTAAGCTACTCCATGTTATTAGGAAATATGCCGAACTAGACGATGTATATTGCAAGTCCAATATGAAAAACAGTGAACTTGAGGAGAAGAAAAATGATTCCCAAACTCATAGGAATCAATCCCGAGAAGATTGAACAAGGGGAATAAGCAACCCAAACCAAGCCATTCTCACAGTTTTCACTCTACCAATCTACAAGTTGACGAAGGCAGTTGAAGATAGAGATTTCTTCGAAAAACCCAGGCCAATGGCTCAAGACCCCGATAAGAGAAATAAAAAATTGTAATGCAGTTACCACAAAGACCACGGTCATAAGACTAAGAACTGCAAAACTCTGAAGTACAAGCTAGAAACTTGGGCGAAGGAAGGCAAGCTTAACGAATTCATAGATCGAGGGGAAAAAGCTGGTCAGTCTGGGGAAAAGAATCTTGACCCAAAAAATGTGCAGATTAGGCAACAAAAAGTACTGGGAACAATTGATGTCATCACAGGAGGGTACGAGTCAACTGCCCTTTTAGCCGACCAACTGCGGGCCCAGTACCGAAAAGCTTGTCAGGCCGTAGAAATTAACGAAGTGATAAGTGAACCGACCTTAGTTCCATCAAATGAGGGCTCCAGTCAGAAAACTCTCTTCTTCAAGGAGGACGAGTTCAGTTCGGGTGTGCAACACCCACACAACGATGCTCTGGTAGTTCGCATACTGATAGCCAACTATGATGTTGGGAAGGTTTACGTTGACAACGGGGCGTCAGTGAATATTATGTTTCAGAGGCTCTTCGAAAAACTTGGGCTAGAAGAATCTAGCCTCAAACCTTCTCATGTCAATTTAAGAGCTTTTAACGGCAACACCACCCTCCCCCTTGGCAAAATTACATTGGCTATACGGGCGGGTTCCGTGCAAACGATGGAAACTTTTATCGTGATCTGAGAGCGGTCAGCATACAATGTCATATTGGGTCGGCCATGGATCCAATCGATTCAAGCTGTCCCCTCCTCATATCACCAATCAATTCGTTTCCCTTGCCCCGAGGGAATAATGGAAATCAAAGGAAGTCAAGCTGTAGCTCAGGAATGTTTCCTAATTGAATACACTGGACATTTAGCTCCAACCACTAAAAGCTTGAAATCCAAGATCCCCAGACTACCCAATACCAAAAGACTGATGTACCCGAGTGTGTCCCGATCCAAAAAAGAAGGCAAAGAAGAGCTCAGACCCGTTATAGCAACGAAAGGTGGGTCGGCTGGGGGTCGAAGAGACTTGTTCAGAACCAGCTGACCGCACAGGAGAGGAACTGAGGAAAATGATAATTGAACTGTCCAATCCGGAAAAATTCTTTTGGATCGGGTGCAACCTTCTCGAAGAAGAAGCCGCTGAGCTTTTTCAATTCTTGGCGGCGAATGTCGATGTTTTTGCCTGGTCTCCCCACGAAATGCCTGGAATAAAGCCTGAGATCATCACACACGAACTACAAGTCAATCCTGCCAATAAACCCATTGTCCAAAAACAAAGACGATTAGCAAGTGAAAGAGCTCAAGCAGTGTCTGAGGAAGTTGATAAGCAATTGAAAGCTGGATTTATAAGGGAAGTGAAATACCCGATCTGGATATCCAATCCGATATGTGTCAAAAAGAAAACCGGAGACTGGAGAGTTTGCATCGATTTTACTGACCTCAATAAAGCATGCCCTAAAGATAGTTTTCCCCTACCCAAAATAGATCAATTGATAGACTCCATCTCGGGATATGATAGGATGAGCATCTTTGATGCATTCTCAGGGTATCACCAGATACTTATGGTACAGTATGATTAGGACAAAACTGGTTTCATCACTCCAATAGGCACGTACTGCTACAAAGTCATGCCATTGGGGCTAAAAAATGCCGAGGCAACCTATCAGCGGTTAGTAAGTCGTATGTTTGACGGACTCATTGACAAAAATTTAGAAGCCTACGTTAATGATACCATAGTTAAAAGCAGCACGGGCAAGGACCATCTGACAGACCTTACTGAAGCTTTCTCACAACTTAGAGAGTTTGGTATGAAGTTAAACACTAAAAAGAGTTCTTTTAGGGTTGGCTCGGGAAAATTTTTGGGTCATCTAGTCTCACGAAGGGGAATAGAAGCCAATCCCAATAAAATCGATGCTATTAGAAATTTGAAAATGCCTACAAGGGTCAGGGATGTTCAGCAGCTCAATGGCATGGTGGCAGCACTTAGTAGGTTCATCTCAAGATCTTCAAACAAATGCCATTCGTTTTTTCAAGTACTGAAAAAAAGATGACAATCGACCTAGAATACCGAGTGTCAAGAAGCTTATTTCCAGTTGGTAGACCATCTCGAAAAACTTCCAGTTCTTATTCATCCTCATCTAAGGGAAACATTGTACCTATACCTAGCTGTCTCCGCTCATTCTCTTAGCGGTGTCTTAATTGCTCAAAGAGGAACCAAACAAAAGCCGATCTACTATATAAGCAAAACATTACTGGATGCCGAGACACAATATCTACCACTTGAAAAGCTACTTCTCGCTCTGGTAACGGCTTCACTCAAGTTACATCACTACTTCCAGTCCCATCCCATCATCGTACTTACAAACTATCCACTGAAAGATATTTTGAGAATGGCTGATCTTTCAGGTCGAGTTTCAAAATGGGGGGTAGAGCTTAACGCTTATGACATTCATTTTCAACCCCGCACTACAATCAAAGGATAGATCTTGGCAGACTTTATTACCAAGTTTACTGATCCAAATTCCAGTTCGAACATGACAGCACTTAACACCTCTCTGTCCGAACTGGGGGGAGAAAGGACCAAATAGGAGCTCAGAATAGATAGCACATCGAATGGAAAAGGTGCCGGGCTGGGGATCGTGTTGATAGCACCATACAAAGAAGTCATCGAGCAGGCAATTAGGCTTATGTTCCTGGCCTCAAACAACGAAGCTGAGGATGAAGCTGTAATAGCTAGATTGGGAATTGCCCGAGCTACAGGGGTTAAAGAGCTCACAGTCTATAGTGACTCTTAGCTCGTCGTAAATCAGTTAAACAGGGAATACGAAGCAAAGGATGATAGAATGAAGGCATAGATGCTAAAAGTTTGGGAAGTTGCATCTGAGTTCGAAGATATTGAGTTCCGACGTTTTATCAGAGATTAAAACAAACATGCGGACGGATTGGCCGCCCTGGCAGCTGCCCTGGAGACTAGCAACCCAAGGACAATACATGTTGAAATTCTCTCATCACCCAGCATTGGGTCAGACGAAATTGTGTTGGATATTGAAATATCGTCTCCAAGTTGGATGGATGAAATCATCGCTTACCTACAGAGAGATGAGTTGTCAAAGGACAAACACCAAAGATACCGAGTTCGACTCAAGTCAGCACAGTTTTGGTTATCTCCAGCAGGGAACTTATACAGAAGATCATACTCTGGGCCTTACCTTAAATGTGTTCACCCTGATCAGGTCCGGAGCTTACTTTCCGAGCTACATGAAGGCTCATGCGGTGGACATATGGGTAGTCAATCTCTAGCCCATTGTGCTAGTTCACAAGGATTTTGATGGCCGTATATGCAAAAGGATGCGGTGAAATATGTCAGAAAATGCTCAAAGGGCCAGTTATTCGCTGATAAAATCCACTAACCTGCTCAAGAATTACACCCATTGACGAGTCCGTGGCCTTTTGCTCAATTGGGAATTAGACCTAGTAGGTTCCTTACCCCCAGCGTGGAGAAAAAGAAATTATTTGTTCATCGCCACCGATTATTTCACAAAATGGGTGGAGGTAGTAGCGTTAGCATCGATCAAAGATTCCGACATCATCAAGTTCCTATGGGAGAACATAATCACTAGGTTCGGGATTCCTAGGGCTTTCATCTCGGACAATGGAACTCAGTTCAATAGTAAGAAGACAAGACAGTTCAGTTCAGATTATGGCGTTCAATAGTTCTATTCTAACCCAAGCTACCCACAGTGCAATGGCCAGGCCGAAGCCACCAACAAGATTATAGTTGCGGGAATCAAAAAGAGGTTGGACGATGATAAAGGATCCTGGCTTGACGAACTGCACACCATCCTTTGGGCATACAGAACTATGCCCCGAAGGTCAATAGGTGAAACACCGTTCTCATTAGCCTTCGGCATGGAAGCAGTAATCCCAACTGAACTAGGTCTACCCAGACTAAGAATAGAACGGTTTGAAGTTACGACGAACAATCAGATCCTTGCGCGAGACTTAGATCTATTAGAAGAAAGGAGAGAGCGGGCCCGTATCAAGATGGCATTATACTAGCAAGAGCTAAAAAAGTATTACAACAGAAGAATTAAGTCCCGAGAGTTCAAGGTCAAAAAATTGGTCTTTAGACAGGTCAACCTTGGAACTAGAGACCCTACTCACAGTAAACTGGGGCGACTTGGGAAGGACCTTACGAAGTCATAAGTACAGGTGGCAAAGGCTCTTACAGGTTGAAAAGGTTGGAATCTGGGCTCGAACTCCAAAGATCGGTAAACATCTCAAATTTGCGTTTATTTTACCATTAGATGATGTAACCACACTCAAAGATGTCAATAAAGATGTTATTTAGTAGATTCGCCTGTGTTCGTGTTATCCAGTAATTTAGTTCACCTAAGAATGGATTCGAAATAAAACATGCCTAAGAATGGGCCAAAATTCAGTTCACCTAAGAATGGGCCTAATCCAGTTCACTTAAGAATGGGTTCGAACTAAAACATGCCCAAGAATGGGCCTAACTCAGTTCACCAAAGAAGGGGTTTAAACTAAAACAAGCCCAAGAATGGGCCAAATTCAGTTCGCCAAGGAACAGGCTTGAGCTATCAAATGCCCAAGAACGGGCTTATCTCAGCTCGACTAAGGGTAGGTCCGAGCTAATACTTGCAAGCATGCAGGAGTGAAAAAAAGAGCTATACTAGCAGTTATTCATAAGTAAAAAAGCAAATAGAAATATCCGGAAGAGAAATCAAATGCTCAAAGATCACAAAAATTGTACCATTTATATTACATCAAATGGGCATAATAGCCCTCAATGAAGTTCAGGTTTTTTAAAAAAAAAAAAATATATGGAAGACATCAAGCTTGGGAAGGAGCTGCAAGTTCAGTCTCTGCTGTCTGCTGATCTGCCTGAATCTCTTCATCTTCAATCCGTACAATCTTAGGCACAGACCTAGAAGGATTGTCACTGATCCCACCCTCAGCTGGTGCATCCTCCTCTCCATTCTCACCTTCTTCATCATCAGCTTCAGGTTCAGGAACAGGGAGAAGAGTCCTACGCTCGAACTTAATGGAGGTGATGTCTAGGAAGGAAGGGAGCGCCAACTCTACTAAAATGTCCCAGGCAAGCTTGTAAGTACTCTCCAGAACAGGGTCAAACTGTTCTACCAGAGCCTTCTTAGTGCTTTCCCTTGCCTTGGCCACTTCAGCAAAGACCGAGGCTTTCAGTCCCTTGAGCTCAGCAGAGAGATTGGAGTTCTGTTTCTCCAGAGATTCTTTGGAACGAATCAGCTTCTCATTCTTAGCTCGAGCCTTCTTGAGATCGGCTTCTAAATCCTCATAGTCTTTTTTCAACAGCATTAAGTCTTTTGTCGAGCTGGAAGCAACCTTCTTGTATTGACCAGCCTCAAACTTGGCCTTCTCCAGTTGAGCAAAAGCAGTTTTAAGATTTTCCTTGGCTTCTTGGTGCTTTTGGTCATGTTCGCTCCTCAATCGAGCGACCTTAAGCTGAAACTGATCCTCCTGGGAGGTCAGAATGTCTCCCATCACCAACACCTGCTGAACACCCTGCGTGATAGGAAATTGTTTGTTTATACTGAGCTCACAAAAAATAAGTAATAAGCAACAAACATACAAGAACTTACCCTTAGCAGCAAGGTGAAAGCATTATGGGAGAGATCAGTGGGAGGTTGCCTCCTCAGGACTGACATATCAGCAGGGAAGCAAATGACGTTCCCTATGCTCCTAAAGGTATACTCGGGCAGAATGAGCCCGAAGATGGTGCCATCAGTAGGGACTGGAAGCTGCACGTGATCATATACAAGATCAACCATCCTAGGATAATTAGGTACGAATTGAGGAGATCTTAAAAAACAGTCCTTGGTACATTTGTGAGAGTAAACTACCTGGGGCAGCTTAGAGGCATCTATGGCTGTCTGGCTCGGGATCAACTGAGCAGAAGATGAGTTAGAGCCTCCAAGGCTGAGAACGGGAGGTGTCCTGGGTGTAGCCTTAGAAGTAGACTCCTTCCCCTTCCCCTTTTGAGCAGCTCGATCTTGAGCTGAAGTTTGAGCTTGGGGGGTGACAGCCTCCTTGGTTTGGGCTGAAGTCTTCCCCGTTGATACAGAGGAAGACTTTCTAGTAGGGGAAGATCCCGAGCCTGCTGTTGGAGTTGCGGTGGTGGAGCTTTTTGATTTCTGGCTCTGATGCTGAGCCAGTAAATTCCTCAAGTTTGGGGTTTAAGTCCCCTTTTTCTGCCTTTTTGGGGGAGGTGTAGAGAATTGAGGGTGATCCATTTCTTCCACCTTGGTTTCTTCAGAATCCGAGCTAATCCTTTGAGATTGGATCTCTTCTTCTCTTTCTCTTTCTTCCTCAGATCCCGATTTGGATTGATTGGGTTCAGGGACAATTTCTGTCTCGGGCTCGGGGGATGGTTCTCTGGCTTTTCTTTTCAGTGGAGGTTTCCTTTGCTTGGCAACCTTTTTTGTTGAAGGTTGAGAACGGGATTTCTTTTTCACTGCTTCATTTGTATTTCCCTCCTCTTCCTTCTAGTGCTCAGGAATAGTGGCTTGAGAAAAACTATGGTATCTGAGCCTGTAATTTAGGAGTGTGTGAGGAGCTCGACAGTGTTCGTCAACACGGCAATCAGTGATGGCCTTCAAAATTTCAGCATTGGCCCTCTCATCAACGAAGTGATTTATCGTCTTCGCTGAAATTAAAAATAAAAAGAAAGAATCAGCACGAAAATTTAGAAGAGTGTCATATCTACTGCATTAACACGAACTGAAACTTACATGGTCTACCAGCCACGCATAGGCAAGTCGGGGCATCCTCAGGTCGAGGACCAATCCCATCAACTGGCCCGTACATAAATATAGAGTTTGCAATGACTCCAGGATTTGAGTCTGGCAAATGAGTCACCAGTGGTTCTCTTTTGCCACGGAGGGAAAGATAATACTGGTTATGAGTACTACTAAGGATGAGTTTGTAGTGACAGAAGATCTCTACCAGCCCAGCTTGAACCCCCAGCTTTTTGTTCAAGGCATCAATGGAAGAAATAATTCTAAAAGAATTTAACACGAGCTGTGTAGGAAGCAAGCGAGTAAAATAGAGGAAGGAAACCAGCAAGGGTGAGAATGGGACGCGAACAACTCCTTCAAGAAAAGCAGCAATGGGAATAGGAAGACCGTGTTGGGAGTCCTCCTTTGACAAACATTCCCCCTCCTCAGCACAACAGAAGCTAAACCTGTCATCTTGGAAGCCGTACTGAGCCTTAAACTTGGGCAATCTGTCTGGTCGGTCTTTTATCACAAAAGCAGCCATTTGCCAAAGTCAAAATTGGACAAGGCTTAGCACGGTACCCTAGGTAAAGAATCATTCCCAATCAAAACATGGCAGAACGGGCTACCCTAAGGAAAATGTCTTAAAGGTCTGTTACTATGTTCCAGTACATATGCAGCTTTCTAGCCCTAATAGGTCCAGCCCAGAATCTTAAGTAAAGCATTACTTCCATCTCTGTCTTAGCAGAATTGGATGTCAGAGCAATATAAAGTTTTCTAGCCCTAAATTCAATCCTGATGTAGGGTTTTCAAGATTCAAAGGCGGGAAACTACAGTTTTGTTATGTTCTTCCCCCAAAAACAGTTTCTACAATCCAAGGCAGAGAAATAAAAATCAAATCGTAAGAAGACTTACCGTCACTAACACTGGAAGAAAGGTTGCCGGAGAGTTTGAACACCACCACCACTGAAGACCTTCTCTAAGGTCAAAAAAGCGCTCCAAGAACAACGATGATAGATTCGTCTTAGTCCAATAATCACGATAAACGGAAAATCACGATGATCGAATGGTGGAAAAGACGGCGGAGATGGAGATTATCCGACGAGAAAACGAAAAAACTCAGAGGATTTCGGCAATGTAACGGAGAAGAGAGAGAATGCAAGAGAGTAAAGTAAGGAGAAGAGAGAATAGCCAAAGATAATATACACCCGGTGCACTCATTGGCATTAAATGCTATTTAATGAGATGAGACATGCGCGTCAGTTTTATGACGTCATCGCCTCGAGATCCGAAACGGCACCGCATGGCTGTAACAGCTGGCTTTTGATGGGAGAGCCTGGGAAAGACTCTTCGCCTCCAATGAATTATGACTACTCCCAGTACAGAATAATCATAATTGGGGCAAGTTCTGTGGATAAATCCCGAGGTGGACATTCGGCACTTCGTAATCTCGAACTAGTGAAGCCAACAACATGATTAGACGTATCTCGAGCTCAAAATACTCTCAGCACGGTAATAATTGTCGATACCCTTTGTGTCCTGACCTGTGGGTCAAGACTTGAATAATCAACAATAACAACTATGACAACCCGAACTCCTCCAACCACGAGCCAAAGTGAGTAACGGGTCTAAGCTCAACATGAAGGAAAACACGTGAATAAAACAGCTATCACGTAACAAACGGGCAGTCAATTATTCCAATTACAATTCAAAGCTAACTATAATCAGCCAACCCTGGTCACACAGTTATCAACTGGGCTTAGGTTAAACTTAACCAAAGGAAAACTGTTATCTAACCAAACCATGGTTAGATCTAGATAAGATTATAAATAGAACTGTTCCAAGCCTGATGAAGGTAGGCGGTATAGTAACCCTAGTCTAAAATCCTTCCTTTCGCTATACACAGTCATCTGACTTAGGCATCGGAGAGGTGACGACTGGACTCACTCCAGTCATCCCTTAACGGTGTGCTCATTGTGTGCAGGTCAATCCGCAGGTGAAGGCACTGCTCCGCTTAAGTCAACCGATACTCTTCATACGGGAAATTACTTCGTACAAAAGGCAAAATAAAGAAATAAGTGTCTTACAACGTTATAAGAATTTATCGTATTTTATAAAGGTGATGAAAGCACTTGATTTATTACATTCCACAGATGTAGGATGTTATGGCAGATCAACACCTTTAGCAGTAAAAATAAAGTGAGGAAGTGAAAACGAATGGTTAAAAAATATGAGTCAAAATATGAAGATTAGAGTAAGTGACAAGGCAAAGCTAAATAATGGACATTGTAAAACAATGCTCACAAGAACACACTTCTACAAGATGTAATCTTCATACAAAAATTGTTTGAGGAAAATTTTTCACGATACTCATCAATGATAGCAGTTGCTATAAGAAAAGAAGCTTTGAGTGTTTTTTTCAGCGTGAAATCGTTAACGGCATGTCTGTGAAATGACCAGTTGCTTGATCTTGGAGTTACGAAAAAAAGGATCATTTCATAAGGATGTATATTGTAACTCATTATAGCACTTAGAGGGAGAAATAAATGATTGTGTCAAAATTATGCCACCATCTTAACTACACTACGATTCAGGTGCGTATACAAATAGCGGCGTCGTCTAGTTTAGTAGCTAATTGGAGATAGCTGAAATTGAATCTAAACCAACTAAAAGTTTGGTTTCCTGGGAAAACGTGACAATGATAGAGGTATGTTTTTCTAGAATCCCAATCAAGTGGATGCCAAAAAACGAAAAAAGAAAATATAGTTGGTCATGATCCACGAAAGAAAGCGTGTGTTGATATATATATATATACACGAAATGAAATTTTGGTTTGATGATAACAAAATAATATATATTTAGTTAACGTTGGCATATGAGAAGCGATGCAAATTTATAAATAACTCTACAGTTGTATACGATGTAATCTAACGCACAGTTAATACAAGGACATTTCAATACAAAAAGTGCATAGTTCTTATAGAATTATTCAATATTTCAGTTGTATAGAGAACGATGTAAACGATGTTGGAATGATAAACAAATAGCATATACCAATGACAAAAGTATATACAGAGAATATTGCCTGGAAGAGAGTTCTCAAAAGAAGGTGTGCGTTAATAGCATTGATGAATATGATGAAAGTATAAGGCCCATCTAATAGAAGACGACAATAATAGAAGTATGTTTTGTCCAGAAGTTGAGCAAAGATGCTAATAAACAGGTAAACATAATTGCAAGTTAATACTTTTTAAACAAAGTATGCATATAAGATCGAACTAAGTGTTTATATAGATGGAAATACAATATGTGAAATAATATATATCACCTTGAGCTGTTGGTTTGGTTTATTATAATTGATGTAGAAAGATTTTAAAAGTGGTAAGTCAAATTTGAAGACGGTTGAATATTTTAGGTCTTGAACACAGCCTATGTAGACGAGTGTATGCAGTTGATTCCAGAGAAGAAATAAATTAGTTGAACACTGTTAATGAAAGTATTTATTATCATACAAGAGGAAAACAGATTTGACAAATTGAAGTATAATTTTGAATGAAACTTGTTATAAAAAAAGTTCTTTATTTTTTCCCCTTTAGAGATAATCTTAACAAAAATTAGGTTTGTCAATTGGTGAATAAAGTGTTCTTGTTAAATAGCCTGCCAAGAAGAAGCTCTTTTTAAGAGACCAATGGAAATGGAAAACTGGCTTTCACATTTAAAGAATGCATTAGAAAGAAAAAACCAGTGTGCAAAAGAATATCAACAATCGGAACCCACACAAACCAAGTTTTGAACAATGAATATTTATGAGGTTCCAAAAAAAATAGAATCCATTACACAATAATGCGGTGTGTGTGTGTGTGTGTGCGTGGTTTTTTTCTTTTCCTTTTTGTTTCCTTCTTTGGGTCTTTCCTTCTTTGTTTCTTTTTTTGTTTTTTTTTTTTTGGGGGAAGGGGGGAAAAATAATATTTGCTGAAATAATACATGCCTGAGAAAACCTAACATTGATATATGAATTAAAATTGAATAGGGAAAACATAGGAAAAATGAAGTGAACTTATACATGGAATAAGGAAAAATAGCCCAAATAGAACTTGTATACAATTTGAATAAGAAAAAATAGCGCAGATAGAAGTTATATACAATCTAAATCTTAAGACTAGATAGCGTAGGTCTAATCGAAGCAGTGAATAACTTGAGGCAAGGAATTTATGAATAGAAAGATACTCAGTTCAACAATACAGGAAGATGCAATTAAGAGTTTTGAAATGTAGTTGCGATTAATGTTGCTTGTGGTTATAAAACAAACCTTCTAAAAGGCCTGTGGTAATAAACAAGCCCTCAGCATCACCATACTACATAACAAAGCAATCAACTGCTACATCGCTTACACTGTTTAACAATATCATTATCGCCTCATATAACAGCCCACAAAATCAACAGCAAAAACACACTTATTCTGCGGTTGTAGACCCTGTTGCTTGTGCTAAGCAAACGAAGTTCATAAAAGATCTCGTTTGTTAGACAAACCCTCAAAGTTGCCTTACCACAGAACAAGTTAGTCAGTGAGTAGATAACATGGGCCATTTTGATAAGTGGGGAAGGCCCAACACCGTTTCACATAGTAAGGGACGTCGTTTTGGGCAGATCAACAGTAACTGAACCAAAGCGTGAACAGTGCCAGGGAGATCCTCCTTTTCAGTACATCTTGTTAGATTAGTTATATACATATATGTATATATAATATACTTGGAAGAAGGCCAATAAGATTAGAACGTATACTTAGATAACATCAAATAAGATTAAAAACTTAATTAGATTAGATGGTAAGTATTTTTAAAATCTATACAGTGAATGAAAAATATAATCTATAAAGATAACTTGAAGCCAAACAAATAAGAAAAGGACATAAAAAAAAAAAAAAAAATGGCAGAAGAACCCTAATAAATAAATATATAAAAATTGCAAATATAGAAAACATGGGGGGGAAAAAAGATTTAAAGCAGCAAACGTATAACACAACAGAAAACAAATCCATTACCCAAACACAAACTTATACACATACATTGTTACTAGAGATTAAACATAGTCAAAACATCTAACCACAAAATCGATCCATGGATGGAAAGGCATAAGAAAACACAACATAATATATATATATATATATATATATATATATATATATATATAGAATATACTTGGTAGATGGCAAATAAGATTAGAAAGTTAGATTAGATTAGATGCTAACTTCTTTTAAAATCTATACAATTAATGAAAAGTATAATCTATAAACATCGTAGTGTTGTCGTTGTTGAGTTCTTCTTTTTCTTATTCTCTTTCTTTTATTTTTTTTTTTTATTATTTTTTTTCTTGAAATGATCTAATTAATCCATACTCCTAAATTCTCAATATTAACAATTCGTACTAATTTTTTTCCATTTTTGGTTTTTCGTTATAGGGCTTCTCGGCCTCTTTTATAACTTTTTACCCTCATTATTAATATATATATTTTCCTTATTTTTTGCTGATAAAAAAAAAAAATAGAATAACAGTGTTTTTCTGTTAGTTATATATGCTGATAGGTTGATGTGCGGACAGTCACACTCACACTCTCACTTAGTCATTGGCACTTTTCAATTTGTCTTTTATTTATTTATTTATTTATGAAATATATTTCTTAGATGTAATTATCATACTTTGGGATGCTCATTCTTGTTAGTTTTCAGGTCCCTTAGCAAATTAGTTGGAAGCCAATGAGGATGAACATGAAAAGTATCACTAGCATGGTGGTACAATATATTTTGATATATGCCCAAAAAAGAATCAATTTGTACATTTCTAATTTTTCGCTTATTGCTTATTTATTGCTTTTTTTGAGAATATCATTTAATTGCATTAAATAGGCAACCTTGCAGCTGTATTCTTGGGCATTGCTTTTGTGATACTTATCATTTAACTGCATTTTTTTTTTTATTTAAAAAAAAAAACGATTGTACATGAAAGTTTTGAGGTTTAAATTTGTTTTCTGCTTTAAATGTTGCCTGTGTGCTTTTTGATTTTTTATTTATTATTTATTGGAAGTGTATTTTGGACATGTAGCCATCATCGACGTCGAGGAGCTAGAAGGGCTAGAAAAAATAAACACTAAACACTATAGATGAAAGGAAGACCTATAACCTGGGTGTCTCAATAAGCTCGATATTGGTCCTGTGTACTGGCTTAATGTAACAGGCCTTGGAAAATGGCTTTCATATGCAATTCAGGGTTGACAATAAATGTAGCCTTCTTCCAGTCTCGAAGGATTGATCAGACTTGATAGGCTGGGATTGATAAACTTGATAGGTGGGGTTTGCTCAACATTTGCTTTTTTTATGATATTTTAATTTTATCAACATATGGGTAAGGATCCCCACCAAAACCCCAACAACTAAGGTGGATTTTCCACTAAAAAAAAGTGTTTTAAGTATGGTTTATGGTTTTGACTTTTGAAAAGCTAGAGTTTGAGTTATTTATCTACATAATATGGTTTAGGAAGTATGATGGCTGCTATTTGTAAGGATATATAAGTTGAAAAAGACATGATTAAATGTGTGATTGTAAATAGACTACATTGTATAAAAAATTTCTCCATTTTTTTTCTTTCATTTTGTCTATATTCTATAATTAATTTAATGGTAATGTTCATTAGATGATTAAAATTTATGATACGATAACTATAATTAATTTAATGGTAATGTTCATTAGATGATTAAAATTTATGATACTAATCGTATCAAAAAAGTTTATGAATATTTAAATTTTTGTGTTAATTATTAAGTTTAAACAATTTTCTTTGTTATTGTTAATTTTTATTACATAAAGAAGGCTACTTCAATTGATTATTTAACTTATAGAGTTAGAAAGGGAAAAATTAAACAGTTATATCCAAACAAAGTAGCCCCCCCAGTATAGATTCCTGGATCTGCCACTGGTAAATATATATATATATAATCTATAAACTGACAAATACAACTTCAAACCGAGCAAACAGGGCATGAATACAAAAAAAGGATCAGAACACCCAACGCAACAATTTGTAAATCTAAATCACAACACAAAAAGGAGGGGGGAAAAATACGAAAACAATATACAAACACCAACGCAACAAAGAAAAACGAAAAATGAAAAAACACGAAATAAGAAACTGATATCTAAACCCAAAACATCTAAATCATCAAATCCATAAGCCAAAAGAAAAACCCATAACACAAAGATCTATTTCCATCAAATTTTATAATGGCAAAGAATTGAAGGTGGCAAAATATCACAATTTAATAGTTTATAAGGTTATTTTTGCATTTTTTAATAGTGTACTATAAGCTGGCTCTTCTTTTTAATTTTTTTTGCTCTTCTAATGCCTCTGTAACTCATCCCCATTACGATTATTATGGCTTGTCAGTGATGTTTGAGGAGGAATCATACTCCAACCCAGAAAGGGGAAAGAAAAACTTAAGCACACACCCACTTCAATTAAGCCTAAAAGCCGAGCCTTTTTTAGCTCAAAGATTAAACTTTAGTTTCTAATACAGCCATCCTCACCTTAATTTCTTCCATACGAAATTTCAAACCACTCTAAAAATCTAAACTCAAAAACACAAAATATAGGAGACCTCTACATACAAACACAAATAAATCATAACACAAAAAGGAGGGGGAAAAAATACGAAAACAGCATACAAATACTAACGCAAAGAAGAAAAAGGGAAAATCATGCAAAACCAAGCACAACATATAAACACAAAACCCCTTTTAAATGAACGCGCAATAATAATAAACCCCAGAAAAATCCAAATCCAAACGAAGAATCCAGAACACGAAGAACCAAACCCAGTAATGTAAACAAATCGGAAGAAATTGTACTTCTGAAGCGACCGAAGAAGAAACACAAAGATGGATGGAAAAATGAAAAACCAAAAGCCAAGAACAAGAACAAACCAGCGTTCTCCTTGGGCAATAATACCAAAGCTTTTACCAAAGAGAAGAGAAGAAGCAACAGCAGAAGCGTTTTCCAAGATAAGGTCTCAGAGTCATCCTCATCAGAACCGTCCAAGGCTCCTACAAGTACAAGCACGTCAACGCTAGAAGAGATCACCGCCTGCAACACCTACAACAGAGAGACGTGGAACAAGGAGCACCATGGGCGAAGAGACTCGAAATCCATCGCCTTTGCAACGGGGTACGAAGAGGCAATGATGCTTGTACATCTCCCCTTCCCCTTTTTTTTGCCTTTTAAATCTAACTAATAACAAAGTGGAGGAACGACACCGTTTAGTGAGAAAACAGAACAAAACGGCATCATTTAGTAAAGAGAAGAACCCTCTAGAAACTATTCGGCCAAGCAAAATGACACCGTTTTGATCAGTGGGGGAAGTCATGCGTTGTTTCACGTGGTAAGGGGATGTTGTTTTGGGTAGATGAACAGTAAGTGAACCAAAAGATGAACAATGCCGGAGGCCATCCTTTCTTTTAGTATATCTATAGATTCATGAGCCATGTAATCTAAAAATGCATAGATGCATTGGGCATTGGAGCCATACGAGGACCGAATTAATTTTGTTCCATTTTATTAACATAGGCCACGTTTGATAGCTTGGCATGAATATCAATCACTTGGTACGAAATCATATAATGTGTCGAACCATCTTTAAAACATCTACAGAGAGCTCACTATGAGGGAATTGGACCATTAGGTAACTAAACCCATAACACCGAGTAGATAATGCCGACTTGATTAATTCACTCACACATGAGCTTGCATGAAGAAATAGAGCTTATTTTTATGTCGAATGAGTTTATTTTTGTTTCACATGAAGAGAAATTATTTTCAAGCTTATTATTCCTCGGTTTAATTTTTCAAGCTATGCTCATGTGTACCGACTTTATTAGCTTTTGAGATTTGCCCCAAGCGTGGCCTGAATATAATGTTTGGCTCCAATAGCATACACCGAAAAGTACATGGACCAAATTCAAGAACAGGAACTTGGATTTGAGCTTATAGATCTTGAGTTCCAAACAAAATTCTGCCAAATTACAATAACATAAGTCAGCTTGGGAGCAAATTTTTGTTCTCACTATTGATGAATTTAACCCGTATATGTACCCCCCCCCCCAAAAAAAGAGTTTTTACTCGAACCTACACACATTGATTAACATATTTTTTGAAGATTGAATGCATATATATATGGGACCACTTTGATTGAGAAGAGCGCACTCGCGTGATAGCTCGTACCTAAAAAAAGGCATAAAGATGAACGCCACTTTGGTGTCTTTGACCTCATGAGAATTTGCTTGAAAAGAAAAATTGACGAACACAAACTCATAATATCATTCTAAAAAATGATGTCAAACGAATCATCACGCATGGGAATACAAACCCAAGCACACGAAGACATTGCTCACATAGGCTAAACACTCAGAAAAAAACGACCGAAGCTTCCCTCTAAGGGAACTCAGTTCGAACTCAAACTCTTAGGATGAACATGCATAGGCACATTATGTTTTAGTTCGAATGAATGAAAACAATAGATTTGACATAGTGTTTAAAGACCTAAAAAATGCTTATACAACTTCAGATTCGGCCTTTTCGGCCTCGAATTCAACTTGCTTGGCCTCAAATTTAGAATTTTCAAATTTGGCCTCAGCTTGGCCTACTTGGCCTCAGAAATGCCCATACAGCCTCGAACTCGGCCTTCTCACCCTCAGACTCGACCTCCTCAGCCTCAGATTTGGCCTCATCGCATTTGGCCTATTTAGCCTAAAAAATGCCAATGCAGCCTCGGACTTGGCCTTCTTAGCCTCAAACTCAACCTCCTTGTTTGGCCTCATCGTATTTGGCCTATTTAGCCTAAAAAATGCCAATATAGTCTCGGATTTGGCCTTCTCAGCCTCAGACTCGACCTCCTCGGCCTCAAATTTGTCTTCATCACATTTAGCCTATTTAGCTAAAAAAATACCCATATGGCCTCGGACTTAACCATCTCGGCCTTAGACTCGACCTCTGCAGCTTTAGATTCAACCTTTTCGGCCTTAGATTTAACTTTCCCAGCCTCAAATTTAGTTTTCTCATATTCAGCCTTCTCAGCCTTGGATTCAGTTTTCTCGGTTTTAGATTTCACCTCTTCAGATTTAGATTTATTAGCCTCGGAGATGCCCATACAGTTTTGAATTCAGCTTCTTAGCATTGGATTCGGCCTTCTCAGCCTCAAATTTAGCCGCTTTGGCCTCGGTTTTTACTTCCTCAAAATCAAGCATAAAGGAATCTCTTTGCCAAAAATTTATTTACAAAGATCCAATATTGGACATCGCTAAGTCTTTCTTGAACTTAAAGATTTCGATCCTAAAAGTCCCCATCGCTTTTTGGACCAAAGAACATCTTTTCAGTATTTATCCTCGGATTTCAAGAGACACTTTGTCAAGAGCATACTCTGCTAAGTAGATTACAACCTCCAAAATAAGCTATCTTTGTAGCTCGATTGAGAATGTCCCCAAACATCAAACTTGTTCAGCCGTCGAAGGCACTTCGATTTACCATGACTCGGATAAAATTGCAGACAATTGAGCACCTGGTCCTTAGTCTCACTAAGGCAATAAAGGTCACCATTATCACCCTAGTCTTGCCGAAGTGACAAGAGAAGCGAGCTAAAGCCTTCTAACAGGGAGAAAAGCCCAAATAGCGAAGATGTCAAAATGCCCTATGAGGATACAAAGAACAATCACCAAGTCCCTAATATCTCACCGAAAGCAAAAGCTTGGATAGTTAAGCAATTGGACAAACTAACCACTATGATAGAGCCATCGCTGCCTTAGAAACTGAGCACAACGATGGCTTGGGGGAAGTTGTGTGGTGTATTTTCGGATAACGAATGAACCATTAACATGTAGCCATCCTCGGTCATATGACCCGAAGACTGAAGAGGAACTCGAGCCATGAGATCAATGTTCTTGAATGAATGCGCCCTCGGTAGAGAAACCCCTCGGTTCCTAACTAAGCTAGCCCCGACGACGTCATATCCATATTTTCGGTCTCGTTTCTTTAGTGGAACTAGTGTTCGGCATTCATTCTTGCCCACATGATTAGCACGAGCCTTCGACACGCCCGACAAAAGAAGTTCAGTCGTGATCAGAGCATGCTCTTGAAAACTGAGTCAGGGTTGAACAATTGTCGGTGACCAGGCCTAGAACCTTAAGTTGACCGTAGTTGGGTCGAAACCCTAAGTTAACCATGGTTGGGTTAAAATGTTAGCCTAACCCAAAACCTAACTTTTCCCTATAAAAGGAACACTATTCATTCTAGATAAAGTAAGTGCGTCGCAATACAAAACCCTAGAAATTTCCTTTTTTTTGCTCTCTCTCTCTCTCTCTAAACAATGAGACTGACTTGAGCATCGGAGGGTTTTAGGCAGGACAACCCCTGGCCTATCTTGACGGTTCTCTTTGTTTTTAAGTTACTGCTTACTAGAGAATCGAACGACACTGTTTATTGGAACACCTAATGCTATTGTTCATCGAGCCACCTAACGCCACTATTCATTTGAGAGCCCAAGTGCCATCTTAGACTCTGCAACTTTCTTCGACCTCCGTGCCACGATGCTCCAGATCGTCGGACCATCGTAAGCAAAGTGCTTCGCCGATTGTTTGGATTTTCCTCCGTATAGTCTCTATACAAACAAACTCTAATCCATTTCCACAATCAATAGTAAGATTTGTTGCTTCTTGAGGTAGGGGAGAAACCCTAACCCTCGTCACCATTGAGTTTTAAATCATGTTTTTTTTTTGGGGGGGGGGATCTACTCGTTGCGCTGCATCACGGTCGTCGACCTTTGCCATCACCCTCATCACCAACACCAACATTAGTGATGCATTAAAGCCAAAAAATAAAAAATAAAAAACGAAGAGGAAAACAAAAGGATGACGTTTGTGTCAGCAAACTTCGAGGTCCATTGAGATTTGAATATAAAAAATCACCATTGTTGGAAAAAATAGGGTATTGTTGCTACCCATTCTTACCAAAAAAAAAGGGTTCTCTTCTCCCACACCAACCCTATGATAGAACATTTTCATCTTCTTTTTTGTTTTTGTAGATGAATCACTGTGGTCCTTTCCTCCTCTTCTTCTTCATTTCTTTTTTATTTTTTGAGTTGAGAATGGCATTGCGATATTTGGGGATGGTGTTCGGGAGAATTAGGGTTTTGATTTGAATCAAAAATGAAAAAAAAAAAAAAAAAAAAAAAAAAAAGAGGAAGAAGAAGAAGACTTGGGGGTTTTGAGAATTGATATTGCTGGAAAAAATGGAGTTTTTCGAACAAAATATAGAGTTGGGAAGTTGTTTTTTGAGAGTTGGAATGTTTTAGGATGGAGTTACCGCCCAAAAAATTAGAACCACCACTACTCAGAGGACCGAGGAGGAGAGGACTGTCAACTATGGAATTGGAGCAGAGAAAGTGTTAAAAGGGAAGAGAGAGGGAAAAAAGAAAGGGGTAGTTTTGAGTGGTTTTGACTTTGAAGGATAAAATGGTCCATTCAGTTTGTCAAAATTTTAGGAGCTATGGCAATAGAGTTTTGGGCTCTGGCAATAACGCCACCTTATTTCTTTTATTTTTAATAGATGGCATCATACCTAATTTTATAAGGAAGAATGATACATAATCTTAAGTATAACTGATCAGGATTATGGAAGATGGTGATCTATGGAATGGTCAATGTCCTTGGAGAAGAGCGGTTTAGGGGCCTAATCAGCTTACCTTATCAACTCGATTTAGCAACAATGGGTAGTAGAGGATAGTAAATTAGTAATGGTCTTTTATATTTGGTATTTGTAAAGCTGGGGCTATTGTGCTTGTGTTGGTTATTTGTTTATTTGTCCCATATTGGGTTTATGATTTAGTTTTTGGTTGCATGCTCTGGTTTTATTTCAATTGAAGTTCCTTATTTTACCAAAAAAAAAAAAAAAAAAAAATCATGATAAGTGTAATTTATGGATCATCATCCCTTCTATAGTTTTTATTTTTATTTTTATTTTTTTCTAGTACATAATTACTTTCTATAGTTTGAGACTTTGAGCAGATGACGCTATAATTACCATCATCATGTTGGTAATCACTAACACCCCCACCCACCACCAGTATCGCCGCTTTCACCACTGCCACTCCTTGCTCTCACCACACATATATCACTCATCACTTCAAATTCTATCCAATAATGGAATTGCAAAATTTTATTAAAAAATTTCTACTTTCTAAAAAGTTTAGCTAAATAACGAATTCTATAATCTTGACAGTTACAAACTTTGAACAATAACAACCAAAAAAAGGAAAAAAAGTATACAAATTTTAAGCACTGAAATTTTATTATTTCAAAATGGTGAAATTGCTCATTCAAAGACAACCTTGCAGAGTCAAAACAGTCCTTCGATTGTACAATAAAAAATGTCCTCATTCTCTTAAATGCTTCACCCTAAGATTTGAAGATTGGAACCCAAGACTGCTCCAAATTTGATTAATAACCTCATTGATGTGGGGTGAAAATGAAACCTAACATAAGAGTGACACATGGTAGATTGGTCCACGCTTCGTGTGAGTAAGAAATCAGGTACCCTTTTAGAAATGCATTATGCTACTTAGTCCTACACTTTTCCCTCCACTCTTGCCCTACCAACAGAAAAATGGGGTAAAGTTGTGGGACCCACTGATATAGTTGAACCCAAAAACATAACTTTACCCCATTTTTCTCTTGGTAGGATAAGAGTGTAGGGCTAAGTAGCATTTCCCTTTTGAAATGTAGATTAAGTCAGCTTTTTAAAGTGTAGATCAAGTCAGCTAAAGGCCAACCTCATTCCCTTAACATCCTAAACATCTCACCCCTAGGCTTATCTACTTAGAAGACTTAGTGCGTGTTTGGGATAGCTTCAGAGTAAAATCAAAAGTAGAATCAGAAGTTGAATCAAAAGCTGAATCAGAATCAGGGGGGAGGCAGCTTGAGCAAATTGGCATCCTAGGCTTATCTAATTAGAAGACTCAGTCTTGAAGATCTCATAGAATTATTAATATCTCATTCTTGGAATAACTTACCAAGATCACTTAAAAATCAAGTCGGCCAAATGAAGACCTAATATTATCATAGGTTATGTTGTCTAAATGAAGACTTCATTATAAGAAGACCTAATCGGTGAAGGCTTGATTATGAAGGTTAGGTCGTTCGAATGAAGATCTGATCATAAAGGTTAGATCGTTCGAATGAAGACATAATGAAGAAGACTTGATCATGAAGGTTAAATCGTTTGAATAAAGACGATGACTTAAGACCCGAGCAGGAAGATTTCTTGACCATGAAGACTTAGACATGAAGAGCCCCCATTTAATCACCTTCTCAACCATCAAAATTAATCTTTGATTATTTCTCTGACTATCTCCTGTGAATGTCTTTTGGAATTATGCAATTATGTTCGAATTAAAACTCTTCAACAAATAGGTAAAGATCAATTCATCTCTACCAGTCTAGGGCACTTTTAGTCTTATTGGGGCTCTAATCTCCCAATCAAACTGAGGACATGGACACCAAATAGTATAAATAGGGAGTCTTGTAACACATAAGGTATGCATAATTACATGCTCCATTATATACTCATCTTTCATTGACTTAAGCATTGGCACCCATTGATCGCTTGAGAATCATGATTCGAAGATTTTTGGCATCAACAATCATAAAATCAAGTTGATCTTTGGTTTTTGTTTTTTTGTTTTGATTGATTTTTTGCCCCTCTTTTACACATTAGAGTATTAGAAATGGCATTTAGGGCCATTAAACAATAGATCCTGACCCAATTTTTTGGATAAATTTTTTTATGAAATTGTGATATGGTTGACATAGTATCACGAGTTGATAAGAATGGAGTGAATCTGTAATTATAATTGTTCAAAGTACTTTTTAACCCCCCACAATTTTACTTTACCTTACTCTTATTAGGCTTGTGATACCATATGACCGTATGCACATTTACACCGAAGACTTACTCAGTTTTCTCACGCCGACGTGGCATGTAACCTACCTAACTGCACAGTTTCAACAGTATATGAGTCAAGTCCCAACAAAGCCGACGACTCGTGAGCTTTTTCGGTTTGTTTTGTCTGTAGGGAGACACACATCACCGACGTCTCTGAGACACCATTCTCTCCGGTGGTGTTCGATTCTTCGGTAATCGGAGAATCAACACCGTCGATCTTCTTGCATTGTCGTTCAGATCCCAATTCCATCCATCAATTCTCCATCTGATCCGTTTCACCGGCTGTGATTTAGGTACGTCACCTCTGTTTTCTTCAATTTTCCGAATTCGAAATTTGATCCATAATTTTGATTTCCTGTTTGGTTGCTGAGAAAACCGAGCAAAAGCTAAAAAATAAAAGGAAACGAATTCTCTGAATCTTGTTTTCTCAGAAACCAAAGAAGGGTTGATCTGGTTTCTCAATTGCGAGTACAACTTGGGTAGAGCTTGATGCTTTGATTGTGAGAAATGGGGGAGGACGGTGATTCATATAACTTTAAGATATTGATAAGTTGACACATTGTTTGAATTAGGTTATTTTCTATGAACCTTTTAAGGCTTACAATTTTACAAAAACGTGATGATTTTGTTGAATTACGGAGTATTTAACTTTGTTGTACCTCGTGCATACTGGATTATAGGGTATATTGGGCCAATGCAAGGGTACAATCCCAATGCATGGTGCTAATGTAATTTATATCAATACGTGTTGACTTGATCGGGACTGAATATATAAAAGCGGTGAACCCGTGTGATACATGGACCCCATTATATCACGCATGTCAAAAATCATGCAACAATCCTTAAGATATTATTTTTCTCATCCTTTCATTTATTTCTCTCCTTTTAGCTATAAAGTTTTGTTTAATCCTTTTGTGGGGATGATTTTTAATTGCTGAACTTTTAATGTGGTGATATTTTCTTCCATCCAGTGGGTTCTGCTTTCATTGGCAAAAGTTTAATATTTCTTACATTTTTTTCTTCTCACTTATAATAGATTATTTTCATGCATGATGTCATTCTTGTATTATAGATTATTGTTTATCCTTCTCAATTTACTGACCCACAGACAGCTGTTATGGGAACAGAAGAGATTAAAAAAGATATGGATGTCAGCAATTGGTACTCAGGATTGGCCTATGACCAGTGGATTGCAGTCCCTGTATCAGGTCCTCGACCATCTGCTCGCTACAAGGTTGCGTTCTTTCTAGAAATTAACCTTCATAGAAATGTCTTTTGGTTTCAGTACTTATACTTTTGCTATTTTCTCTAATTTGGAGCTCTAAACCAAAGTGGGTTATCGCTTTAGTTATTAAAACTATGTCCATCGTCGTCAAGATATCCTTGTTAATGTATTTAATTATTTTACTAAGTTACTCTTTAGTTATGGCTAGAAAACTTACTGTGCCATTTGTCCTTGCACTGCAGCATGCTGCAGCAGTGGTTGAACAAAAACTATATATTGCTGGGGGCAGTCGTAATGGTCGATACCTATCTGATGTTCAGGTAGTGGAAATGTCCATCAACTTTTGCATATTGAAGTCCTTTGTTGTAGTTCTTGTGATATTGGGCTACTTTTGCAGGTATTTGATCTTAAAGATTTGGCATGGTCTACTCTAAAACCTGAACAAGGAACCAAATGCTGACAAAGTCGAAGACAGTACCTCACAGGAAGTTCTTCCAGCCACCTCAGGTCACAATATGGTAAAATCTTTTGTGCACAATTATCCTACTTTTTTCCTATGCTAATTCGTCTGACTTCCATCTGCTTGTATGTTGATTCCATGTGTTTTTGAGTAAGCACATAAACAATTTGTTCATTTTTTGGCAGATTTAAACAATTTGTTCATTTTTGGCAGATTAAGTGGGGAAACAAGCTTCTTCTTCTTGGTGGGCATTCTAAAAAAATTTCGAATAATGTAACAGGTGTGTTTCTTGAAGAGCCCTATTTGTAATGAGTATGATGATCTTCTTTTGAACCTTACACGTTGTTAAATAACTTCTTGTAGTGCACTTCATCGATTTAGAAACATACAACTATGGTCTTATGGAGACCTCAGGAAAAGTTCCGGTAACTGACTACCTTTGTCTGCATCTAAAATTTTAACCTCTGCCCTTGGGCTCTGTGCTAATTTAACATATTATTTCTTTATCTGGTTCTTAGCTATTTTGTTATCTGGTAGGATTGTTACTTAGTTCACTCTTTGTCATTATTATATTTGTTGGAATATAATTAATACTTTTTAATTGTTGAAAATGTTGGGCTGTATGCATATGTGGTATATTCCAGATAGCTCGTGGGGGGCAGTCTGTGACACTGGTTGGTTCTAGATTGATAATGTTTGGTGGAGAAGACATTAGCAGACGCCTGTTGAATGATATTTGTATTCTTGATCTGGAAACAATGACTTGGGATGTGGTAGAAGCAATGTAAGTGTCGTTTTTACCCTTATAGGCTATTCACTTATGTGTTTTTAGAAGAGTTCTGTATCACTTTCTTGTGTTTTGATAGGCAGACTCCTCCAGCTCCCAGATTTGATCACACAGCTGCAGTGCATGCAGAACGCTACCTATTAATATTTGGCGGTTGTTCTCATGCAACCTGTTTCAATGATCTTCATGTTTTAGATTTGCAGACTGTGAGTATATCTTTCTTGGAAATTGTTTTGTGTTTCAATTATGTTGGAATTTCACATATAAACTGAATTACATATTATTTCAATCTCTCAGATGGGATGAATGTTGGTAGTCACCGACCAATTCCGAACCAGGACTGGTTAAAATGACTTGTAGAACTAAACCAGACCAAACCAAACCATCAAGGTTGGGTTTGTTCAGTTCTTGGATTGGTCCATTGTGAGTTGTACCCTAGTTATCAGTACTTAACGCAATGACACCAAGGTGGATTTTTATGTCTTTGACTCTTTTTTGACTCGTAAACAGCGAGAGATCAGTATAGGTTGTGTTCTATGTTCCAAAGTTAAGGAATCTTAAAAAATGTTAAGATTTAATATTTCAATTTAAGTTCTTCTTATTTAAGTTTTATTGATCATTATTGGTGCAAGTTAGAATATAAATAGACAAAATAGTACTCCCTCTAGAATGAAAGCTAAAGCGGAATTTGCTAGATTCGCCCGTTTGGAAGAGATTAGTTGGCACCAAAAGTCTAGAGTTTCATGGCTTAAGGAAGGTGACAAAAACACTAAGTTCTTCCATAGAATGGCTAATGCTCACAAAAGGGGTAATTATATTGGGAAGTTGATGGTGAATGGATCACTTGAGGATGATGAGGATATCTTTTCTAAAGAAATTGTTGATTATTATGAGAATCTTTTTTATGAGGTGAGAGGATTGGAGGCCTCTCACCGATGATATGCTTTTTAATTCTATTGGGTTGGAGGAGGCAAACGAGTTGGAAAGGGATTTTGATGAAAAGGAAATTTTGGAAGCACTTAATTCTTTATGTGGAGATAAAGCACCCGCGGTCCTGGATGGTTTTACTATTGCTTTCTTCTAAAAGTGTTGGAGGGTTATCAAAGATGATTTGATGAAAGTTTTTGAGGAATTTTTCTCTAGAGCAAAGATTGAAAATAGCCTCAATGCCACTTTTATTGCTCTTATTCCTAAGAAGGGGGAAGTGGTAGATGTGCGTGACTTTCGCCCTATTGCTTTAATTGGTAGTGTGTACAAAATTCTTGCTAAGGTTTTGGCTTTGAGACTTTCTAAAGTTATTGGGAAACTCATTTCTCCTTCACAATTTGCATTTATTAGTGGGAGACAAATAGTTGATGCGGCTCTAGTGGCAAATGAATGTGTTGATTCTAGACTAGAAAGCGGGAATCCGGGTATTTTGGCTAAGATTGACTCGGAGAAAGCATATGATCACGTCAATTGGAACTTTCTTATTTACTTACTTGGTAAAATGGGTTTTGGGGTGAGATGGCGTAAGTGGATTGCTTGGTGTATATCTACCTCTTCTTTTTCGATCCTGGTAAATGGCTCTCCCTATGGTTTTTTTCAAGGTTCTAGAGGGGTATGTCAAGGGACCCTCTTTCTCCATTTTTATTTATCATGGTAATGGAAGTGTTAAGCAATTTTATTTCTAAATCCGTAGAGGTCAATTTATTGGGAGGCTTTGAGGTGGGCGATGGTCGGTTTGGGTTGGGCAAGGTTTCACACTTACCTTTTGCGGATGATGCTTTGATTTTTGTGGATTGGAGGAGGAACATATGTCAAATTTCAGGGCTATTCTTCTCTCTTTTGAAGCCGTGTTGGGGCTTAGAGTCAATCTTGGTAAAACCAATATTATCCCGGTGGGGAATGTTGACAATATGGAAAATCTAGCTACTATTTTGAGTTGTCAAGTGAGGAAATTACCAACATCATACCTTGGTCTTCCTTTGGGGGCTCGCTTCAAAGACCCTAAAGTTTGGGACCCCGGTATTGAGAAGATAGAAAAAAGACTTGGTGGTTGGAAAAAATGGTATCTTTCTAAGGGTGGCAAGTTGACACTTATCCATAGTGTATTATCTTCCATCCCCATTTATTTTTTGTCCATTCATAAAATTCCCAAGTCTATGGCTTCTAAGATTGAAAAATTAGAAAGGGACCTTTTATGGAATGTTATGGGTGGTGAAAGGAAATTTCATCTTGTGGAGTGGCGCACCATTTGCCTTCCTAAACATATGGGAGGACTAGGGGTTAGGTCCATTGTGTGCACTAACCAAGCTCTCATGGGGAAGTGGCTATGGAGATTTGGAAGGGGTGTCCAAGGTCTATGGCAGGATGTTATCTTATGAAAATATGGTTTATCTAGAGAGGGTTGGTGGTCCAATGAAGTGAACGGTTCGCATGGGGTGGGTCTTTGGAAAGCAATAATGCAAGGTTTTAGTGATTTTGTTAAAGAAATTGGTTTTAAAGTGGGTGCTGGTAGTAGGGTGAAATTTTGGAAAGATGTATGGTGTTCCAATACACCTCTCATGGTGGAATTCCCTACTCTATTTTCTATTGCTTCTAACAAAGAAGCATTGATTTCAGAGTGCTTGGAAGGGGAAGCCGGTTCTCATCATTGGAATGTCCTTTTTATTCGTCATTTAATGATTGGGAAGTGGAGGAAGCATTGGCATTCTTTCAAGTTCTTTACAAAAGTAAGATTTTGGTGGGTGAGAATGATTCCTTGGTTTGGCGTAAGGATTCTAAAGGGTTATTCTCCGTAAAATCTAATTATAATTGTGTAAGGCCTTTATGGAATTCTTTTTCTCCGGCTAATGTCATATGGGTTTCCTCGGTTCCTACGAAAGTAACCTTTTTTTGTTGGTTAGTAGGAAGTGATAAGTGTTTGACTTTGGATAATCTTGCAAGAAGAGGGTGGTATGTGCCGAATTGATGTATTCTTTGTAAGCGAAATGCGGAGTCGGTAGACCATCTCTTTGTGCATTGTGATGTGGCTAGAAGCCTTTGGATGCTTGTGTTTAATATGTTTGGAGTTCATTGGGTGCTTCCATCCTCTACTTATGCCCTATTAGCGGGTTGGTGGTTTAAGGGAGGAGGTAAAAAGGCTAAAGTCATATGGTATATGGCTCTGCATGCTATTTTGTGGTGTATTTGGAAGGAAAGGAATGCTAGAACTTTTGATGGGGCGGAGAAGTCTATCATTGAACTTAAATTATCGTTACTTAAGTCTTCGTTTTTGTGGTATTCTAGTCATACCAATACTTGTAATCTTTCTTTTTTAAATTTTGTGGATACATTCAAACTTGTTAGGGGTTAGTGCTTACTCTTTGTATATGGCTTATGTACATGGGCCAAGCCCTTTTTGATCATCAATACATATTTACCTTATCAAAAAAAAAAATAAAATAAATAAATAGTACTCCCTCTGTCCCAATTTGTTTGCCCCATTTTGATCAAGCACAAATATTTAGGCAATGCATCTAAAGTGTTGCCATGTCATGTAATTATTTAACTTTCCTATTTTACCCTATTCTGAGAGAATGTTAATTGATGTCACAGTTGGCTTTATTATTGTAACTTTAGATACTGTAAAGGCTTTTGGGAAAGGAATTAATCAATTGCTTTGACTTGGAAATTGTGCAAACATTTTGGGACATCCCAAAATGGAAATTGTAAGCAAACAAATTGGTACTGGAGGGAGTATGAAAAATTGCTTGTAGGCTTAGCCATTATAGGTTGTTGAAGATTGTATTGCAGTACCAGGTTATGTATTTTTTTTAAAATCTGGGATATATAGACTTTTTATGAGTTTATTTAAGTTAAGAATGGTTAGGTCATAATTCTGGATGGGGAAATATTGTGTGGTGCATATGAGAATGGTGCTTGCTTGTGAGGCTTTTGGAGCGAGTTGTACTGGGGATAAAAAACTGTTTTTCACTAATTAAGTTTTTAATTATACATTTTGCATGAAGTCTTCATATATGGCAGATGGAATGGTCCCAACCACAAATTCAAGGTGATTTGGTGACTCCTAGGGCAGGTCATGCCGGAATTACCATTGATGAAAACTGGTATATAGTTGGTGGTGGAGATAATAAAAGTGGTATGTGGAAACTTGTGATGAATTGGTAATTAAATTTAATTCTGGTATTTGATGTGAGTATTGCGTACTTATCTACCTTGGTGACATTTATGCATGTATGATTGGATTTTTATACACAGGTGCTCCAGAAACCCTTGTCTTAAATATGTCTAAGCTTGTTTGGTCAGTGATGACGAGCGTTAAGGGAAGACATCCGCTTGCGAGTGAGGTTTGTTTTTCTGTGCCTTCTTTCGGTGTTTTCTAGCTATATTTTACTTTACAAAATTTAAGGTTATTGAATATTGAAAATTTTGGTTTTCATGCTTTTAAAGGCTTCACTATGTAACCTACTTAATTTATTTTGAAGAGCTTCCAAACTCCTGCTTGGTGGAAAATTTAGACTTCATATTGTAATATGGAGTTGTTATCTCACCGTAGAACATTTGAATTGTTTTCTACTCATATCTTTAAGGTTGGATTCTCAGTGAGTGGTGGAAAGTTATTTTTTGGATAATCTGTTCCCATCAGAAAATGTAGTTTTATATTCTCTAGCATATAAATTTCTACTCATGTTCATGATGTGGTGTATAAATTTCTTCCCTGGAAATTTGTGTCACTTTTTGGGTACTCTATTACATTGTCACTTAAAAATTCCATCTACTCTTTCTTTATCAGCTCCACAATATTCAAGCTAACCTTTTAAGTTATCAGGCAGATGGATGGTATGTTCATAAGCTTCTTGCATGTGCCTCCAAAACACCCTAGTTATTCCCTAGAGAGAATCTTGGAGATTGGAATAGTGAGTTAGTGGATTTGAGTGAGAGGACGGAGAGAAAAGATGGAGAGAATGTGAGAGAGGGGAAGATGACTTTTTTTTTTATAATAAAAGTACTGTTGTGCCCTTCTTATATCTATATTTATAATTTTAAATTGTATTATATGTGAGGTTTATTTATGGTAGTTATCCATTAAGGTAGGAGTAATTTTGATATTTAATAGGAAAAGAGACCAATTGAGAGATCAAATTCCCAGTGCCATTATATATTAGTGTAGATGATATGCTGTAAAAATATGGAAGTGGGGACGACTTGTGGTAATGTCAAAACTGGAGAAGAGAGACCATCGTCTGCAAATGATATTACACCCCCTGTTAGGTAGGCTATCTCCCCTAGCATTTCCACCCTGGCATGGCAGGTTACAAGTCTCCAACCGTTCTCCTGTTATGATCAGTATAGTCAGCAAGATCCATGGATTACTTTCACCCAATTAACTTAGCTTTTCAATTTGGATCATACTCGACTCAACTTAACTCAACAAATCCTTGGTCCCAACTTCAATTTGGCTCATAAGAGGCCTTAAGAGTTGATTTTAAAAACTAGCGATAAAGAAAACTCATCCCACCTCATTTTATCTGCTTTTCTTATTGGGCTCTTTAAATTTTTTGAAAATCACCACGATTGGGTGCCTGGTTTGCTTTATTTTTACCCTTTTGATCAAGTAAATTTGTATTAGAAAAAAAGGGCATAGCCCATGTACATAAGAGATATACAGTCACTAGCCAAAAAAGGAAGAGAAACTTCTAAATTCCTAATTGAGAATGAAGGGAATCAACAAAAGAAATAAAAGAACTGGCTGCTGTCATCAAAATAAGTACACGCCCACCAAAAAAGTGTCTTAACAAGAAGACACTTAATATCGATAGGAGATGCTTCCTAATCTTCAAACGTTCTTGAGTTTCTTTCTTTTCAAAGACACCAAAAGAGAGCATGTGGCACCATGCTCCAAATCACCTCAGATTTCCTGTTCACTTTCTTAGTCCTGCCAACCCACTAGAAGATCATGAGTAGAGTGAGGAAGAACCCAATGGATTCCAAAGAAGGAAAAGATGAGGGACATGGACTCCACGCCACCTTATTACGTTTGGTTTGGTACATTTCTTTCCGGACATTTTCACAAGAGCTTATTGGAAACCACTTTGATTGGTCTTAGTTGAAGATCCAGAATTTCTAACCATTGAAATCCCTTCTGTGGCATGTGGCCCCTCTCTATCTGAGATCGGGATGGAAAGTCAGCAATGGTTACATTTTTGAACTATTACCAACCTGAGTTTGTAGGGTTAACTCTAAAGTGTAAATAACTAAATGGAAAATGAAAAATGTCTGGGTAGAACATAAAAGTTTTCAGTGGAATATTGTGCAATGTTAAAGAGACCAAAATGCATAACAAAAAGATAAAATAAAATAGAAGGCCTTCTTAAGCGAACTCCCCCTTCCCGTTTCAAATACAAGAATTCCTGATATTTGATAGAAAATTTGTTGAACTTCTGCAACTTCAAGGAGATTTTAGAATTTACAATTGTTTGCCAAAATGCTAGTTTTTAAGTTATCAGAGGAAATTGTCATTTTGAAAGAAATTGAAAGTTTAACCGTCAGTTGAAGTTAGTTGAAATTTGAATTTTGATAGAGGTTTCTATATTTTGATCAAGCCTTGATTATCATTTTCTGCATGCTATCATTGATTTTCTTTACTACCTATCAAGTAAGTCATTTGAATTTATCTTAGTGACTTTCTGCAGATATATTTGTGTCAATGACAGCAAAATATGTGATTCCTTCACATTTTCTTATAGGACTATGCTATCTATATTTCTTCTTTTCTTACAGTCTGTTCTGTCATGCCTGCTTTTTTATGTTATTTCATTTTATTTGTATTTTTTTTAACAAATTTTTTTTTTTTAATTTTCATGATCTAATTATTTTATAAAGAGAAGAGGGGGGGGGGGGGGGGGTGTTGGGCAATTTTTTACTGCATGAATCCAATGTTGATATTCAATGGAAAATAACTTGGACATAAGTTTGACTTCGGAGTTTTCTACTGTTACTTCCACATCCATGCATATGAATATGTAGGTTTGTGCATGATACATATGTACATTAAAGATAAATTTTTGAAACAGGGCCTGCGTGTTTGCTCAGCATTGGTTGATGGAGAGAAGCATTTGGTCGCCTTTGGTGGCTACAATGGGAAATATAATAATGAGGTATGTTGTGATGATGAATGATATCTGTCTTTATAAAATCTATTTAAATGTTTTGTTAACTCATTTATATATATATATATATATATATATTATAAAGCTGAAGTGTGTAAGCATGTATATAACATAGAAAAACACATAAAGCTAGCTAATGTAGCTCATTTTCATATCATAAATCCTTTTCCCAACTTCTCCTGGTTTATTATTCTCTCGACTTGATAATTGACAGTTATCAATAGTACTGTGATTGTTTAATATAGATCTACACATATTTGGAAGTTTGATGCAGCACATCACACACACAATCACATGAACACGATCACAGAGGGAAGAAAGAGAGAAATAGAGAGAAGAAGAAGGGGAGGGGGGGTGGGAACCCTAGGCTTCGGCACCTAAGGTGTTGTTTGGTTTCAACACCAAACAATAAACATAAAATTTTAATTCATTCATAGCATAAAAAGTTTGCAAAAAACTGATGCCTTATTTATAGGCATAGAAAACTCAGATCTAAACTAAATAGCAATTAAATATAAAATCAGCTTGGGCTCCAAGTAATGTTGATGAACTTGGTCCCCAAGCAAAGCTGATGTAATGGTCCATGATTGCTCTAAATAAAGCTGATGAGCTTATGTAATGGTCTATGATTGCTCCAAATAATGCTGATGAGCTTGGTCGCCAAGTAAAGCTAATCTGGTCCATGATTGCTATTCAATTAGTCAATCTATAAGGCCACTGGTTGAGCTGTTTGATGATGCCGGCACTTGTATACTAGAGTGATAGGAGATCTGGTGTCCGCACCAACTCTCTGGGGGTGGGAAAAACTTGGCTTCGTCGAGTGTGTCTCCGACTTGCTCTGGTAGTATTCCCACAAATCTGGGTCAATCCGTTGGAGCTCGTCTTGAGTAATCCATGTGCAATCTAATACAGGGTGACCCCTCCAACGAACCAGGAAACGGTGACGTCCTCCATCACTAGTAGAAATAATTTGCTCATCTAAAATAGCATCAATAGATTCTTTATGTGCTTGTGGAAAAGTAAGGGGTGGTGGAATAAGGATAATATCAGTATGTGGGGTTGGGGATGGTTCAGCAAAAGGATCATCAGGAATAATAGCAGGACCCTTATAAGCAACAAGGTCCTCTATATTAAAAGTAGAGCTAATCCCATAGTCAGATGGCAGGTAAATAACATATGTGTTTGGTCCAACCCAGTGCTAACACTTGGAATAGCCCAGCACTATGGGCTTGCAATTTTCGAACTAGCTCTAGAAGGGTCTAACTCGAATCATTACATAGTCTCCAATATTAAATTCCATATGGTGCCTACGTGAGTTAGCTTGTATTTGATATTTTTCATTGCTTGCTTGAATTTGCTTGCTAATCTCATGATGTAAATCATGAACGTGACGAGCAAATGCCTTGGCTAGCTCAGAGACCCTAACATGAGGAGACATAGGGAGGAGATCTAGAGGCTTCCTAGGCTTATAACCATGCACAATCTCAAATGGACTCATGCCTATATTGACGGAGCTATTGAATGCAAAGTGGGTTGGGGGTAGAATGGAATCCCAATTCCTATTATTTTCACCTACCAAGCTCCTTAAGAGGTTGCCTAAACTCCTATTGACAACTTCAGTTTGACCATTTGTTTGAGGATGATATGTGGTGGAGAATTTTAATTTGGTGCCTAGGAGTTGCCAAAGGGTTTTCCAAAAGTAACTCATGAATTTTACATCCTTATCAGACACAATGGTTTTGGGAAGACCATATGGTTTGACAATCTCATTGAAGAACAGCTTCACTAGATGGGAGGCATCAAAAGTTTTGGAACAAGGGATGAAGTGAGCCATTTTAGAGAAACGGTCCATGACCATAAGAATAGAATCATGCTTCCTAAAGGTGCGTGGAAGCCCTAACATGAAATCGATACTCACATTTTGCCATAGGCAATTAGGTACAAGTAGTGGAGTGTAGAGGCTTGTGTCTACTTCTTGTGTTTTGCCAATTGACATGTGCGGCACTTGCCTACAATTTTGGCAACATCTCTCTTCAAATTAGGCCAATAAAGATGACGTTCTACCTCCTCAATGGTTTTGTCACATCCAAAATGTCCTAATAGGCCATCCGCATGTACTTCCCACACTAAAAAGTCTCTTATTGATGTTCATGGGATGCATAATTTGCTACATCTAAATAGATACCCATTTTGATGAATAAATCTATCAAGTTCGAGGGTGTATTCATCTTGTAGTGCTTGATAAATATCTCCAAAATCTGGGCATGACTCATAATCATCTTGGAGTCTCTCAAATCTAGTGATTTCTACTTTCATCATTGAAAGTAGTAAAACTCGGCAACTAAGGGCATCCTCTGCCTTGTTTTCAACTCCAGATCGATGTTTCAACATGAAGGTATAAGCTTGTAAAAATTTGACCCAACGACTATGTCGAATATTCAACTTTTTCTGGGAATTTATATACCTCAAGGATTCATGATCGGAGTGAAAGATGAATTCTTTGGGTAGCAAATAATGTCGCCAATGCTTCAATGACTGTACTACAGCATAAAATTTTTTGTCATAGGTTGAGTTACTTTTACTTTGCTTCATTGAGTTTTTCACTAAAATAGGTAATGGGATGTTGTTCTTGACTGAGTATTCCTCCTATGCCTATTCCCGATGCATTACACTCAACTTCAAATATTTTCGAAAAGTCTGGGAGGCGCATTACTGGCGCTTCAATCATTCTCTCATTGATTTCCACAAAAGCTTTAGCAGCAGAACTTGTCCCCTTGAATTCCCCTTTCTTAAGGCAATTAGTGATTAGGGCCATTATAGCACTAAATCCTTTAATGAATCGACGGTAGAAAGTAGCGAGCCTATGAAAGCTACGAATCTCATAGATGTTTTTGGGCTCAGGCCATTGTACTATCGCTTTCACCTTTTGTGGATCAGCGGTTACTCCTTCAGAAGAAACTATAAACCCTAAGAAAATGACACTTTGAGTGAAAAATGAACATTTCCTAAGGTTGACATACAAACTGGCTTCTCAAAGAGTAGTGCAGACTTGTGTGAGGTGGTCCAAATGTTGCTCCTTGGATTTGCTATAGATGAGGATGTCATCAAAGTACACATCTAAAAATTTACTCATAAAAGGTCGAAGTACTTGTGTCATCACTCTCATAAAGGTACTAGGAGCATTTGAAAACCCTAAAGGCATGACCAACCATTCATAAAGGCCATCCTTTGTCTTGAATGCTGTTTTCCATTCGTCACATAGATGAATCCGAATTTGATGGTAACCACTCTTAAGATCTATTTTTGAAAAGATTGTGGCTCCTGCCATTCATATCTAACATATCATCAAGTCTAGGGATTGGGAAGTGATATTTCATCGTGATTTTGTTGATCACACGACTACACACATTCTCCATGATCCATCTTTCTTTAGGGTTAAGAGTCAAGGTACGACACATGGACTCAAACTTTTCTGAATAAATCATTTTCGCAAAAGTTCATCTATTTGCCTTTTTAACTCAGGCATGTTCTGTAGGATTCATCCTATAATGAGGCAAATTTAGGAAGTGATGCTCCTGGAACAAGATCAATAGCGTGTTGGATATTGCGCATTGGAGTAAGTTAGTTTGATAGGTTTTCAAGGACAAGATCTTGGAATTGTTGAATCACAGGGTAGACCTCTCCAGGAAGCTCTTGGGTGTTGGGTGGCACTTCCATGGCGATTAGGGCAAACACAGGAGATCCCTTAATTGCTTCTTTCTCAATCTCATTGGGGCTGATGATATGTAAACCCTTTTCTTTAGGCCACTTCCTTTCTTTTTACCCTTGTTGGTAAGTTTGGGTTGCAAAGGATTAAGCTTAATCTTTTGACCATTAAAGATGAATGAACATGAGTTGGAGTGACCATAAATGGTGACATTTGAGTCAAAAAGCCATGGTCGACCCTAAGATGATATGGCCTACGTCCATCGGTACGACATCACACCAGATTTGGTCCTTGTAGGAAAGGAATTGAATGGGTACAAGGAACCTTTCTTTGATGGCTATGGATGATGTGTCAACCCAAGACACATGGTAAGGATTAAGGTGGGGCACGGGCTTTAAACCTAAGTGGGAGGCAACAGTAGATGAAACAGCATTAATACAACTTCCACTATCAATGATCACCTTACAATCTTTCTATCCTCACTTGGTATAAGTGTAGAAGATTGCAGTCCTTCTCCAATCATAATTTTCTTTAGGTTGCGCCGAGGCATACCTTACTACACCCATAGTGAGGGTATGAGGACTATTCACTGGAAATTCAAGCTCCTCATCTATATCATTAATATTTTCAATCTTAGGTTCATAAGTTTGCTCCACCAATTCACTTCAATTTTCTTCTTGTTCTAGGCTTTCTAAGTATAAGGTTTTGTTGGCAAATGAGGCTACTATGTGGCCAAAACCTTGACACTTGTAGCATTGAATTTTGGAGTTCGGCTTAGGAGGGGCACCAATCACTCCTTTTCCTTTATCTTCTCTTAAAACTGGGAAAGGATTGGGGTTGGGTTTAACCTGAGGTGGGCCTGTTGTAGTCCTAGGCACTAAAGATTAAGGAAGGTTAGAAGTGTTTTTGGTCTCAAAGCGCATTGCGGATTGAGGCCTAGTGACTAACTCATAGTTTTGGACTAACGTGTGTAAGCCTGGTCTAGGGTGGTGACCTTATGTAAAACAAGTTCCTTTTGGAGGTTGTCATTAAGGCTCTTCCTAAACCTACTCAATGTCATACGCTCGTCCTCGACTACATCACAACGCATCATAAACTCATCAAATTGAGTAATGTGCTCAGTGGCCTGGTCTATTTATTTGTCTCAAGTTATTCCATTGATCAAGTAAGTTGCCTTAGGTATGATTGGGGTAAATATTTGTCTTTAAATTTCTCTTTTATCTCTACCCAATCAGTGACAGCAGGCTGGTGTCTCTTGAAGAGTAGGAGTTAAGTACTTTCCCAAAAGAATTTGGCCTTGCCAATGAGTTTCATTTTGATGAACCTAATTTTCGATCCTCTGACAATTCATACCACCAAGAAGTGGTTCATCTCGCGCAACCAATCTGTGAAGGCTTTTGGGTCAAGGTGACCATTAAAGGTAGGGGCTTCAATTTTGATTGCACCCTTAATTCTTTCATCGGGATCTCTAAACTCCCTATAATCAGCATATTGCCGATTGTAGTTTTGTTCAAGGACTCTATGGTGTGGGATGTGTGGAGCACGTCCTTGGTTAAGGTTCTCCTGATGAAAAGTCTTAGGGGAAGCCCTATCTTCATTGTTGGCATGGGTCACCCCCACATGTGGGAAGCCTCGCTTTCAATGTAATTGGAAAACTTTTGAATTGAGGCTTCTATCATCTTAAACAGAGTGTTAGCTCGAGCACGCTCTTCATCAAACTTGGATTCAAACTTGGCACATAAGTCCTGAATGAGTTTCCATAGGTGTTTTAGCCTGATTAGACTCCATGATTAGATGTCACTCATAACTAGATGTGACACGACCACTACGTAAGTGCATATAAAAGGTGAACTTGGTGTGGGGTGCTAGCTGTGACAAGGATCCCTATGAATAATTAAAAATTAAATGCATGTCACGGGGCAACTACATGTACAGAGATTAGCAAGCAATTTCAATAGCAATTCCTTTTTTTTTTTTTTTTTCTTTAAAAAAAAAATAATAATAATAAACAAACTCACTTTGGTCCAACAAGTCTTTTAATGAAGGAGACTTAGTTCCCAATTCGATGTGAAAATTGCAATCAAGTAGTGTTAGTATTCAAAGTGGCAATCAAACGAATGTATCAAATACTACCACTAATTTGGTTAAACTCCACAATTAATAAATCGAATCAATTGCCTAAAAAAATTTTTGATTGGTTCAGTGCAATTGAAGGCTAATCAGAACAAAGTGGTAACAAAGTAGGAGTGGATTTGCAAAGTGGGCAACCGAAATATTTTTTTTTAAGGCTAATTCTCCAATCAAGCACACTAGAATTAATTGATACAGTTTTAAATAAGCAAAATTAAACTAACTAGAGAATAGGAAATTAATATCCTGGATTAGAATAACCTAGATTGGAATGAGGAGAACTCTGTCCGCTGAATCTGGCTCCAATTGGAATAATCTTCTCCCAGCTAGAATAGTTTGACCCCATTTAGAATATCTTGATCCATATCAAAATAGTGACTAATCTACAGTCGGATATCCTTATTCACATTTAGGATATGTCTACCCAAACTTTGAATCCCATTTGGAATAACCTTGAACTAGGGCCAAGGATAACTCTGCCCGCAATTCAATCTTCAGCTACAATATTCTGCATCCGTAACCAAACAAGCCTATTCTTTTTTTTATCTCAAATACCCTAATCGGCTTCCTAATGCTTCTCGAAGCATCCGATACGAGAGAGAGAGAATGGCAGAGAGGAAGCTCAACGACAAGAACCGACGACAGGTATGGGTCGCCAATGGCAAGGGTGCCGGCAAAAACCCGATGGCTATGGACCGACAACGAGAATCAATGGTGAGTGACTAACGGTAGTTCAAGAGGAAACTAGTGCGATTGCAAGGTTATGGCTCGAGGATTCTGCTCTGATGGCGGCTGTTTATTGGCGATGGCCTCTGGTGGGTGAGGGGTTGATGGCGATGGCGACGGGGGTTGTGCGCTAGTGGGTGGAAGAATGACGGTGATGCTTTGTCGGCGGCAACTGGAAAAAGAAATAGATTTTTTTTTTTTTTGGTTCGTCGTCGTCGTTGTTATTGTTGTCTGTTGCGATGGTTGAGGTTGTTTGGGTCTCAAAATGGGTTGGGGCTTGTGTTTTGGGTTTTGAGTTTTGGGTTTGACAATGGAGTGATGCGACTGAGGTAGCTATGGCAGTGGGTGAGGAGGGTGTATGGGTATTGTGATTTGTGCAAGGGAAGGGTTGTTTGAGTTTTTTAGAGACGAGAGCAAAGGGGTGTGGTGGATTTCTTGGGTTGAGTTTCAGCTTCCTGGGCTTGTTCGAGGGCGGCTTTGCGTATGGCAGCAAAGATCTCAGTGCGGAAGGAATGTGAAAGGGAAAGCTCTCTTCTGCTGGAAGAACTTATGGGGCATCATGAAACGTGGCTTGGCGGAAGACTTCGACTCCATGGATTGAGGTTTGCTATGATACCAAATTTGATGCAGCACATCACACACACAATCACATGAACACTGATCACAGAGGGAAGAAAGAGAGAAATAGAGAGAAGAAGAAGGGGGAGGGGGGAAAATCCTACGGCTTTGACACCTAAGGTGTTGTTTGGATTTAGCTCCAAACAATAAACATAAAAGTTTAATTGATTCATAGCATAAAAAGTTTACAAAAAAACTGATGCCTTATTTATAGGCATAGAAAACTAAGATCTAAACTAAATAGCAATAAAATATAAAATCAGCTTGGGCTCCAAGTAAAGCTGATGAGCTTGGTTCCCAAGCAAAGCTGATGTAATGGTCCATGATTGCTCTAAATAAAGCTGATGAGCTGATGTAATGGTCCATGATTGCTCCAAATAATGCTGATGAGCTTGGTCCCCAAGTAAAGCTAATATGGTCCGTGATTGCTATTCAATTAGTCAATCCATAAGGCCACTGGTTGAGCTGTCTGATGATGTCTGTGCTTGTATACTCGAGTGATAGGAGGTCTGGTCTCTGCATCCAAAGTTGTTATTGTCGTCATTATTATTATTAATACTATCATGAAAGTAATGAAAGATAAAGACGATGAAGGAGGAGGAGGAGGAGGAGAAGGGAACAAAGAGTGATTCTCTACCCAAATGTTTCATATCTTATTTGAAAAAAGTACATGTACAAAAATACTATCGTAGCGGTAATAAAACAGCTGGCAGAAGGACAAAACTAGCCTTCGATGCTACCCCTCTAATTGTTACAAAGATGTCTATCATACCCAAGTTGCATGTGATATTTTATAATTGAGTTTTGGAAAATGTGTATGTGGAGATATTAGTTGGTGCCTAGTCGAAATTTATGAAGTGCGGATTTTACATTTCTGAAGTTTTTCATTAATACATTGAACATTGGCTTGTCAGTGGAGACTAAGGTTAGGCAGGGGGTTGATATTCAAGTTAAATCCAGAGAGCAAGGGTTTGAATGATTTTGGGTGGGCAAGGTTGAGAGAGAGCTTGTTTGACTCGTCCATGTGAGGTGGAGATGCAGAGAGAACCTTCATGGCCTGAAGATGGTGTGACCTTTGGTCTATCAGTGGTGGAGGAGTTGGACTGGGGTACATTGGATATAGATAGCCTCAGGAGTGAGGAGGATCCAGGGTGGTGGGGCTAGGGTTTTGAAGTTAATGGAGCTGGGATGAAGGTGGTCGTTGGAGGATCAATATTGGTTGGGGATTGTTTTGGGGAGTCCACATCACAATATACTCGTTTCATCTTTAGGACTCTACAATGTTTGGGTCCGCTGTAGGGGATTTATGAGGGTTTTGGGATTTGTGAATGGTGCAGGAACATTCGAAAATGTCCATCAAAACTAGCCCAAATTGTGGGGTTGTGGAGATAATTTTAAAGTTGTGTTTTTATTTAATGTGCAATTTTTTTTAGATGCTTCCTCCTCGTCAGTCTCATTTTGGGAGCCTTAATGCTTTCCATATCCTGTTTTGGATGATTTTGTGAAGATTTTGAGAGAATCATCATGATTGCTGTCAGGATTTTTGCCGTAAATAATAAGCTTTTGAATCAATATTTCCTGGGCAGTTGGTCATGTTATAGACTTATGGCCTATCTTGTCACACAGCATTACAATTGATGCAAACCTCATCTACACCTTAATAAACCACAGGTTGATTGAGATTACTGATATGGAATTTTGGGATGAGTGGCTTACTGTGTTCAATTGAATGCATAGCGAGCATAGTGACTCGTAGTAACGGTTTCCTTGTTTTTGTCAAGCTTAGTTCACATCGCAGTTATTGATGTTGTGTGGGGTCAGATCAGGACCCACTTGATGAGCTTCGGAGCTGCTTCAACAGCAGATCTGCAATCACAGAGAGGAGGTTAGAGGGATGGCCGGAGTGGGTCCAGCCGAGCCCTCTACCATGCTTAAGTTAGAGGTTGAAGAAGGAGAGAGATAGAGAATGGTTCAGAATGGGTTAGGTCATAGCTCTTTGTGTGTGTGTGTGTGTGTTGTGCTACTTATATAGTTGATATGAGGATTAACCACAGTGGGGTTTAATAACTGCCTTGGTCGAGTTAAGTTTAACCAGGGTTAGCTTGATAACTGCTGACTCAGGGTTGGTTGACCGCGGTTAACGAGCTCAACCGAAAGTTATAAATATGCATAAATAATTTGCAAAATTATTTTTTGTTGATATATGATATTTATTTATGTTCTTTGAGATTATATTAGATATCTAAAACATAAAGATAGTGTTCTTTCATGATTTAATAGCACGCTAGCGCCTATTTTTATGTTTTTGACCATATTATGTGCCTTGAGTTCATTATTTTGCTTATTTGATGGTTCCAATGTAATCATCATATTTTTTACAAATTTTCTATGATTTTTTTGAATTTTTTCAAACATTTTTTCATGCATAAAGTTGCATCTCGCCCGAGATGTGACAGGGTTGGGTGAGACTGAGATGACGAGACCGAACCGAGATGAGGACTGAGACCGAGACTTTGAACCATGATTAGAGCACACTATGTTTTGAATTTATCTCGAACTACAATATTCCAGGGGCAAAAAAAAAATTAAAAAAACACTGTGGATGGTTTGATATGGATGAGAAAAATGATCTCTTCTGATATAAGGAAGTACCAGTTTTAAAGCATTGCCATAGTTGTCTTACACAATCTATGTTGCTTCTAGGTTCCATTTGTTTTCCAATGTTGTAGTTTTAATTACTGATCTCAAATCGTGTGTATCTTATTATGTTTATTTTTAATTAGGGTATCCATCCTTTTTCTGATGAATATTGTTATATTTATTACTGACTTGCAAAGTTATGCATCTTAGTTATGTTTGTCAAGAGATTCCCTTATCAATTCCTTTGTTCCTCAGTAAAGTTTATTATTTTTAATGGTTTCCGTGTGTGCCATTTAATTCTAGGTATTTGTTATGAGACCCAAACCGAGAGACTCATCACGTCCGAAGATTTTCCAGTCACCAGCAGCAGCTGCAGCAGCAGCTTCTGTTACTGCTGCATATGCCTTGACCAAATCTGAAAAGTTGGATTTCACCGAAACAAATGAATCTAACTTTAATGGGGGTTAAAAACATAGGTTCTCAACAGGACTTCACAATTGACATTAATGCAATTAGAGAAGAGAAAAAGGTGTTGGAATCTTCACTTGGAGAAGTCAGAGGAGAAAACTCTACGCTCAGAGGAAAGATTGATGAAATTAATAGCACTTATGCTGAGTTGTCCAAGGTATGCTCATTATGATAAATATTTAAGATAATTTTTCTGTGAGATAGTGCTATAATTATTTTTCCTCATTTTCCCAATATGCTTCAGGAACTTCATTCAGTCCAAGGTCAACTGGTAACTGAGAGATCAAGATGCTTTAATCTAGAGGTTTTTTTTTTTTTCTTTTTCTCATTCGTTTTCATTAGTTTTATTTTTTTCTTTTCTCAAGCTTTTCCTTGTCTATTTTTGGTGGCTTGACTGGGTTAAATTTTGGACTCAAATGTTTTTGTGTGGCTGAGCTGGAGTTTTTATCCTTGGTTCATTTAGTACTTGTAAATTTTTTTATTCATTTATTATGGAGTGGCTAAATTCAACCCCCTGGTCATGGTAACTTTCAGGCACAAATCGCAGAACTACAGAAGATGCTGTCATCATTGCAGTCCATAGAGGATGAAGTACAAGTACTTCGGAGACAGAAATCTGCATTCGAACGGGAGATGGAGCTTGCTGCAGCTGTTCAGAGGCAAGGTTCTGGTGGTGTTTGGCGGTGGATTGCTGGGGGTCCATCAAACCCATGAAAATCACGAAGTGATCACCCTAAACCCAAGTTGTGTCTCACTGCAAAAAGTCAAATTCTGTTGGTAGCCATTATCTCCCAAGCTACCAGAATGGTATGAAATTAAGCTCTGGCATATCGTAGTAATCGCCATTGAAAGAATCTGTGGTGTCATGTAAATCTTGAAAACTTTTCTGATTTTAAGTACTACAAGAATTTTTTTATTTATATTTTTATTTTATTACGAGATGAGACTAAATTGGGTACAAGCATTCAGTTTGTTTTCCAAAAATTTTAGTGTACTTTTTTTCCCCTTCTGTTGCAGACTTACCATGTAATGGTAATTGTTTCTTGACTCTTGTTCGGTCTTGTACTTGTATTTCATTTGTTCTTATGGGGAATTGATTATACCATTGAACTGTACCAGTACTGAGATTTTCCATGCTTTGCAAAGATTGCTTATAATACTACATAGATCTTCTTATATATGTCTTTCTTGAAACAAATTCAAGAAAAACCTTGTTTTCTTGGGTCTCGCTAAATGATGGAATTTCAGTCTATACCTGCACCATAATATTAGATTGGGGAGGAAGATTAGAATTAGATCGAGATTGATCGCTTGTCAATTACTCTACTTTTTGAATGGGATGTAGACCAACTCTTAATTATTTATTTATTTATTTATTTTTTTGTGCTAAGTGACCAACTCTTGATTTGTGATACCAAATTAGAAAAGTAGAATTTGGGAATAGGATTTCTATTGACACAGTGGTGTGTTTTATGCTGTTCTTGGTCAGTTGTAATCACCTAACATCAGAAACTGCAGAGTTTCAGTTTTCCCCCAAATTGACGAAGTTATAGGTTTTGGGAAACAACCAAATTTTCCTAGAGAAGTAACTCTTCCTATGTTTGCAGTGTAAGAAGATTAATGCTGCTGACAAATTTGCTAATTTTTCTAAAATGAAAGAGAGAGGCCTGCTTCTTCAATTTAGTGACAACAGTTTATGTTTTATCAAACATCATTTATTAACTCTCTTATTCCAAAATCTTGTATTATGTTAAAAGTTAAAACCCTAAATACATAATAACCACAAGACTTCCTAGACCCTGCAAAATCACATTTGGATAATCAATCTCTTCAACTACTATAGTCTGGAACCATGAATGGGTCATTTGGCTTGTGGTTTTCATATTGTATATTATCCTGCAAAAACATGGTGCGTGCTCAATGCCTTCGTTGGATATTTGCTTCTTTCCTTTCTAGACTTGGTGGCAATAGAAAATCGTCACTAATTTAGAGATAACTTGCTGTTGGCTTTGGAACACCAGCTCCTTCCGTAGGATTTTGCCGGCAGTCGACCTTGGGATGGCACTGATAAAACCCACTTTTCTTACTTTCTTGTATGGAGCCACCTGAAATGTCCGTACAAAACTTAGAAAGAGTGTGACACTGTGTGATAGCTGATAGTAAAGAGGAGGGAAGGCCTAACACAAACCTGGCTGGCCACAAATTGAATGACTTGTTCTTCAGTTAGTCCAGAATCAGCTGCTCTCACCACATATGCCATTGGTATCTGCCCTGCATCTTCATCTTCAAGTCTGCAAAATTGTAATAGTGCATGTGAGAGAGAGAGAGAGAGAGAGAGAGAGAGAGAGAGAGAGGAGGGGGTAACGTGACGCACGGTATTACTGCTGCATCGAGAACATGAGGATGACTCAATAGTATTGCTTCCAGTTCTGCTGGAGCCACCTGCATATGCAATCAAACTGCTGTGTCAATCAAACTGTGTCAAGTGTCCTAACACATGATTTGTATTGTCTACTGTCTCTCCAACCCCACAAATCATGAAGTAAAATAGTTGTATACGCCTTTATTATACCTGATATCCATTATGCTTGATAAGCTCCTTTAATCCTATCAACGATGTAAACATATCCATCTTTGTCAAAATAACAAAGATCTCCAGTCTGCAGCCACCCATCCGAATTGATCGTTGCAGCTGTTGCTTCAACATTTCCCAAATACCCTTTCATTATAGCTGGGCTCTTCAGCCACAGCTCTCCTTCTTTGTAAGGTGGCAAAGCCAATCCGGTTTCGGTCTCCACCACCTTGGCACAAAAGCTAGGAACCAATGTCCCGGACGCGCCTGAACGAGCCTTAGCCTCTGCATCAGAGACAAAATAAGTAGCTCCACCACAACTCTCTGTCAGCCCATACCCCTGTCTCAGCTCCACCCATGGAAATTTCTCTCTGAATGCATCAGAGACTTCTTTGCTCAACGGTGCAGCCCCTGACCCTACCCTTCGTAGAGACGATAGGTCATGGCCTGGCTTTGCTAGTGTATTTCACTAGTCCAAGTATCACTGGAGGCACTGCTGGTATATTGTTAATTTTATATGTTTGAATAGCATCAAGCATGGCTTGGAAGTCAAATTTTTGCATCAACACTGTGGTGGCTCCCAAAGAAATCAATCCAAGCCCGAAGAATGCGAGGCCATAGATGTGGAACATGGGGATGAAGCATAGGAAGACGTCGTTGGTGGCCGATGATACTTCCACAGACCATTTGAGGAGTGTCATGATGGATATGAAATTTGCATGGGTCAGTATCACACCTTTGCTAGTCCCTGTGGTGCCTGAAGAGTATAGTATTGCTGCAGTGTCCGATTGAGTTGGCCTGGCTATTGGAAACTCTAACGGATTACAGCATTCAACCAATTCTTCGATGGAAACTGCATTTTCATTCGAAGTACGCGATGTGAGGATTGTGGGTATTCCGGTTGGGAGTAGCTTGTGTAGCTCTTCTGGTGCTGAAATTGCTACTTTGGCACATGAGTCACGTACTTGCTTGGCTATTTCATTTGGGGTGTTTAGTGGATTAGCTGTGGTCAGTACTGCACCAACCTGAGAGAACAGCTAGACATATGGTTGGGTATAATAGCGAATTTGGGGACAAGACAAACACAACGTCGCCCTTTCGAATCCCAAGACCGTGGTACAAACCGGACGCAAGGGAAATAATCGAACGGTGGAGTTGTCCGTAGGTGAGTCGACAGGTCAGTAGCCAAATCGAATGAGTGCAATTTTGGATTCAGCTTGGTCTGGGTGTGGGAGTAGGGATAGCACATATGAGGCAGTGTCAAGGTCAGGCCTAGTTGGGATCTGTTGGTGGTCACCCAATTGGATGGTTGAGTGGTAGATGCCGGTTCGGGGATCGAAGCCGCTTTTCGTATCGAATGGCGGCCGAACATTACCGCTGCCGCCGGACTCTTCTTCGCCAGCGGTGATCCACGCTTCCTCGCCCGACATCTCCAAAAATTAGCTAAGGTATAGCAAGAGTAAAACCTTGGGTTTATGTAGTGTCAATGAGGGATAAACAAACTTGGTTAAGGGGCTTAATATATGTTGGGACACGAGATCGACATCGATAAATCCGTTAACTAGGGATATGATTAGTGTAATTTATGTGATTAGGTGCCGGCAGGGACTACATTAACCAAGTCATGCTACAATGTTTGGAGAAGATTCATTTTTGATACCTTAAGGCTCATAATAGGACATAGATTTCTCCTTCTCATGTACCTTACATATGTTGTATTGACCAACAGTATTCTTTTGCCGCCCAATTAAGTGAAGGTGAAAAAGAAAAACATAGTCCGCTTATGATGAGGGTGCCCTCGTTCCTCTTTTTATGAGTTCCTTCTCTATCTTTGGTTATAAAACTAAAAATTTTAACATACATTATGTCATCATATTTATCGCATTGAGTCGGTCGTATTGGCCAAAAAAAATGTCAAAATAGATCTATATGAACATGTCAAAATTAACGAGAAATTTCAGTCAAATACTATCAAATGAATCGAGCCAAAATTAACGGGGAATTTCAATAAAATACTATTGAATGAAAGAAATTATCAAATTTTGATCAGTATGTGATTAAATCACACGTCATTTTATAATGAACGGCAACCATCTACCTTCTTTTGGAAGTAAAACAATTATATTTGATTTTGGTTTTCAAAAGCAAGATGGTACTTTCAAAATCCTACGACTACTTTTATAAATTACATGGTCTTAATTTGTGCACTAGAATCATAGTGTACTTTTAGTTCTAAAATGTATTATTGTCCCGACCCCTTTTTCATTAAATGGAAGAAAATTGTTATCCAATCTTTTGAGGCGCTCACATCATTTTCTCCCTTTGTCAAGATGATGTTATCATGCAAACTGTTAATGATTATGATGTTTGATATTGTAGTAAGGAGAAATTTTAGGTCATCACCCATTAAAAATTCTAGCATTTGTCTCCTTATGATTTAACTTCTTATTCTTGGGTAATATCTCTACATATATATATATATATATATATATATATATATACACCCATGTAATCTAAAAACCTAGCTAATGTATTTTAAAACTGTCATTTTCAATCCTATTAGTTCCCAATCACCGCATTCTAATTGTCGCTCTTGCTATGGTTTTGTACTTCGGCTACTTAAGTCTTGTTTGGTCATGTTGTCTAACATACAACAGTTCTCAAAAACGTGTTTTAAGAGAACATGAGAAATTTTGGTATGCTTGTTTGTTTGTTTGTTATTGATTAAAAAAATTAAGTTTTAGATCAAATAATAATCAATCTTAGATCAACTTGAATATATGTTAGTATCAGCTGTTTTGGTGGTTAATTACATTAAGCTAGATTGCGCTATGCTGATGCTAATGTCGTTAGATTTTCCAGTTTTTTGGGGTGTTTTGCTCTCTTGGGTTTTGTTCTTTGCTTTATTTGTGTTAGTTTCTTCTACACAGGTGCTTTGTTCGGGATTTTTGTTTTAGCTTGCTATAGAGGTAGTGGGGGCTTTTTGCTGTTTATAGCGTGTTTTGAAAGCTGCTTGGGAGTTTTTGTGGTGTAATGCTATTTAAAGTAAAAAAAAACTTAGACTTTTGGCATTACATAACCTACATGATAAGGTTATCTAACCCAACATTGGTTTTGCAAAATATGAGTCATATGTAACAGTTTTGAAGGATGACCTACCACAAAGTTATGTTAGGTTAATTTTATAAGAAGAGGACTATATATATATATATATATAGGATGATGGTCAGGTAAGAACGTGCTGATATAAGTTATATCAGCACTCGCATTGAGGGTTATAACTCGTGCATTGGTAGGTTACAAGGTATATAGAGTCAATGCATGGATACGACTCCAATACATGATACTTATATAATTTATGTAAGCACATTCTTATTTGACCGGGATTATATATATATATAGGAGTGTTTAGGTCAACCCGGACTGATATACCAATATACCATTCCTGGTCCATCCACCATCCATTTTCATTAATGAAGATTTAACGGTTTACGGGTTTTCATTTTCAACCGTTAGATCTTCATTAATGAAAATCGGCAATGGGATGGGTGGAACTAATATGCCAATATATCAACCCAGACTAACCTGAACATTCCTATATATATATATATATATATATATATATATATATCATGCAACCTAAATGATTATGATGTTTGACATTGAACTTTGTTTTGGTAACGGAAAATTTGAGGTCACCCATCATTAAAAATGCAAGCATTTGTCTCCTTATGATTTAACTTCTTATTTTGTGAGAGATATGTGCACAAACATATACACCCAATGTAATCTACGACCTTATTGTATTTTAAAACTATCCTTCTCACTCCTACTGTATACTCATCACATCATTCTCAATGCCGCTTTTGCTCTTTGTTATCTACTTGGTTATTTACTTACCATTTATCTCAGAACAGTTTTCATAGACATGTTTTTAGGAAATAGTAAGAAATTTTAAATTATGTCATTTTCAGTAGTTCGGTTACTTTCAAAATGAAAATAGAAAATTGAGGATATTATTTTGATGTTATTTCAAAATGGGATTTTATTTTTTATAAAAAAAATCTGAAAAAGAATTATTTTAGAGATTAAGATCTCAAAGATGTTTTATTTTTCTTAATATCTATCATTCTATTCTAAAAAATCATGACCAATCATGACCAAACAAGCCCTAAAGTTCAGAAAATTTAGCCTTGTCACCTTGAGGAAATGATTAGTTTAAAAAGAGAAAGATGTTTTTGTCTCGTGGGGTCCAGTCTCGATATGTACGTCCACAAGCTTATTGTTGTAACGTTAACATGAATTTTGGTACACACAAAAGAGGCAGATGAAGAATTTTTTGTGGACCTTTTTTTTTTTTCGGCTATGAAGTTGAATTTCTGGGCCTTGTGCCGAAGGAAAGATGGCTAACTCTTGGGATTTAGATTTGGTGTTGTTACAATACCATGTTGTGCGTGATTGTACAATTGATGATTACACAATTGGTATGTTATCAATCATGCGATTGTATACAGTGAATAATAAGTAGTACATTTCATCCACAAAAAAAAAGAAAAAAAAAAAGAATAATAAGTAGTACATGATGGCATGACTGACAACACACCAACCTTGTAATCCCGAACAATATGATGCTATTACAACACCAAATCCTTTCCCTAACTCTTGGGGAAGTAACGTAACACTGGATTCTTGAGAAATTAACTAATTCATGGATCCTTTTAGTGGCTCGAAAAGAACTGACAAGTTTCACATCCCCCCCGCCCAAAAAAAAAAAAAGGAAAAAAAAAGAAAAGAAAGGGTTGGCAGGTTTTGAGCTTAATTGAAAATATGTTTTGGAAATGGCAACCAAAGCACAAGGAATGGTTGGAAAAACCTTCTTTTATTTTCCCTGGTGAGGAAATCAGGGCGACAGTTGCAGAAATTGGTCCTCTGAAAGCACCAGGACCAGAAGGTTTTTCTGCACTCTTCTTCTATTGTCAATTCTAGAAATCCAATCGGAGCTACCACTACAACAGTTGCATTATCCTTTCTGAATTCGCCGTTTATGTTACCAGAAATTAATCAATCAGTCTTTCATAATGTATGCTTATTCCAAAATGTATGACTTCAGAAACTCTAGATGACTTTCGCCCCATCAGTGTGTCCTACAAGATTATATATAAAACAGTAGTGAATTAGCTATAGTAAGCTGTTGGATTTGTGTATTATTAATTTTATTGGATTGTTGTGCAGTTTCGATCAACATATACCTTAATCTAATTTTTGATACAGAGTAAGGATCCTCTCCATTATAATAGTACGTTCATCTAGTAAAACTTGAACCATTCATACCATATGGATCCTAAATGATATGAACAGTTCTTATTTTACCGGACGTCTGGACCGTCTAGTAAATAGAAAGAATCTGCTTTTTTATAGAGTCTAATCCATTGACATATCTAGTCCTCTAATAGATTAATTTGGCAGGTCCTAAAGTCTGAAAAACTTGAAAATTAAATTACACTGTTATGTGCAAGCAGAATTATTTATGCACATACGTTGGACGGTTGGAGCAACAATCTCAAGATTGCAACCAGTGCAATGTCCAGTCCGAACCACTACTGCCTTGCAAATGGAAGCCACTGCCCGTTTTCTAGCTATGGGATGGGCTTTGTTAGTATATCTACGGGCTTTCTTGCCCTCAGACACATCAGCTTCCACTTGAGCAAGGCATGGTCCCATACCACATGCATGTAAATGGGGAAGGCTCGTCATAATTGATGGGCCGACCATGCTTTGCTCAAAACCATTGAAAGAGACAAGTATCTAACTACATTCGATAAATTATATTTCCAATTTTACAAGGATCAATGATGCAAAGTGTCATATATATGTGTGTGTTTTGGCTAAACGAAAAAAAAAAAAAAAAAAAGAAAGAAAGAAGAAGAAGAAGAAGAAGAAAGATGAAGAGACGTTTAATTCAAAATGATGAAGAGACGTTTAATTCAAAATTTTCTGTTCATATTACTTAAATAAGACATTTTCAATGAAATGTCTAAACTGGCCCATGGGCCCTCCATTAGATTGGGGTGTTATGATGCTTGATGTCATGGAATGTCCATAACGAACGTGTTGGCCTGCGACAAAACATGAATAGTCACAATCCACATGTGTATGTACATTGTTGAACGCCTGATATAATATAGAAAACATTATTGCTTACACGGCCTTCTTCAAATTTTAATTTTGGTTGAACCAAATATCCCTTTGGTTTAAAAGTCGTCCACTCAATTATGAGTGGCTCCATCTTAGTCTCTTTTCAAATTGTCGGATCATTTGGTTGGCTCTATGGCTTTAATTTCAAGAGTAAGGATGAGATCTATAAGGGCCAAACCCACCCAAGTGTTAAATCAATCAGATCTATTTGGCCTCTCTCTCTCTCTCTCGTGATGCTAATAATTAGTGTGACAGAGAACCGACAGATTGGCGCTTCTAAAGGTGAGGCTCAATTGTCGTAGCACGGCGTGGGGTTTGGACCACTGGCCCCAGTGCCATGCAATGTCAAAGGGCTCAAGCAAAAGTGCACCACCAGCACAAGTTTTTCTGTGTTTTTTTTGATAACCTAGACGTACACAATTTACGAGTGACAAGACCATAGAAGAATCCAAGCACGGACGGTTTAGGTTAGACTTTGTGATACATATGTAAGTACTAAGTATGAGCTGAGATTGTCCTTCCCATTTCTGTCCCTACTTTCATTATGATTCTATTCAGGATAAAATACACCTACATTCTTTTTATTTATTGACTATTACATTGACATCCCTTATAGTTTCTGAAATTATACTATACTCCCTTACTTTGAAAAATAATATTCACTCCACCCCATCCGTCAAACAGTCGTTGGGGACTTTAACGTTTGTTGCTGACGTCAACTAAAAACGGGTTGAAAATACCCATTTTAACCTTCTTAAACCCAAAACTCTGTGTTTAGTAGCCAAACGATCCCCACCACTGCTTCATGAAGTTCCGGCGAACTCCATGTTTCTCGGCGAACTCCAGGTTACCTTAAAAATAAAATCAAATCAAATCAAAACAAAAATAAAACTAAAAGAGAGAGAGAGAGAGAGAGAGAGAGAGATGAAGGTGAAGATCTAAACGGGGCAAAAAAAAAAAAATGAAAGAGATGAAGGAGAAGCAACAGCCAAGTCCATTTTTTCCGGCGAAGAAGCACAAAGAAGAAGTAATAGCCTCGAACGCTGGTGACGCTCGGGTCTAACGCCGTCCTCTTCCCTCCTCTTCTCTTCCTTTTTTCTTTTTCCTTTTCCCCTGCTCATCAGATCTGCGTGGTTCGACGGAGTCGAAGCCTTTATTTTTTCCGGCGAACATTTTTGTTCAAATCCATCCCTATCGATTCCCTCTCCATCAGCCCCCTCGTCGCAGATCCATCACCACCGTCTTCATCACCCCCATTCTCATCCTCACCGGCGCTCACCACTTGCGATTTCACCATGCACTTAAACCCTCTCGTCTCCCTCAGATCTGAAATCGCGAACTCGCACATCGCGAACTGCTGCATCTTCTTCTCCCTCTCGTCATTCTTCCTTCTCTCCTCTGTTTTCCCCCTTTTTTTTTTCTCTTCAAACCTTTGTGCCTTCCCTTCGTTTCAACCATGGCAGTGCGTTGCCTCAATAGGGGGCAAAAAATAAAAAAAATAAAAAATAAAAAAGAAAAAGGGAGAAGAAGCCTTGCGCGACGGAAACGGAGCCTCCTAGTCGCCGGAATTCGCTGCTGCTCCCATCGGTCCGCGGCCAAGATGAAGATGAAGATGAAGATGAAGAGGGGCTGTGCATTTTTGTGTTTTAATCTAATAAAACACTAAAACGACTGTGTTTTAAGGAGGGCATCTTCGTTATTTTATGTGTCTGTTTACTCCGTTAATTTCACCATTCTGACAAGGGAGGTCAATGTAATTTCAGAAACTATAGGGGGTGTCAGTGTAATAGTCAGTAAATAGAAGGGGTGTAGATGTATTTTACCCTTCTATTTAACTAGTCCATTCTAAAGAGTGAGTCTTTCATACAATTGTGGCATCCCCATGTGATGTTATAGACCAATAAGAATGGAGCAAAATAGGATTATAAGATTAACAAGTTTTATGATAAATCCACTTTACTTTGCTGTTATTAGTTTATGATTATCACATTAACCGTATCACAGTTACATATAAGTTTTTCTCCTATTCTAAATTGTTAAAAGATACTCCATAATATTCAATTCTAGAAGGGTATGATCACTTGGATTTGTAACAATTTTTTTTTTTTCATTTTAATTATTATTATTATTATTATTTAATTCTGAGTTGGTAGTCCAACTGTTCTCTTTGCTAATAGCCCGCCCCGGAAGGTGCCTCCCAGATTAGGACCAGGGTTCGGTCTATATTGTGTTCTTGTTTGCCTGTTTGGTACCTTAAAAAACATAATTTAAAAATAAAATTCTTTAATCCCAAAAATAAATAAATAAATAAATAAACCCACAAGATCCTACTCTAAGGGTTTTTAAAAATAAAATAAAAGGGAAAAAAAAAACATTTTAGGCTAATCAAAACACTTAAATGCAAACCCAGCTAAGTTTTTTGAAAAACCATCGAAATCGTGGAGGAGATATATAAAATTAGGCAAAATTAGATATATATATATATATTTTACTTTTTGGTTTTGAATGGAAGGTCAGTGTCGGTATCATTGGTTGAATTCTTGAATGTAGACCTTGTAAGGTTGAAATTCCAACCAACTCTCCGGAGAAAGCCAAGGAAAGATTGGTGAAATAATAAAAATAATGATTTTTGGTTGTTCCCTCACGTGGCTTGGCAAATTAATAATTCTAGTTTCTAAAAACAGGAGATCTACTTTTAACTTATGGGAAAAAGAAAAAGATTGACTTTTGAATTGGAAAATCATTTCTAGAAATTTCTTTCTTCAAGAGAGTTCTATGACATTTTCCTGAAAAATTGAATGGCACAGTTACCTTCTACATGTTATTTAAAATTACTAATCCATCATTAGAAATGTAGCATTTGAAGAATATGGGTCCCGTCACTACAACCAATCATATATATATATATATATATGAAGAGGGATTCGTTTGTAAAACTTTTTATTTTTACACCTCTCAATATTTTTTATGGGATCGATATTTTTCCAAACTAACCGTTGGATTAAATACTTCTCTCATGAAAATCATACACACTAAATTTCACATTGATCAAATACTCGTAAGCATCTCATTTATAAATTCACTTTTCTTTTTGCAAATAAAACTATAATTTAAGCCACTTTATTAATGAAATAGTTCATAATATTTAATCAATGTGAAATTTGGTGTGCATGATTTCCATGAGAGTAATATTTAATCCAACGGTTGGTTTGGAAAAATATCAATCCTACAAAAAGATATTAAGGGGTGTAAGATCGAGTAAAAAGTTTTACATCGAGTATAAACGGATCCTTAACCTATGTGTGTGTATATATATAGGGATAGTTTCATTATTTAATTTGAAATTAAACAATTCAAGAAATTTTACATATGATTAAAGACATTATCTTGAATTGACAAAAATCAAAAAATGATATATAGTCATCATCACAAATAAGAGTAGAAATTTTAAATAGTAGTATTTCAAGAATTTCTAAAAACTGATTCTACAACATCATCAATAATGATAACTTCAAATTTTTTAAATTTTTTAATTCAAGATGATAGATTTATGCCTTCAACCTCATGTAAAATTTCTTGAATTGTTTAATTTCAAAGTGGATAGCCAAATAGGTCCTTAATGAGATTAAACAAAATCCAATGGCAATAAAGGAGAAAAAATAAAGTTAAATTTAAATTTATACATGAAGTAGGTAAATTGATCTAATATTTTTGATAGACCGCTTGGTGAAAAACATTTGATTTCATGGGCGGCCTTGTTAATAGAGGGGCAAACGAGGTATTGAGCTTTACCGTTTCAAAGAAAATTGATTGTAACTAACCAGTTTTGTCGGGCGTGACATGAAATGAAAGTGACTTTGTAAGAAGTATGGATACTTTCTTAACACTATGTTTGAGAGTTCAGGAGAAAAGAAAAGAAAAGAAAAACAAAAAAACAAAACATTAGTTGGGAGAGAAAAACTGAGAAAAGAAAAGATTGTGATTTTCGTCTTTCTTGATTGGGAATTCAGAAGCCCTCTTTATCTGGGAGTTGGGAAAAATAGAAAAAGAAAGAAAGAAAGAAGAAAGGATTCATTAAACGTTATTATAATAATATACCCTTAGCAATTTGAGGTATATATAAGTAGGGGTGCAAACGAGCCGAGCCGAACCGAGCTTTGGAGTGCTCAGCTTGGGCTCGTTAGAAGCTTATTCATTAGTAAACGAGCCGAGCTTTTTAACGAGCCTTAATTTTGAGCTCGAGCTTGGCTCGTGAGAAAATATTAAAGCTCGAGCTCGGCTTGTTAGGCTTGTTTACATTTTTTTTCCCCCCCTTCTCCCCGCCAAAATCCTCAATCCCATCAGGCCATCACCCATGGTAGGTGTATTGAGGAGTGTGATCTCAATATATAGCAAGCTCGACAATGACTATGTCCACCGGAGAGTGAGAGACAGAGAGAAGACAGTGGGAGGTGACGGATCTGGCTTGTGATCAAAGGAGAAAGAGGGGATTAGGATGTATATATATATATATATATAGAGAGAGAGAGAGAGAGAGAGAGAGAGAGAGAAAACCTGAAGATGTAGTTCACTGGCAAGGACAAAGCGCCGGAGAAGCCATGTCATCAACGATCTCCACCGGCGAAGCAAAGTCACCGTCGATTTGCACCAGAGAACGAGTGACAGAGAGAGTTGAGGGTTAGGTGCGGCGACTGGGGTTGCTGATCGAATGAAAAGAGGGGATTAGGGTTAAGGTGAAGAAATCTATATATATAAACTACAAAGGGGTAAAAACGACATTGTATTATACTAAGAAAAATAACTAGCCATTCTTAGTTAAGTTTGTAGTCATTTAATCTGAAGTTGTTAGTCATTTGTATTAATAATTCCCAAAAAAAAAGTATAGTGGGACAATTATGTCCCCACTCATGACCCCTTAAACGAGCTTCTTATCGAACCCTAAATGAGCTTCTCATCAAGCCCTAAACAAGCTTGTTCGCGAGCCTAAATGAGCCGAACTTTGGTATGCTCAAGCTTGGCTTGTTTATTAAACGAGATTAAGATTAAGGTTTGAGCTTGATTCGTTTATTAAATGATCGAGTTCGAGCCGAGCCCTTAATGAGCTTTCTCGCGAGCCCTTAATGAGTGGCTCAGCTCATTTGCAGCCCTATATATAAGATAGGTTGGGAGTCAAAATTCATTTCCAATTTCTTCTATGTTACTAGATGGATAAAGTAGGCATTATAGAAGTTTCATTAAACACATTTTATTTTTCCATTATTTTCTACTACTAAAAAAAGGAAGAATTACAAAATGGTCTGGCTACAGTAAACAATTACATATCAATACAAATGACTACTATCTTTTTAGTTTTTTTTTTTTTTTTTTTTGGTTGAAAGGTGGGCAAAGCCAGCAAAAACTATCTTTTTAGTATTTGACTACTATTCGTTCCGTCCCACAAAGATAGACCTAATTTTTTACTTTTTATGTCCCAAAATGTTTGTTCATTTGGAAAAGTCAAAGCATAAATTTTTTGAATTAAATTTCCTAAATTGCCACTTGTTATTTTGGTAATTACTATTAACACAAAAACTAATACTAAATAAGAGGGGTACTTCTGGAAAGATGAAATTTAATAAATGATAAATCAATGCAATAATGACTTTTCTTAAACTGCGTATTTTGTCAAACTTGGCTTGTCTTTGTAGGGTAGAGGGAGTAATTTGAATTGATATTTAATTATTTGCTTGTGACTAGGCCTACTTGTAATTCCCCTCCCCCATCCCCCACCCCACAAAAGAATCCACACCCCACAAAAAACTGTGGGCCTTGGAGAAGTTTTGAATCTCTCAATTTCTCACACTTTTTTTTTTCTTTTGAGTACATTGGGAGGGGGTTTGAACTCCTAACTTATCCTATTCCTATTTCTCTTCTCACCATCCTTCATTGCTAGGCTAGCCGCAGTGGCTTCTTCTCTTAATTTCTTTTCTTTTCTCCCATCATAAAATTTCCAAATAAGGGAAATGTTTCCTTTCCCTTCATTTTCTTTTTCTTCTATCCACTTTCTTCTATCCAAACACAATATAAATGGATTAGACACATGACAATACGACACTCTTCCGATATACTATTTGACACGAAACCTCTATTATGACCTCCTCTTTGGTCTTATTTCTCCTATTTTTTTATCAAATATTTTCTTTGAGCAACTCAATGAAAGCCTTTTTTTTTTTTAAATTAAAAAAAAAATATATCACAATAAATGCATTTTGAAAGATGTATACGATATTATATGATAAAATATAAATATAAAATTCTATATATATGTATATATATAAGGATGATGATTAGGTAAGTACGCGCTGATATATCTTATATCAATATCCACATTGGAAGTTGTACCTCTTGCATTAGTAGGTTATGGGGTACATTAAACCAATGCACATGATATAACCCCAAATAGTATGGTACTGATACAACTTATATCAATACATACTGATAAGAACATAACTGTGTGTGTGTGTATATATATATATATATATATATATATATATAATGGCATATGTGGTATAAAACCTAACCCTCAAATAGATTTAAATTCATTGCTGAATTTATATGTGACCACAAATCCAGTTGGACATGATACTTTCCCCCTTGGCAAAACTCCCACGGAAGCTAACAATGGACCACTCGCTAATAGAGCAGCTACAAATAATTTAAAGACTCAAAACACACATGACCCATGTGGGCACAGGGTTGTACTGCAACCAACTTTATAACGATAGGTGAGGGAAACTCAGCCGTCACTGAAAGGCGCCTTGACGGACAGCTGAGTAACAGATTTTCTGCCCCAAGCCCAAAGTCAGAGACACCTTATGGTTTGGGTACTAGGTGGAGAATGGAATAATATAAGAAGAAAGGACAGGCAGCTGGGTGTTTTGGGCATTTTCATTTGTTTATTTGTTCTGGTGCTAAGGATGGGAATGTGGGATGAACTGCTTGAGGAAATGTTCTGCCACCTAAGCAAGGTAATCCTTAATTTGAATAATCAGTTATTACCTCGGCAAAAACTCAAAAACGAAAGTATAAGATTTGGAGAAAAATAGGTTCGCAAATCACTTAGGCAAAAATATCCTTGGTGCCCCCTTACCCAAAAAAAAAAAAAATAATAATAATAATAATAAAATGGAATAAAAAATGATTTTTGGTAACTAGTCACATTAGAAAAATAAAGAAATCTTACATACAAACCTTTTCAAGAGCACTATAAACCTAATTCCATTTTGTTAAATTCTTTTCCCTCCCAAAGGGATATCAAACCTTTAAGCAACTGAAAGAAAGGACACCTCTTACTCACCGATCAAAAGGAGAATTTAAAAGATCTCGCATTCGACATCAACTAATATCTAGAATAAACTATCTATTGGTGATATTTTTAAATAAAAATTTGTGTCTAAGATTTGTTATTGAAGTAGTCTTAATAATCAGATGTACAAATTTATGGGTGATTAATGCATTAGGGGAATTAATTTGGACATTACTGGGATACCTCTTATTTGACCAAAAAGAAAACAAGTAAGATTAATTGATCAAACCAGATCCACTCGAATTTTCCCACTTGGCAAATTTTGTACGGTAACCTAATCAATAAAATCTTTACCTACATCATATGCCTGGAGTTATTCCCGTAGGTAAACAGTAATTTACTCAGGCGAAAGCCTTGATATTTTTCTCTTTTTTTATAAAAAAAAAATTCTTTTTTCTCTTTTTATTTTATTTTATTTTATTTTCCACTGCCTTTATCTTCTCGGAATCGCCCGGTTTCCATCTAGTTGGTACATGTGTCGGTAAGTCTAGAAGTCCATGAAGCTCACCCACAGAGATTTTACGGATGATGTTGGGTTGACAAGTGTCATTTGCATGGCCTTATACCGATATTTCAAATAATCCACCCTCTGCTTCTCTCTCTCCCAGTCTCCCTTTACTCTCCCAGTCTCCCTTCTTCTCCCTCCAAACTCCAAACATTCCACATCCTTCTGTCTCTCTCTCTCTCTCCCCCCACAAACCAGAGCTTCTTTCTCCATAAATATTACTCTTCTCTCTCTCTCTCTCTCTCTCTCTCTCTCTCTAATACTTTATTCAATTATTCCTCTGCTGCCATGGCGGTAGCAGAGCTATCACCATGCACCAACACCCGTCTTCACACCTCTCAGCTCTCTTCCCTATCAACCCGTCTCTCCGATCACCGCCGCCGCCACTCTTTTCGACCGCTCCCTCGAGCCCGAAATGCAGGAATTTTTTGCTCTGTTGCACCCAAGTAAGCTTTTTTCACTAGAACAAAAGTTTTCAGAAAAATTCTCATCCAATTCCTTTCAAAATTGATTTCCTTTTCTCTTCTAATGAACTTGTTATTGTTGATTCTCAGTCAAATTCAAGCCCCGGTTGCTGCACCGACCGAAACCCCCAAGGAAAAGGCCGATTGCTTCGGCGTGTTCTGCGTCACGTACGATCTAAAGGCCGTAAGTTCTTCAGTGCTTCCTTTAAATTCTGTGAATATTCCTTATTTCTATTCTGAATTTGGGTTTTTTTTCCGGCAATGTTGGGTATTTTTAATATTGAAGTGTTTTAGGCTTTTATTAATTGGCAATTAGTGCAAATACTCTCTAGTGTTTGATAAGTTGGGTTAGCTTAATTCAATCTAAGAGAAATTCTAATACTATCAATCAAAGGAGTGTTTGTGCCAAAAAGAATTAGACGAGTATATACGAGTTGATTTTGGTCTGTCCAACTATATGCAGAACTAGATCCTATATGTGACACCCAAGTTGAATCTCGATACCATTGGAAAACCACCAAGTATCTATTAGATGGACTATTGAAGTCTATCGTACATAACTTATCAGTTTTTGTTGTTAATTTTATTCACTCTTGCATCTGTACTATAAGAGAATGTGAATGGCTTTTCGTCTCTCAATTAGCCTATTCATTGCTAAATGCAAATTTAGTTTTTTTTTTCTTTCTATTGTCAACTATGTTATAACTAGAGAATAGAAGGGGGCAAGATAGTAATATTGCATCAATTTGAACTGGAAATGATGGGGAAAAAAAAAAAAAAAAGCACCCATGTTTCTTTCATCTTTCCCTTGTCAATTGCTCCCACGATCGTGGTGCATGCTACCTTCAGTTATTAATTACCGGAAGTTGGTACACACTACATGTGTGATTGTAGTTACCTAAGATTGACACATGGAAGGTGGAAAATAAAAGAATGTGGGTTGCAACAAGTTTCTCTCTTTCAGTTCAAATTGATGGGATATTTCTATTTTGCACCCTTTGATTTTTTAGTTGTATAAGTAGTGATTGAGGTCCCTTTGGGATTTTATAGGAAGGAGACTAAATGTGTAGATAGTACTAGTTCACCATTTTAACACAAGCCTGCAACTGAACCAAAATTCATTTGGTTCCATAATGTTACAACCAACTCTAATTGATAGACTCCAAGTGATCCAGGCAACCAATGACACCCTTTTTTTCCTTCATCAGATAAGCCCTAGACACACCTCCACCTATGACCCTTACCTCATCCCACCTTGTGAAGTTGGTTTTTATGCTTCCAAGGAGACTTGAACTGCAGGTCTTAGGAATGACATCCAAGAGATTATACCACCAGAACCTAATGGCATCTTCCTTTCTTTTAAGTACTATTGAATTCATTCTTTAATTAGATGACTATGAGCTTCAAAGAGAGGAATCTCTTAGGTCTCATTGTTAATTGTCTTAAACTTTAGTAGCTCTGCATAGATTGGCTGAAGCTTCCTTTGTTTTATCATCCCTCTTCTTTTTTTTCTTTTTTTGTTTATTTTCTGGCTGGTTATCATCACTTTCCTCTATCATAGTTGATCCTTTGTTTGTCAACAGGTTATATACTGTAGTTGATTGAGGTATGGGTAACATTTTCTTCTAATGATGACTGTTATGATCTTAATAACTCGAATTGGACATGAAATCTCATGGCTGCCCATAAATTACCATCGAATTTAATAATTACAAAGTCAATATCCAGCCCTCTATGGTTCATATATAATCCTGCCTTGTATTTTTATGGCATAAATCTCTCCTGGAAGAGAGGGGTGAGACATGTTTCAAAATTGAAGCTAACTATTACTTATTTGCATAAAGAACTATTTATTTATTTATTTATAATGATAATAGTAGTCATTATTAATATTTATATTACTATTGCTATTCTGGCATGGTAAGACCAGACAACAGTAATGGTCTGCCTTGAAAATTTCTAGCTTTCAATACTTGTATTATATGGTTCTCCATGTGAGTTGGGTTTGAACCCTTATGCCCAAGGATTCAAAAAGATTGTTCGGTAGAGCTGTAAATTCAATGTCAGTGTAGGATCAAGTAATAGTAATCAATTGCGAAATGATTTAATACCCAATATATTTTTTACATCTTCCATGCGAAAATATTCAATTTTCATAAGATCTTGACTGATATTCAAAAGGTCCAATAATGAATGTATATTGGATCTTTAAAGGCAATTATGCAAGTACAGATCCTGGGAGGCAATTCTGATTTGGTCAATAAAAATAGATTTCAATGATTTTTATTATTATTATTTATTTATTTATATAAGTCGTCTCTTGAATTGCCACATATTCCTATTTTACATTTTTCCAGTCAAATCCATTGTAAAAACTAGAAATCAAACAAAAGAAAAAGTAAGTGGGCCTGATCCATTGAATTATTACTCTATCCACTATTGTTATATTAAAATTCAATAGAGATGAAAATGGAACAGTAGGTCCTTTTTTTTCTTTTCTCTTTTTTTAAGGTTGTGTGTGTGTGTGTGTGTGTGTGTGTGTGTGTGTGAGAGAGAGAGAGAATTTGTCCAATATTACTCTGATGTCAGGTGTCTGTTTACTGAGTTCAAGGCTCATCCAACAAAACTCATCTAGTCGTCTCTATTTTTTAATTTGTCCAATATATGGTGTATCCATCTAATGAACCTTTGTTTCCATGTGTTCACAGGAAGAGGAGACAAAATCCTGGAAGAAATTAATAAACATTTCAGTCTCTGGTGCTGCTGGGATGATTTCTAATCATTTACTCTTCAAAGTAAGGAATTTTTAGCTCCAAGGGTCATAGTCTCGTCCTCATTACTAGGGTACTCTGTTTATTGTTGAGTTGATATTGAGCCATAGTTACTGGCTGACAGTACACTTTGCAAATAATCTTGACAATAAAAACTAAGGGCCTGTTTGGTTGCCCCTGTTTGGTTGTCCAATTCGAAATTAAACAATTCAAGAAATTTCACATAGTATTCAAGGCACACTCCATCATCTTGAATTAACAAATTCAAGAAAATGATAGTTATCATAAAAAATAAGAGTGGCAATTCAAAATAGTGGTATTTAATGAATTCCTTAAAATTGATTCTACAACATCAACTATAGTGATAACTACAACATTTTAAAATATTCTAATTCAAGATGATAGATTTATGCCTTCAACCCTATGTAAAATTTCTTGAATTGTTTAATTTCAAATTGGACAACCAAACAGGCTGTAAAAGAATGGTTTTGCTTTAATGCACTCAAGGAATATTTGGATTACTATTCATTGTGCTTCACATAGCATTTTAATGTGCTTTGCCACTTGCCATCCTCTCAAACAGAACCCTTTTAGAAAAGGATCTTTAACAGAAAATGGTAGTATGGTTTCAATTTTACTACCAGTGGTGGTTAGGATCCCATATTAAGTTACTCCATTCTATTGTAACAAACTCAATCGGAAATTGAAACTGAATGATTTTGTTTCCATGAGACGTTTAAACAAGCACTGTTGATTCGAGATGATGTTTATGAAGTTTTGCTTATAGGCAATGGTTAATTTCATTCTTTGAAACTATTCTTTATTAAATAGTAAAACAACATTGTTGCGTTCAGATGTTTGGGCATTCTAATTCCTAACCATAGGAGATCGTAACATGTCCTTTATAGGCAATTATGCATACATTTCTTAAAGTTTGCTAACCTAACTTGTTTTGTTATTCCAGCTTGCATCTGGTGAGGTTTTTGGGCCAGATCAACCTATTGCATTGAAACTATTGGGATCCGAAAGGTCAATCCAAGCTCTAGAAGGTGCAGTTCCTAAATAAAGTTCTATTGACATTTACCTTTTTTTGTGCCATCCAACAAGTAGCATGTGTATTGATGGAAGCAATATAGCATAACTATTTGCAGTCCACACAGTTACTGAATATTTTGAAACATGGATTGTTGTGCATGCAATAATCCATGGAATCACAAGACAAGAAATGCCTTTCATTCTAGAGAAGCACTGAAATTCGAGAAATGGAAAACATCTCTGTTCATGTAGATTATACCAACATATACTTAAAACAGAATAAGAACGCTTATGATTTATCCTCTTCTAGTTCTCCAGAATGATGACTGACGTATCTTCATGGTCTTAAATTGATATCTACATGCAGGGGTTGCTATGGAATTGGAGGATTCCTTGTTTCCTTTGTTGAGGGCGGTGAGTATTGGCATTGATCCTTATGAGGTGTTCCAAGATGCAGAGTGGGCTCTTCTGATTGGAGCAAAGCCTCGAGGGCCTGGAATGGAACGAGCTGACTTATTAGACCTAAACGGGCAAATTTTTGCCGAGCAGGTGCTATTAGTATTCGCATTTGGATATCACTTATTTAGTTCTGTATTAACTTCTATTAGAAACAACCGAGGATACTGTTTCTTATGTAGTCTTTGGTTTTAAACATTATAGGGCAAAGCTCTCAATGCTGTTGCATCGCGTAATGTCAAAGTGCTAGTAGTGGGCAATCCCTGTAACACCAAGTAAAATATACTGACTTCTTTTTGCTTGATTTCCTATCTTGGGTAGTTAGTTCCCTGTGATGCATGTCATTGTTAATTTATTATTATTATTTTTTAATCTTTTTTTCCTATGCAGTGCATTAATTTGTTTGAAGAATGCCCCAAACATACCTGCAAAGAATTTTCATGCTTTGACTAGGTTAGATGAGAATAGAGCTAAATGCCAGGTAATAATTGCTCAATTTCTTGTTTTGATGATTTGTCGCCGTGCTCATCATAACCAAAGGAGAGAATTAAGAATTAATTGTCATATATATTGGCTATGGTTTGTGCAGCTGGCCCATAAAGCAGGTGTCTTCTATGATAAAGTGTCAAATGTAACCATCTGGGGAAACCACTCAACCACTCAGGTTTGAATAGATTCTGTCGTAAAATTATGAGTCAAAAATCTTTCTTCAGTCTTGTTGTAAAGGGATTTTGTATGTCATTTTTATCAGGTTCCAGATTTCTTAAATGCTAAAATTGATGGCCTGCCTGTCAAAGAGGTTATCAAGGATCACAAGTGGTTAGAGGAGGAGTTCACTGAGAAGGTCCAGAATGTAAGATCCGTAGAATCATAATACACACACACACACACACACACACATAGACATACAGAGTTTAATGAATCAATGGTCTGTTGCCAAACCATGTTGGGTATTACTTTCAATTACTAAGGAGAAAAGCTTGATTTGCAGAGAGGTGGTGTGCTGATTAAGAAATGGGGAAGATCTTCAGCTGCGTCAACTTCTGTGTCAATTGTTGATGCCATACGATCTCTAGTAACACCCACACCCGAGGGTGATTGGTTTTCATCTGGAGTAAGTTCATGTTTTCTTGATATAAATACACACATCTGCCACACATACACACACACACACATGCACACACACAACTTTTTGCCATGCTGCTGTTAGTGTAATGTAAAAACCAGAATACATCCTGGTAAGCAATCATATCATACAAGATCCACTAACTTCATCCATTATAGTGGAGAAAGAAAATATTTATGAAGCCCAAGTCCGAACCTTCAATGTAGAGAGCACACATGAGATTTCTAGATAGGAATCAATTGGCATCAGAGTGGTCATAATATTAAATAATCGTAAATATAAATACACATAAGCAATCACAAACATGTTCCCGTATTCACAAAGGTCACTCAAGCTTCATAAAAGTTAGTCGTGATATTTAATCTCCAGTCTCACATTCTAAATTGCAAATGCAGGTTTATACCAATGGAAATCCTTATGGTATAGCGGAGGATATTGTTTTCAGCATGCCATGTAGATCGAAAGTAAGTTTTTAACAGATTTCTTCTTTTATATTCTGTTTATATATTATGCTCACTTTCATTTAAAATTAATTCCCCAAAAAATATCCCCTTCTTCAGGGAGATGGTGATTATGAACTTGTAAAGGATGTAATATTTGATGACTACCTTCTCAAGCGAATAACCAAGGTACCTTCTAATCTATGAAAATTCTGAACATCACAATGGGATTAGGGGGGAAAAAAAAACTCCCATCTTTTTCCATGGCATTTGAAGGAACAAGATGTAAATCATTATGATCTCCCTATCCATAAAAATGGTATCAGCACCTAAAAATATATTACGGAGTAAAATCTTAATAGATTTGGTACATGCAATAAAGTAGGCTGGGTTTAAAGGCTGCAGAAAACCAAATACAGTCATATTTCGAGCATCACTTCATTTCCATCTATCAACCAACCAACCAAAGTCATGGCTGCCCAACATTCAACTACAGTCATTTACCATTTGATGTAACTCACAATTATTTCGCAGACTGAAGCTGAGTTGCTTGCTGAGAAGAGATGTGTGGGCCACCTTATAGGGGAGGTAAATACAATACTATCACACCATCACTCCATTGCGATGTTACCCTAGTGTTTTTCTAAATATATTACGATCATTTCAGGGTGTTGCCTTCTGTGATCTACCTGAGGATACAATGCTTCCTGGAGAAATGTAGGGTGGATCAAACGGATCTTCTTTCAAGAATTTATTATTCAAATACTACCTGCAATTGAGCTGCTGGATTTAGAAGGGAGAAGATGAAAATTAGAAGTATGCTGTTCTACACTATTATTTATGTTGAATAAGAGTCTAAACAGCACTGTAAACGATTTAGCAGGTAGCAATAACTATGGTGATTTAGAGCCATCGATGAATTTTGAGGTTATGAAGTTCTCCAATTGTGTAGCCTGTAACTAATACACTGATATGTCATTTCTTTGTTTTACTTCCCCAAGCAGATTCTAGTCTTGGATAATGCAGGTAGTATATTGTACACTTGTATTCTCTACAATTTAAAGCTATTTTAAATTTCTTGAATGTTGAAAAAACTTTTATTCACACCATCTTGCTCTGAATGATGACCTAAAAATCCTCTCTGCTGACAGTTTTTAATTGTCAATTTTGGATCAAGAAAAATTGTGTGATCTCAAATTAGTCATTACTCATTCTGTTTTGCAATTGCAACAAAGAGAGCTATTAGTTTTCGTCGTAAGAAAGACTGCACAAAAATTCTTTAAAATCACTTGCCATTATTAGGCCAAAGGATGAGCCAGAAAATAATCAAATGATTTTAGACAGTTAGAAAAACAAATAGGGACTTTCAAGCTTTAAGATGTAAAATGGGCAGTCGTGATACATCCACCATTTTTACCGTTGGTTGATGCGTTCAAGGCCTTTTCACCCGGGTAGTCAGTCTTCGTCGAAAACCACCAGCATGGTGAATAAACCAGCTGAGTGGAAGAGTATAGGCTTGCAGACTGATCGTGGTTGGGGTTTTGCCGCATTACATCTTTAGCAAGTTATCACCAATATTGGCCGCTGGCTGCAAGCAAGAGAGGAAATTCTTCGATCACTGGCCCCTTGGTTCTTTTGTACTCCCTCTCGTTGCTTTAGCCTTGTGATGAGATGCTCGCCAGTCGCCACCCCCGCAGCACCGCCGGCACTGAGCTACAAATCATTTGTGGCCATCATCCCCTGAATTCTTCAAGAATGAAAGATACTTAGATACCCATTGAATCTCACCGAATAAAAGTGTGGCAGCTGGCATTTAATTTGTCTACATCTCATTCCTATGCTTTGAATGAAGAAAATAAGAAGATACCAAGTTCTATATTTTCCATGTAAACTGGGTTCGAGCGGAAATCCGGCCCGGATCGAAGCAAGAAAAACGCTCCGATTCTCGGTTTTGACTTCTTCTTTTTTGGATAATTTTCTCGGACTAATATATTATATACGAGTAATACATATGTTATGACTCATATATATGTAATGTTGTATTGTCTCAACCAGATCAAGCTAAGCTATGATGTGTCTCAACCAGATTAAAAGTACTGGACTTCCAGTACTTTTCTTCGAATGGAGAGGATCCGTGCCCACAACATACATATGGGAGACATGCGTAATTTATGCCGTCCGATAAGAGGAAATCCATCAGCAACAACGTGGATAAATCAAATTATTAAAAATGGCCTCGCTATTGGTCCAAAACTAAGTTAATCAAATTTAGCTTCGGTACGTGTGATCTCCATATTTGGATCATCCGCCATAGCTGCTTTCAATTCTGTAAAGAGAGGGGAGAAATAACCCACATACCAAGCCATGTACACAAGTGTCAATGGAACAGATCCTCTAGAACATGCAACAGATCCTCCAGATAACAACATTATTGAATGACACCCCGTACGAAACTACCTTTCTCCAATGTCCTTATGTTTATGGGGAGGAAAACTCACCCAGTCTCCATTGTCAAATGTCCTACTTTACTTCATTAATTATGCCATAGACAGAGAAACTGACCTCCATATGATAATAACCCAAATAGATGACTCAACCAAAAAAAAGATGGTTTGTAACCCTGCCACAACCCTAAACATGCACCTAAATCTCAAGAAAATGTCTTCTCAAAGATAGTTTTGACTTTTGACCAATTTGAAAAGATCATACAATGTAGTTGAAATAACTGAAAATTTTCTTCTTGAAGTATGGGAAATTCCATTGAATTTTTTTTTTTTTTTTTTTTTTTTTTTCATATAGTCTCAATTGTACATTTTCTGTCTTTTATTCATTCACGTATTCAGGAGCTAGGACCATTATGATGCTCATTTCCTCCATGCATGGACTGACCTAGATAAGCAATCAAGATGCTAATCAATCTTATAATAAGATTAAGGAGAAATTAGCAAGAACCCCTATTAGGGGACTACTTTTAACAAAAAACCCACCATAAGATTTTTTAACTCCAAAACCCCTTTTTTAAAAGATTCTTTAAGCAAAAGGAAATATTTTTTTGAAAATACCTGTTTTAACATTTTATATTTACAACCCAATTCATTTACGGGAAGAAGGGAGGGGAGGGGGGGGGAGGGAAAGAGAGAGAGAGAGAGGGGGAGAGGAGTGGTAGCAGCGGTTAAAGAGGGGAGGCGACGATGGCTATAAAGATCTAGTTTTGAGGAAGAAGAAGAAGAAGAAGTAGACGAAGTAGTAGAAGAAGAAGAAGAAGTAGACGAAGTAGTAGAAGAAGAAGAATGGGAGGAGAGGCATTCAGCTATAGTATCAGATCTGAAAAAGCGGATCAACCTTCTTCTTCGACGGCGACTGAACTACTCCGACCACCATCCGGGATGTCGTTATCTTCTTCTTCTTCTTCTTCTTCGTCATCTTTAAACTCCAGATCTGGGCTGGTTTATTTATTTATTTATTTATTTATTTATTTTGTTTGAAACTTCAGATATGTTAATTTTTGGGGTGTATGATTTGTTCGAAAAAAACTTTTTAACTATTTTTCTTATTCCAATAGTTTATTGGTACTGTCGCACACTATTTTCTGTAACAGTGCGATTGGTAGTTGTGTTTTTTAGTATGGAACAGTAAGCTGTTACTGTGTAATTACCATTTTCGAGTTAGCACGTATCTGACAGCATGCTTTTGTTTCACCAAAAGTATCATGTTACTATCTATAGTACTATTTTGAGTTTTTTTTCCTTGCAATTCATATTTTTTGTTTCAAATAGTATAATGATATTGTCACCTATAGTGTTTTTTATAACACAAATAGTAAGCTATTATTATGTGGTGTATAATTTTTCCAAAATACACAACAGTAAATTGATACTATTGTATGTATAAATTTGACAAATCACACATAGTAAATTGATATTATTGTATGTATAAATTTTATAAAGCATACAATAGTAAATTGATACTATTGTATGTATAAATTTTGTAAAAACACGCAACAGTAAATTAATACTACTGTATGCATAAATTTTACAAATCACACATGGTAAACTGCATGTTATTATTAGCTATACAAAATTTTTAAGGCACGAATAGTAAAATGTTACTATTAACTATATAAACGGCGTGTTTTTTCTGGAATTGAAATTCCTAAATCTTCAATTCACGTTCAGGAAGTACTTTGGGATGCTCGAAACAGAGAAAAGAAAAACCCTATAATTAACTTTTGGTATGGTGCGAATGATGAAATGTGAATTTTGGAAGGTTTTTAGTATCATTTCTTCTTCTATATATATTCTTGCCGAAAAAAATGGGGCGTTGGAGAAGCCTGATTTTCGGGTAGGGGGGGTGTGAAATGGCATGTTTGTAAATTGAGGTAAGTTGTTAAAATAGGAGTGTTTTAGTCCTTCTACTGTCAAAAGAGGTTTTCACCAAACGTTGGTTTTTGTGGGTTTTGTTGTCAAAGAACTTTTATACATAGGGTTTTAACCAAAATTCCCTAAAATTAAAGGAAAAAAAATCCTCCAATTCTCAATTTGTTTTTAAAAAAATACAACCATCAGAAGTCACCTATTTATTGCTATCAGTCAGTTAACTACTGGGATATTACCAATTAGCAATCCATAGGTTATAAAAATTAAATTTAAAAAAAAAATTGAAAATTTAAATTAAACTTAAAAAAAAAAAAACCATACAATAAGCAAGCACCCCAAACAATACTTTAACAGAGGAGACATCATCGCTCCATCTACAGAAACACCAAAGAAAGATTATTGGAAACTTCATTTCATCCTCATACCATGCAGTTCCACACCCTTGAACCTACTCCACAAAAAGCTATGAGAACTCCAAAAAACTTCTACCATCAATTCCCATGCTAGGCAGTTCCACACCTCTTAAATTTTGTGTGCTTTAAGTAAATTCAAACCTGGGTTCAATTTTCCATCTGAATTTGATTAGCATTCTTGCCTATTAATCATTGATGAAAGAAAACATAAACCTAAAAATCTAAGAGGGTAGCTCCGTAATTATTTGTTTATTTATTTATTTATTATGGGGGGGGGGGGGGGAGAGGTTGCTGGATTTCTAGGCAACCAAACTAAACATAATAAAATCATTGTAGTAATGAAAGAATATATGCAGATGGTTCTTGAAGCCTACACTGAGAATCTCATCATTGATATGCCCTACCAATTTATTCAATTGCTAAATACATCATCAGATTCAACATTCAATAATTCTTGGTTCATATTTTGACAGCTTGTTGCATATGACCAGTTCTCACTACCCTTTGCCTAATTAGTTTGTTTTTGGCTTTCCATGTTGCAGAGATCACTCTGTATCTTGATTATTGCAATAGGGGTCATATCGTCAGTCTTTGGAATACATTCGGCCCTCTCTAAAATTTTGGTTATAGTAATTATGGACTAATCTAAATGTACTAGTCCAATGCTCAAACATGCTCCAACCAAAACTCCTAATTCCACCATGGTATATACATATGTAAGAAGCTAAAAAGGGAATGTATGGTGTTTTTGAGTCTTGGGTTTGACATGCATACTACTCGTCTGACTGAGTAGTGGCCTGGGGGCTCTCCTCCAAGCGATGCCACGATGAACGCAACATAATCAATAGCGTCAACAAAGCAACGGAGGATAGCTGTGCTCGCCCATCGGAGGTAGATGCTATATCGGTGATCAAGCCTCTGATCGAATGGTTAATGGCCCTCTTGGCAGCGTCTCGCACAGCTGCCCACGAACAGAAGGAGCTGAGAAATGATCCTGAAATAGGCAAACAGGAAATCAAAAGTGTAATTCAGTTTTGAAAAACAAAGAAAGCCCACCTAAAACTTAAGGGGTCAGAATACTGCCACAAGACCTTTTTTTTTTTTTTTTTTTTTTTGGGAAGAAAAATAATGCCTCGACACATAAACCAACATAACAAAGATGTACTTCAACACCATAATAGACATATAAATCAATAAAACAAAGAAGTAATTCAATGGACAATCCACCTTTTATATATCTCGTCCTACAAAACTTCTGATCTCAAGTACGAAATATTTGAATTGTTAAAGAGGAGAGGTTACATCAATTTGGTAAATAATATTCACACTGTTTATACATAGATTTCATTAGCCTCGTCAAACCAATAACGAGCTGCCACGTGCCCCCCAGTCCAATAGAAGGTCGCCACATGGCCTGATGCCGCACTTGACACGTGCCCACTACTTGAATGACGTGGCCCTATTCCCAATATTCTAGGGCACCATCTCTTACATATCTCTCAAAAGGACACCGATCTCACTCATTACCTCGCCCCACGAGGTTGCCAATATGGCTCATTACTTTTGCCTCGCCTCGCGATGGTACCAAGGTCGACTCTTATATCGCCCCACCTAGTTGCCATCTGCCTAGGGCATATCTTACCCATCTCTAGATGGTTACCTCTTTTGTCGGAGATGCCCTTCTTCGGAAGGATACCTAACTCACCATCTTAAGTCGCTATCAGCCTATGGCATATCTCACCCATCTCCGGATGGTTACTTCCCTTGTCGGAGATACCCTTTTCCAGAAGGATGCCTAACTCGTCATCTTAAGTCGCTATCAGCCTATGGCATATATCACCCATCTTCGAATGGTTACCTCCCTTGTTAGAGATGCCCTTCTTTGGAAGGATGCCTAACTTGCCATTTTAAGTTGCTATTAGCCTATAGCATATCTCACCCATCTCCGAATGGTTACCTCCCTTGTCGGAAATGCCCTTCTCCGAAAGGATGCCTAACTCGCCATCTTAAGTCACTATTAGACTATGGCATAGCTCGCCAATCATAAGTCACCAGTGGCCTTCGGCGTAGCTCTTGCTTAGTGCCTTCTTCGGCCTAAGTACCCTCAGTGAGTACTTCACAGCTCATCGAGGCTGCCCATCTCCGGATGGATGCTTCCTTTGTCGGGTTGCCCAAGCTATCTCACGGTGGGTCCTCGTGCCCCCATTGGGTCGGATGCCTGCTACATTGTGCAGTGAGAGCCAAGTTGTCAGCCTAACATGGTCCACTTGGAGTGCCATAATGGCACTACAACCTGGCTCCATGCCTGCCTAGGTTGGGCAGTACCTGGGGAGCTCAATCTTAAGCTTGGTGTTTAGGCAAGGTCCTCGACCTTGACCCGGGTTCTCATTGGGATGGTTGGAGGATCTTGGTTTGGTGGCTAGAAAGAAGGTTCTCTAAGGTACGTGTCGCTCCCATGGCATTAGGAATCAGCAAACCTACCTTAGTCAGTCTGATGGCAGTTGAGGAAATGCGACCGGTCACATCATTGCCTGACACGGTATGGTTGCCTGGCCTGACACGGTATGGGTGACCTGCACACAACACCGCCGTAGTAGGCCTATTCTGAGCCTAGACTTGCTACCACATTACCCTACCTACCTACTCTACTCACCCTACTAGGCTACCCCAGACTCCACCACTATAAAAGGCCATATTTGCCCTCATCCTCATTCGGGACCAGACAAAGGAAGACCAAACGAAGAGAGACTAGACTAGACGAACCCCGTCAAACCAACACACTAACTCGGTAACCCACCAATAAGGCCTTCTGCCCCAACCATCCAACATTCCAACACTCTAACACTCCAGTACTCCACCATAACTAATATTTACTATCCAATACCACCACCACCATCAATACCATCCAACATACCACCACAATATCCAAAATCCCACAACGAGATCAGATCGCCATCAAAGAAGGAAGGCGGGTCGACCCCACTTCATTACCTTCTCTCCAAATATATCTCCAAGGTTTTATTGGACTAGAACCTACCGGCTGCAATCACCCCTCAAGGTCGCGGACCTCACTGTCCTCTCATTTCCCTCACACTGCTATCAGGCTGCTTCTCTCTCTTCTCTGACTTGGTCACTCCAACCATCTCCTCACTTTACACAGTTAAAGGCGTAGTTCCTCTCTGAGGAACTTCCTACTATCAACAGCTTTCCTCTGTGTCGACCCACCAACGATCCCTTCCAAGGAATCCTATGTTGACGACCCCTCTCAAGGGTGGCCCATTATAATTCCAACAGCTATCTAGCCACTTCGCATGGCCAACTTCCATGGACTACAACCCATGTGGGCCCTATTGACTCCACGTCGATATTTTCCCATGAACATTTTGGTGACTCTGTTGGGGAGGTGGTACATACGATATGGCTACCTAACACTTGGGACCTTGATGAGTCTAACATCGCAGCTGGAGTTCCAACAACCTTCTAAAGAAAACCAACAAGTCCTAACCTCAACAATGGTCTTCTCAAAACCAACAGTCTCAACAACAAAGGTTTATGGACGTCCTTCACGTTCATGGCACAACGATGGATGCTCCCATGACGGCCAAATCTTGGAAGTCCTTACAAAAGAACTCGTTAAGGGTTCCATCCACTTTAAGCTTAATCAGGAGTAAGTCACCTTGGTGACTCACCCTCCATATTTGTTGTAGATATGGTGATCTACTACACTGACGCCTTCTTGGGCTACTTATCATGGCATACCCCTCAGGTACTTATTTATTGTCGATGTGATCATCTACAGCATCCATTCCTTACAAGGCTATCCAACATAACGTACCTTCTGAGGTACTTGTACATTGTTGATATGACAATCTGCGCTATCTATGCCCTCCGGGGCTACCTAATAGGGTATACCTTCTGAGGTACTTGTACATCATTGATATGGTGATGTACGCCATCTGCTACTCAACATGATATACCTTCCAAGAGTGATATGGATTACGCTCACTGCTAAGTCGACAAAACAACGACCTCTGGTGGCCACAGCTCCTCGATTGTTAACAAGACAAGCCATCTTTGTCAACATTTTAGCGGCTAAATCTCTCACAATCATAGCTACAAGGTCGTCTTCATCGCCTACTAGCTCATCCTCAATTGGCCTCCACTTCATGACTCGATCCACAAAATCCACGAACATTTTATGACGAGGTGGCACGGGTGCAGAACATCTCCAAGTATCCCATCTTTAATGAGAATATCACCCAGGGTGAGCTTTACTTCAACCCTCCGGGGCTATCAAAACCAATAAATTTCCCATCTTTAATGAGAATACCACTCATAGTGGATGCCTCCCTTATTGGAGATGCCCTTCATTGGAAGAATGCTTAGCTCGCCCAGTTTCAGATGGCTGCTAAACTCACCTATTCCGAATGGCTACTTAGTAGACCCAACTCTGGTTGGCAGTTTAACATGCCCATTCTCGAATGGCTTCTTGGCTCGTCCAACCCCAGATGGCTGCCTAGCACACCCGATTTCGAATGGCTACTTAGCATGCCCATTTCTGGATGGCTTCTTAGTTTGCCCAGCTCTGAATGGTTGCTTGGTATGCCCAGCTCTAGAAGGTCACTTAGCATGCCCGTCCTTGGATGGCTGTTCAAACTTACCCAAATCCATCTGGTTGCTTAGCCTAGCCCAACTCTGGATGGTCGCTTAGCATGCCTATAGCTGCCGGGCATGCACATTTGCTGCTTAGTCTTCCAAATTCTGGATAACTCTACTATAAGTTTATCTATGGTGATCATTGAAGTATATCACCACACAACTCCCGCAAGCGTAGAAAAAAAGATGAAAGCATGCAAAAGGTGTGTTCTATTTCCATAGCAAAAGATTACAACTACTAAAATCCTTCTTAGGATACATATATCAACAAATATAGCAAAAGGTCCTACACATCTCTCTTAAGAGATATTGCAAAATAAAGATGGAAGATGGCTAGAAGAGGCCATTCCCCAACAAAGTGTCCACCGATAGGTCCTTCGGGATCTAAGACTTTTGCTCCTTGATTGCTATTTCTATTTGAGATTTCTTCACCTCGTATCTTGCGATTAGGACATCAACATTATGATGTTGCTTGTAATAAGATTCTAGCTTCTTACAATAATCAGTGTGCTTTACCGCGATATCAGCAAAGAACAATACAGACCTAGCCTGCTCATATCGATCTTGAAGCCAATCGACCTTAAACTGGGCAGTTTCTAGGTCCTTCAAACCATTGGAGATATAAACTCGATTCTCAGAAGTTAAGGCCCCGACGGTATTGTGACAAAAGAGTTGGGCGATGCGCACTAAACAGGCTAAGTAACTACTGCAAAGGTGGGTAGACTTGATCTTACATCAAGCTCCCACATCTCTATACTTAGCAAAAATCCGGTTCACTAAGGGAAGGTCGACTCCTCGAACCGCATAGCAATTGAGGATCTCCTGTCTGCAACTTCCAACCGACGGCTGCACTACAAGAGCAGCTCCGACAACTCTTAGACCAGTCGAACTCAAAGGAGTTTGCGGAACACTCATGGCAATGAAGATCGGCACTGATCCAAGCAAAGAACCTGCACAAGATAAGTATCAGTAAAGGCCAACACAAGACATTAATGTAACAAGAAAGTCACACTACTTAAGGAAAGTGTTTCCTCATGATCACGAGCCACGACCTCATCCTCAATATCCATCGGCTCGCTTTCTCCATCACCTAAGTCTCCTTCAAGTCTAATAGGCCCGTCCCTTCCATCATGGTGTTGGAATATCCCTTTCTTAGTAAAAGGAACCTCAATGTCGACATCTTCTTCAATCTCTCGTTAGAACTCTCGTCTACATAGCTTCTCAATCGAATCCTTAGTAGAAGAGCAACTAGTACTTTCCTTCGTTCTTTTATTAGAACTCTCAGGTGGGCTCGGCAGATGGGGAGAGGGAAGCACCCAACCATCATCTCCCATTATTCCTAAGACAATAGCTGTGTCACCTTTATCAACAACGAGTGTGTCGCCCTTTCCAACATTGATCGTGTCGCCTTTTCCAACATTTGCCACATCACCATTTCCAATATTGGCCGCATCGCTTTTTCCAACAGTGGCTGCATTGCCTTTCCCAATGCTGGTTGCATCGCTTCCCACAACATTAGCTATATCATTTTCTCCAATCTTCTAAAGAGACAAAATCGGGACTTCTATGCCAAAAGGCGAAAATTCAGCTGGTAGATTAGCTGGAGATCAAAATAAGGACAAAGCCACATCGCCACATCTCAAAAGAAACCAAAAGTCAAACATCCACGTGATATGCTTACACGTGACTCCCGTTCATGACCTATGCGTAAGCATAGGGGCTAATATTTATACATAGATTTCATTAGCCATATCAAACCAATGACTAGCTGCCACATGGCCCCCAGTCTAATAGAAAGTGGCCACATGGCCCGATGCCGCACTTGATATGTGCCCACTACTTGAATAACGTGGCCTCATTCCCAATATTGTAGGGCACCATCTCTCACATACCTCTCAAAAAGTCGCCGATCTCATTCATTACCTCGCCCCACAAAGTCGCCGATATAGCTCATTACCTTTGCCTCGCCTCGTGACGGTACCAAGGTCGACTCTTATATCACCCTACTTAGTTGCTATCTACCTAGGGCATATCTCACCCATCTTTGGATGGTTATCTCCCTTGTTGGAGATGCTCTTCTCCGGAAGGATGCCTAACTCGCCATCTTAGGTCGCTATCAGCATATGGGATATCTCACCTATCTTTGGATGGTTACTTCCCTTGTTAGAGATGCCCTTTTCCGGAAGGATGCCTAACTCGCCATCTTAAGTCGCTATCAGCCTATGGCATATCTCACCCATCTCCGGATGGTTACCTCCCTTGTCAGAGATGTCCTTCTCCAGAAAGATGCTTAACTCACCATCTTAAGTCACTATTAGCCTATGGCATAGCTCGCCAATCATAAGTTACTAGTGGCCTTCGGCATAGCTCTTGCTTAGTGCCTTCTTCGGCCTAAGTACCCTCGGTGAGTACGTCATAGCTCATCGAGGGTGCCCATCTCCAGATAGATGCTTCCTTTGTCGGGTTGCTCGAGTTATCTCGAGGTGGGTCCTCATGCCCCCTTTGAGTCGAATGCCTACTGCATTGCGCAGCTGGAGCAAAGTTGTCAGCTTGACACGATCCACTTGGAGTGCCATAATGGCACTACACCCTAGTGCCATGCTTGCCCAGGTCGGGCGGTACCTGGGGAGCTCAATCTTGAGCTTGGTGTTTGGGCAAGGTCTTCGACCTTGACCTGGGTTCTTATTGGGATAGTTAGAGGATCTTGGTTTGGTCGCTAGAGAAAAGGTTCTCTAAGGTACGGGTCACTCCCATGGCATTGGGAATTAACGAACTTGCCTTAGTTAGTCTGATGGCAGTTGAGGGAACGCGATCGATTACATCACCACCTGAGACGACATAATCGCTTGGCCTAACATGGTATGGTAACCTGCACACGGCACCACCGCAGTAGGCCTATTCTGAGCCTAGACCTGCTATTCCATTACCCTACCTACCTACCCTACTCACCCTGCTAGGCTATCCTAGACTCCACCACTATAAAAGGCCATATTTGCCTTCATCCTCATTTGGGACCAGACAAAAGAAGACCAGACGGAGAGAGACTGGACTAAACGAACCCCGTTAAACCAACACACCAACTTGGTAACCCACCACTAAGGCCTTCTGCCCCAACCCTCCAACATTCCAACACTCCAACACTCCAGTACTCCACCATAACTAATATTTACTATCTAATACCACCACTATCATCAATACCATCCAGCATACCACCACAACATCCAAAATCCCATAACGAGATCGGATCGCCATCAAGGAAGGAAGGCGAGTCAACCCCACTTTCTTACCTTCTCTCTAAATATATCTCTAAGGTTCTATTGGACTAGAACCCCTCGGCAGCAATCACACCTCGAGGTCGGAGACCTCACTACCTTCTCATTTCCCTTACACTGCTATTAGGGTGCTTCTTTCTCTCCTCCGATTTGGTCACTCCAACCATCCCCTCACTTTACATAGTTAAAGACGAAGTTCCTCTCGGAGGAACTTCCTACTATCAATTGCTTTCCTCCGTATCGACCCACCAACGATCCCTTCCAAGGGTCCTATGTCGACGACCCTTCTTAAGGGTGGCCCATTATGATTCCAACAGCTATCTAGCCACTTCGCATAGCCAACCTCCATGAACTACGACCCATGTGGGCCCTATTGACTCCACGTCGATATTTCCCCACGAACACACACAAACCAATTCATTTTGGTAAAATTAAGAAAGATAAATCTGCACAAACAAGTACTCAAACACTATAACAATCAAAACAAGATATAAAACAAAATAAGTCAACGTCTATACTAGGCTCAAGTGTGAAAGAATTACATTTTGATGAACAAGAAGAATTACAAGTCAACACTTAACAAGTTGAAAAATGCTGTTAATCTATCAGGACTCAAATCTAGGATGAGATGTTTGCCAGCAGCATCAAGATTGCTATAAAAGCCAAAGTTTTCTCACGAAAAATTCACAATAAAAGAAGACATTTTATGGTGTAAAAAATATTTTCTAGCCATGCAAACTACACACCATCTTTTACATTGAAATTTCAGACAAAAGATGTTTTAAGTGGATTCTAAAACTGGGGAGTCTTAATCCCGACTAAATTAAAATTAATAATCGATAGCCCTTTTAGTGGTGTCCCTCACAGTTGTGATTGCCCATCAGTGTCTCTCTCAGTATCTTGAGGACTGATTTAGTTTGGTTTTCGAGAGAATGTAGGATATGAGTTGTTCAATTTTCCTGGAAAGGAAAAAGAAATCAGAATGACTGAAATTTTTCTCTTTCCTTTTCTTTTTCTTCTACTTTCTTAGAAGCCAAACGTTGCTTAACGATTGAAAAACACTACATCAAATGTCTCATTTATTAAAGCTACATCTACCGACTAAATCACATTAACTGAGAAAAAATACCTCAATATGCAAAGAACGGATTCTTCTTCTTTATCTAGTGTTCTTAGAGAGAAGAAAAACAAATGAGAAATGGAGACATTTATAGAGAACGCTTTGAAGGGAAGCATGCTTGTTGTAAGCAGAGTAGTGCTATAGTGATACAAATCTCAAATCGTTACCAACTTTTTCTTTGGGGAAATTACCAATTCATTCCATCTACCTGTGCTATTGCCCATTGAGGATGGGGTGATAATTTTACATTTACTAATGACCAATAAGGATAGGGTTAAAGGTGAGTTTGTGGTTTATTTCTACTTTCCTATTCTGCATAAAGCATCACTGTCCAATCTATCTATCTCCCCCCTCTTTCTCTCTCATCTTCCTTAGTCTTCTGCACAGCACGGTGTCATGTCCCATCCCCCTCTTTCTCTCTCTCTCTCTCTCTCTCTCTCTTCCTCTCTTCTCTTCACGCTCTTACTCAAGAAAACATAACAAACCAAACTCTCACTCGCTATATCACTCTATCGCTCTACTTCGACCAGACGAGCAGCTCTGGCTCTGCACGACGGTGACCTCCCTCATAGATCTAAACGACAGCCTCCTCCTCGTGGCTCTCCACGACGGCGTCATCCATTACTGTCCTTCCTCCCTCCTTCACTCCATTCCCCCCCCCGGTGAATGAGCCGGACCAAAACCCCATAGAAGGAGAAGCACCTAGCCCCTCTCTAATTCCAAAACCTTAACCTTGAATTGGTGCACCTGCTCATTGTCAGCGCAAATCTAAAACTCCTTGTCAGCTCAGATCATGGTACGTTCTTTTTTTACAAAATGTATGTTTTTTTTTTTTTAATTGTACAAAATTTATACAATACTATGGTGACATTACTCGCAAATGTTGTGGAATTGGAGTTCTCTCTTTGCGAAGGGATATATTGTGGGTTACCAATCCTATAATTTTTTTTTTTTTTTAATCATTGTCCAAAACCTAACTATGTTGATGACAACAGTCAGTGTTGTTGGGTTTTTAAAAACCACATTGGGATTTTTGAAAAAATTTAGCATACTTAAATGATCTTTACCTAAAAGATTTTTTTAAAATAAAAAAAAATAATAAAAAAACAATGTAACGATGTGTTTGGGTGAAGAATTTGGAGCAAACATGTACATGTTTAAAATGATGGGATTAATTAAAGTTAGAAATGTAATTGGGATTTTTAAAATTCTTTGTTTGCGTAAACAATTTGGAATTGAGATTTATGAATGGTAGATATAGAATAGTAAGCCTGTACTAAGCATGTTTTTTGATAGTGAGGTACTCCACATTGGTAGATATAGAACATTAAGTCATTTATAAGCATGTTATTATAAACAAATGCGTACATGTTTTGAGTTCATAGTGTATATTTTAAGGAACAAATGCGTACATGCTTTAAGTTCATAGCATACATTTTATATCTCCATTTGGTACATTTGGGTTTGGGACCACATTGGATACGACAATGAATTTTAGGTATTAATTTGGGAGAAAAACTAGTGTGGGTACCACATTCAGTTCACATGGATATTGATGACAGTGCCCAGTGTTGGGTTTTTAAAAACCCTAGCGTTGTTGATGATAGTAGGTTGAATTGTTTATAAAAAAAAATAGAAAATATGTTTGTATTGTTTACCCAAAAAATTTAAAAAATTAAAAAATTAAAACAATGCAATGATGTGTTTGGGTGATGAATTTGGAAAACATCTGAAAGTTTTAAAATGATGGGATTTTCAAAAGTCAGAAGATGCTTTGGCTAAACATTTTCAAACTTGGGATTTCTGAATGAGATTTTGAAAGTTCATTATATTGATAGATATTTTCAAAATGGAATTCATTGCATATCTTACAACTTATACATTACCCATCCCCAAAATTTTCTCAACATCTCTGTCTCACAATTCAAACTTTGTCACATGTCATGGGCATTACACATGCACTAATGCTAATCATGTGTGTCATATATAAGTATGGCATCCATAGCAAATAGAAAGTGTTTGAATTGAGAGGTACAATCCAGCTTCAAAAATAATAACAAATAAGTCTACACATGCAGCAATGGGTTTGTGAACTGGGAACTTGAGCTAGAGATAGAGTGTTTGTGTGGGTATCTATGGGAAGATAGTGGGTTTGGGAGGAGAGAGAGAAAGAGAGAGAGAGAGAGGAAAGGTAGGTGTTTGGGACGGGAGTGCAAAGATACAGATTGGGGGAGGTCCCAAAATTTTAAATTTTAAAGTTTATATCGTGGACGAGACGATATAGGACAATCAAATTTGGAATGGGAATGTTCAGAATAAAATTTGGCTTCTATTTAACCATTGGGAAGCCTAAGTGAGGTTTGTTGAATTTAAATTGTTAGTGATGACGATGGTTTTCTAGCTGCCGCATCTTGTTGCTTAGACTTTTATTGTTTTGGGGATAATTTAAGACATCATCCATGCTTTCTTTTTTATGGAATTTTGGCTTGTACATCATAATAGTATCATAGAATGTAGTATGGGTGATGGTTGGATTCAATTGGTTCATCACAAGCCACTTCACATGTATTATATCTATAGCATATTTAGTTGATGTCTTGATGAAGGTGAAAGATGTCCTGACCTTTGCACACCTCTCAAAATAAGTTAACTTTTATTAGCTAGCTATAAACTGTTTGTCCACTTTAAGTTTTAATTCTTGGTTAATCTTATAGAGTTGAATTTGAGAATTCTATAAGAATATATCAATTTCCAATGTATTATTGGGAAATTTCAATTTAGAGAACATGGGGTTGTGAACCCATGAAAGTGGCCCACATTGGAAATCAAAAAGGAGTTGCCACCTCATTTTTTAAGGAAATAAGGAAAACCCTAAATATGTTTTATTTCTAAAACAAAAAGTGACTCCATGTTTAAAACTGGAAAGACAAAAGGTCTTTTAAAAACCAAAAATTGTGAATTCGAAAGCTAAGTTACGATATGAGAAGGTTCTAGGCAAAGCCTATAGGCACCCATATCGCCCTAATCGATCTCTTTATTTAATTGGGCTAAGTTAATGTCTTAAAGACACAAGAATCAATAATTATCATCACAAGACAGCATGCATATCATCCATTCATCCATTCACATAAGCAAGAGAATAAAAGAGAAAAGAGAGAAAATGAGGGAAAAGAGAAAACCTAGGATACTTAGTATCCTAGGGCGAACTTGAACCTCAAAGTGAGCACCTACTTATCGTGTATGGGAAGTACATGAATCAAAGTCCACGTAGTTTGAAAGGGAATAGGGTTATATAAAGGCATAAAGGCATATGGTCAACCCTAAGTTTCCTTCCATGAGATAAAAAAGTTTCCAAAGATAACTGATTTTCAAAAGATCTTTAGAAAATATGGAATTTCAAATAAAGATAGAAACTTTTTATTAAAAGAGGGATCTTTTATAAAAAGAAACTATAGGACCTATTAGGAAACAACCCTAGGAGGGAGAGGAGAAAGTTTAGGGAAGAAAAAGTGAATTAAGGCACTTTCAAACCCTACGTACCTTGTGCAACATCAACCTGTCAAAATAATCACCCTATTTCATAAAGTAATTACTTTATTTGCAAGATTTCTTTTTACAACAGCCAAAATAATCACCCCACTTTGGTGGGGTAATTGCACCTGCCATATCCCACTTTCCATGGGTTTTGTACCTACCAAGTTACTTGCAATTTGCATGCAATATCCACCAAAAATACCAATAAACCAAACTAATTTCCAACCAAGCAATTATCATGCTTATAAATAGGCTATCACATGCTCAAAATACTACAACAATGATAGTAAACAAATCTGGACAGAATTGAATTAAGGTTTAGAATCATCCATAAATCATGTAAGCAACAAGAATCATGAACTAATAAAAACCCTAATTCAACCATATATGCAATGACTCGATTAACATGGACAAAATTTAACTAAAATATACCAATAATCATGAGGGCATCTAATAACATCAATAAACATGAAAAAAAAGCAAACTCTAACCAAAAGATTGATATTTCATGTAAAATATGAAAACATGCCTTCTTACGGCGAGCTTTTCTAAACAAAACTATTGTAAGATTGTTTCACGTAAAAAAACTCATTATGGGGAGGTATAATCAACATATCCTACGTAAAACATATATACTAAAACACAATAGAAGTGATTTCATCCTTAAACACATCACATGCAAAAAGCTCTCATGCAACATCCTACTTAACAAAAAGGATAATTATCCTTCGAAAAGGATATTGTCTCAAAAAACCTATGAAATCAATTATATGTATAGGAAAAAAAACCATAGTTATTTTACATGTATCACATTTATAACAACCATGAAAAAAGTCAGAGAAAAACTCTAACATAGCATACTATATGAAATCTACCTAAAACAAGGATGATAGAAACCCTAAAATCACAACTATGCATTAAACCATATGAAATAACCCTCTAGCATGCAAAGCTGATCATGAATGACATTTAAATCATGTATATTAACTAATATAAGTGTCACCACATGATAAAGACCCTAATTTTAATATGCTATAGAGCTATTCTAAGCAAAACCCTAATTTCAGCATAAAGGAGATAAAGGTATACCTTAGGTTGAGTTTTCTTCTTGCTGTAAAAGCTCCTTCTCCTCTTGTAACCAAGTTGAAAAGGTCTCCTTTAAGCCTCCAAGCAAAGCTCCAGCTCTCCTTTGAAAGTCTCTCTCTTATTCTCTCTCAAAAATTAGGTTTAAATGCATAGAAGTGGCTCTCCTAGTGCTGAAACATAGAGGGATATTTATAGGATTCAGCCCTCTTAAATCAATGGTTGGGATTTAAACCCTAAATATCAATCCAATGGTCATTAGAGACTCCCTTGGGGTTTAAGTCACTCAAATAGGGCTGAAAATATGATGGAAAGGCAGTTGGAAGCGGAAAAATCTGTCAAAATAGGAAGGGAATCAAAAAAACCCTAAAATATGATTGAGTCCCTCAGCTGACCACCCAAGCCTGGGCGGTCACCCAAGGGGCTTGTCTTGTATTGCCTATTTTGCACCCTTTCAACTTCCAAAAGTGTTTCAAGGGCTAAATTAAGTCTAATTTTGATGAAATGAAAGTTAAAACGATCGTGTTTTGAAAAGGAATATAATTTAGGACATTTTAGGGCAAAAATCCTTAACTATGGGTGCATGGTTAGGTTTTACAAAGGCGGCTAACCGCTATGCACCACTGTCGCTAAGCACAGGTATGCACATAGGGTCGCACCAAATGCTTTTTAATTCAAAATTCAACCTTTCAAAACATCTTTAGTGATGAAATTAAGACTAATTAAAGTCAAATGAGTGAGAATTGAGTGAAAATCATGAGCCGATTTGAGCTAACGCGAAATAGGTCTCTTAACCAACTTGAACCATATTAAGCCATTTTAATCCCGAATCATCAATTCATCAAATTGAACCTATAAATATCTCATATGTATCAATATGAACTCCAATTGACAACTCGGAGATTGTTTCAAGTTGCAAAAATTCTTATTAACCGTCAAAATCAACTTCAAATTAAACCAAAATTCATACCCATTATCCTTGGAACCCTAGAAACTCAATGCAAAAGACTAGACTCAAAAAGGAAACAAAAAAGTCACATGAAATGACAAACCCTAGCTAAGGTGACAAAAATGGGGTGTGACAAGGGTACTAAGTCTTAGTCCATTTGGACTGAGTCTTGGGTTAAGATAATTCACGACCTATTATTTTTATGCAGTCGCATTTAACTCAATAACTTCTAGCCTTAAATTTTTCCTTTTTAGAAAACAGAACGTTAAAAGCAATGTTGTGGATTACCATAGATCAAAAGTATATAAGATCTTATCAAGGGTTTGCCTAATTTTGTTCATGTTGGATGATAATCTAATTTTTTTCATTTCTCTATATGTATATACCGGAAAACTTTTTCCTTTCTATTTAACCTTAGCATTTTTTGTTGTAGCTCGTTGTAAGTTATAGTCACTACTTGTATGGCATTTGCTGTGTATGTATATAAATGCTTCAGTTATTACTTTTTACTCATTATCACGTGATTGAAAATTATGTCTCTCACTTTTTTATTTAATAGGTCCAAATTGATGTGGAGAATTTTGTGAATTCTTTCTGACCTAACGTCGTGGAGCTAGGCTGTGTACACTTAGGTTAAAGGGTCCAAATTTTGTGAGATTATGGAAATCGCAGAAGTTTAAAGTACCAACAATGCAAATCGCAATGGAATGAAGAGTTCTCATGGAATGGGATCGAGTTGGTGGCAAACTAAAGTCCAAATGAAATGAAGATCGATCACTGCATTTGTACTCAATGAAATGAAAGATTATTTGTGTATCCAATGAATGACGGTTCTCTGAATTTTATGAATTGTATTATAACGTGAAGATCAATTGTATTTGAACCTTTCCAACATTGTGACATGAAATTTATAAATTGAAAGGTGATTATTAGTTAATGTCTTTTTCTCATTGTTGAGATGATTTTTTATGTTATTTTATGGTATTTGAAGTACAAGATACTATAGAAAATTAAAATATATATAAAAATCTATTGGGCATTTGCCTAAATAAACGGGTTGATTTGGTGCTAATTGAAAAAAAATAAAAAATAAAAAATTGGGGATTCTATCTGCAAATGTGGGGATCCCAATGTGCAAGGTTTAAGCTATTGCATTTCTCTGAATTCTTTATGCTTTTGCCTTCAAATTTGGGGGATCCTAACATTAGTTATGATGATACGCTATTCTAATGTAGGATCTTTTCACCATGACCATGAAGAGATATTGGCCATCCATTGTCTAGGGCATTAAAATATACATTTGTGGTGATGAATTGGGACAATTCAATCTCAATAATATTGGAGTTGTCAACCGTGTGCCAACCTTGAAATGAAAAAAAAGTGGAGATCTCAATTTAAATTTCCCAATATATGTTTCCAGATTTGGGTTGCCTCATGTGCCTCTTTGTACATATGAGTGATGAGTTGGGACAGTTTGATTTTGAGTTGTTTAGTGTGGAAATATGAAAATAATTGGTATAAAATGAGGTCTTTCCTTGAAACAAAATTTTGAACATTTTTAAACATAAAAAAAACATTGAGATAAAACGGACAAAAAAATTGCATACTTGCTAATTTGGCTCTATGGGGATCTTTTACAAAACTTTGGGGATCATTCAATTCCCAAAAGATTGTAAACTATCCCAAATCTTTATAATAGTTTTTAGCATGTTGACATCATGTAAGGAGTAGGAGACCATATTTGATGGGAATGTACCTAAATATCGTGTTACAAATTTGGGGATCACTTATAAATATTTGGGGATTCAATTATCCAAGGTGCATTAGTGCCTTTCATAAATAACTTTACTGCGAATATGCCCAAAACAGGCCTACATATGGTGTGGTTGGAAGGTGTCTTTACTTTTATAGCCAAAACATGCGAACAAAAAAATTACATGCCTACTAATTCAACATTATAGGGGTTCTTTTACGAAACATTGGAGACCATTCCATCCCTAAATTGTTGTAAACTATCTCTAAATTTTTATTAATATTTTAAAGCATGTTGGCATCACATAAGGAGTAAGAGACCATATTTGATGAGAATGTTCCTAAATATGGTGTTATAAGTTTGAAGATGGTTTATAAATATTTGAGGATGCATGGTTTAAAATGATGTGTTTAGGTTATAAGCATGTTAATATGAACAAATGCGTACAAGTTTTAAGTTTATAGCGTACATTTTACAAAACAATTGCGTACTTGTTGTGAGTTCATTGCATACATTTTATATTTCCTTTCAGTAAATTTGGGGTCGAGACCACATTTAGGATTTTTGAAAAAATTTAGGGTACTGAAATGATCTTTACCCATAATAAATTTTTTTTTTTTTAAAAAATTGTAACAATGTGTTTGGGTTATAAGCATGTTATTATGAACAAATGCGTACATGTTTTGAGTTCACAGCGTACATTTTAAAAAACAATTGTGTACATGTTTTGAGTTCATTACGTACACTTTATATCTCCATTTGTTACATTTGGGGTCAGGACCACATTTAAGATTTTTGAAAAAATTTAGGGTACTGAAATGATCTTTACCCATAATAAATTTTATTTTTAAAAAAAAAAAAAATTATAACGATGTGTTTGGGTTATAAGTATGTTATTATGAACAAATGTGTACATGTTTTGAGTTCATAATGTACATTTTAAAGAACAATTGCGTACATGTTTTGAGTTCATTGCGTACATTTTATATCTCCATTCGATACATTTGGAGTCAATACCACATTTAGGATTTTTGAAAAAATTTAGGGTACTAAAATGATCTTTACCCATAGTAAATTTTATTTTTTTAAAAAAAAATTGTAACGATGTGTTTGGGTTATAAGCATGTTATTATGAACAAATGCATACATGTTTTGAGTTCATAGCATACACTTTAAAGAACAATTGCGTACATAACTAGTTTGAGTTCATTGGGTATATTTTATATCTCCATTTGGTACATTTGGGGTCGGGACCACATTTACGATTTTTGAAAAAATTTAGGGTACTGAAATGATCTTTACCCATAATAAATTTTATGTAAAAAAAAAAAAAAAAAATTGAAACGATGTGTTTGGGTTATAAGTATGTTATTATGAACAAATGTGTACATGTTTTGAGTTCATAGCGTACATTTTAAAGAACAATTATGTACATATTTTGAGTTCATTACGTACATTTTATATCTCCATTCGGTACATTTGGAGTCAGGACCACATTTAGGATTTTTGAAAAAATTTAGGGTACTGAAATGATCTTTATCCATAATAAATTTTATTTTTTTAAAAAAAAATTGTAACGATGTGTTTGGGTTATAAGCATGTTATTATGAATAAATGCGTACATGTTTTGAGTTCATAGCGTACATTTTAAAGAACAATTGCGTACATAGTTTGAGTTCATTGTGTACATTTTATATCTCCATTTGGTACATTTGGGGTCGGGACCACATTTACAATTTTTGAAAAAATTTAGGGTACTGAAATGATCTTTACCCATAATAAATTTCAAAAAAAAAAAAAATTGTAACAATGTTTTTGGTTATAAGCATATTATTATGAACAAATGCGTATATGTTTTGAGTTCATAGCGTACATTTTAAAGAACAATTATGGACATGTTTTGAGTTCATTGTATACATTTTATATCTCCATTCGGTACATTTGGGGTCGGGACCACATTTAGGATTTTTGAAAATATTTAGAGTACTAAAATGATCTTTACCCATAATAATTTTATTTTTAAAAAAAAATGTAACGATGTGTTTGGATTATAAGCATTTTATTATGAACAAATGCATACATGTTTTGAATTCATAACGTACATTTTAAGGAACAAATGCATATGTGTTTTAAGTTCATAGCATACATTTTATATTTCCATTCAATACATTTGGGATCGGATCCATATTTGGACACAATAGTAAAGTTTAAGTACTAATTTGGGAGAAAAACTAGTGTGGGTACCTCATTCAATTCACATGAGCCAAGGGTTGGCAACAGTAATTTTTTTTTTCCCCCCATTAGTTTGGACTGGTTGGTTGAGCTTTGATAAATTACACGTGGTAAGAAGATTACAAAGACATTTTCTTTATCAATCCTATTTCGTCACCCAAATCAGCCTACACGATTTAGAAAACCCATACATTCTCTACTTCGCCATAAATTGTTATGATTCTAGGGAT